>JAEMOT010003933.1:43302-69216 GCA_019297695.1 Apostasia ramifera | reverse complement strand
GTTGGGGAAAGAGGAGAAAGAGAGCGAGATAAGGCGGTGGAGAGGGGGTGAATGGGGAAAGAGAAGAGAGAGAGAAATAAATTATAATTTTTATGATTAAAAATATTTTTAATAAAAAATGAGAGAAAGTAGAGAGAGAGTAGAGAGAGGTAGGCGGAGAGAAAGAGGAGAGAAGGGGAGGAGGTGGGCGGAAAGAGAGAGAAAGCAGAGAGAGAAAGTGGAGAGAGGAGAGAGAAGAAGGAGGTAGCAAAATTAAAATATTATACATATGTCTTTTAAAAAAATAAAAAATAAAGTAAAATAAAAATATTAAATTATAAATTTTATTATAAAAAATAAGAAATTAAATTACTAAAAATATTTAAATTTTACTTTAATTTACTTATATTATAAATTAATTTTTTTGATTTATTTAATTATTATTTTATTGTTTACTCATAACATATATATTTATTTTATTATAAAAAATAATATATGTTTAATATTTATTATTTTTAATATAAAATATGTAATATTTTTATTTAATTTTTAAAAATTTATGAGAATAAGTCCGTGCAGTTGCTGCATGGGTATAATACTAGTACTATATGAATGTGGTACGACAAGCAAATATTTGTTAGTATTATTTTTGAAATGCAACTTACACTGACTTAGACCAAACATGTAATTTTGAAATTATATTTTACAATTGCAGTATAACGATGAAAATAATGACGACAATAGCCTTAATCCCAAACTAGTCAAGAAGTCAGCTGCATGATTTCTCTTCCTTATTATTTCTATTTAAATAATTGATAGAGCGCAATGAAAATAAAAGATTAATGTAGCCGATTCTACCTAGTGGGATTAAGGCTTAGTTGTTGTTGGTTGTTGTATTATTTCTATTTAAACCTAATAATGATGTTTCACAAATTGGAATGCCCAAACTATTAATATCAAAGAAATTCAATCGTAAAAAATAATTGGTTTTATGCTATTCAGCCTTCCGAAATTCCTTAATCCATGCTTAGGTCTGTCTATGTTCTAAGATAATTACTTTTATCAGTTTTATCTTCTAAGGACACTTGCAGTCACTTTATATGAGATAACATGTTTGGGTTTCTTTGACTAGTGGTGCAGCACGTGCAATATTAAACAATATTATTCTATATGCATCTGCATATTGTTAGATCTATTTGTAGGTCTTTGAGTTCAAATATTTGTTTTAATTAAGAAAATATTTATTTATTTTAATAAAGTAAATTATAGAAAGAGAGCTAGTCAAAGAAGAATAATATCATTGAATCAATCAAAGTAGATCCTTTTTTAGTTTGTTTGCATAAAAGAAAAGAGCATAGAGTAAACAGAAAAAATGTTGTTATTGTAAGATAATAAAAGCATAACTATGTAAAATTAACATCATCAGTATTAAGAGGGTAGAACAATAACGAAAGAGCAATTATATCATGCAAAAATAATAATTGAATCACTTTCAATTATTGATGAAACAAAAAGGTAAAAACATAAAATTTTAATTTAAGTATATTAAAAAGTTCTGCTAGTATAGTAACTTAAAGTATATTAAAAAGAACTGTTAGTTCCTGTTCAAAAAAGAAACAAAACAAAAAAAAATTATTGGTACCTTGGGGCCATGCAACTGTAATGATGTTTTCAAGCTCTTCTTAAGAAAAGATAGTTTGCTAAAATAAATATTTTTACAGATTATCTATGGACAAAAACTTTTTTGGGATGCTTAATGTAAAAAAAATGCAACATAGAAAATATTTCTAAATAAGATCTTTGCACCCACTTATCCTGCTTTCAAAGGACTATGTGAGAAATTTGGCCACCTCAAATATAGTACAGTCAAATCTACATTTGCTTTTCCCCGTTTTAAAAAATTTGACATTTTCATTTTCAACCTTCACTGATGCAGTTATGAAACTTTCACATTCTTGGTTCTTCAGCTCCATGTAATATAAAACGTCACACATCTTCTGGATACTGTACAATGTGAAACTAACTATCGCAGGCTCCTTTTTATGTATTTTCCTCAATATAGGACTATATTGCATGAATTCACAACTAAATTAAAGAAGATTGGCGATTGTTTCCTGAGGGCCATGGCAAAGCTGCTGGAATTGGAAGAAAATTACTTCACTGACCAATTCGGCGAAGATACTTCCATGTATGTAAGGTTTAACTACTATCCTTCCTGTCCAAGGCCTGATATTGTGTTTGGTATCAAACCGCATTCCGATGGTTCTGCATTCACAATCTTGTTGCTCGATGGAGATGTGGATGGACTTCAAGTACTTAGAGATGGTCAATGGTTTACAGTCCCATCTGTCCCTAATACTTTGCTTATCAACTTGGGTGATCAGCTGGAGGTAATTATCTTTGTTAATCTTCTTATACTATTGCTCTTATTCTACCTCGGTTTTCTAAATAGAATGGTAAATTGCTTATAGGTCCTTGAGATCTTTGAGCTTTTGCATGTTGATCCAAGAGATATGACTAGCCTGCAATAATTCAAAATTTGTAGATCAGCATGCAAAAATTCTAACATCTAAGGAACCTATAAGCTATTTATCCTTAAAACATGTTAATTTGAATCAAATCAAAGTTATTGTTCGATGATATTTTTTATTTTACGATTTGTTAAAGATTTAAAATAAACTTCTTATTTTGAAATTTATGCAAGATGTGAAATAAACTTAGCTTTAATATTAAAAATATTATTAGTTTAATGATAGGGATTGTCTGATGTTATTTATCAGTTTAAATTAGGGTAAATTGCATCCAGCCTCCTGAGGTCAGAAGAGTATTGCAAATTGGTCTTAAATTTTTAAAAATTTTAATTTGGGTTCTTGAGGTTGTAAAACTATAGTCGTTTTGTCCCACTTAAGACATAGTTGTAATTTTTTATCATTATATCGTAAGATTATTTTCAATTGTTAACTTTTGATTTTTTATAATATAAGTTTGAAATACTGATATTTATATTTTGTAGTTTTTAATTTTTAGAGAAAATAAAACAAGAGATAAGAAAAATTAAATTTTAGATTTTAGTTAAATTTTTAAAGAAGGGTGAAGATAGAGTAGTATAATGGTTTTCTAAAATATGCAAATCATTCAAATTAGTTAAAAAATAATCAAACTTCACGTTTTCTACTAGAAAAGCCAATGAAAAATGCTTGATTTTAAAAGAGGGATCAAGACTGCAGTATTTTTACAGCCTTATGGATCAAAATCGAGATTTTTCAAAATTAAGATAAATTCACAACGTTCTGTTGACCTCATGGGTCCAGATGCAATTTACTCTTAATTTTAACCTAAATTGAAGTTAAACAAACAGATTGCTAAATGATCAGTTGTGTGTCTGTGCAGATCATGAGCAATGGGATATTCAAGAGCCCAGTGCATAGAGTGGTAACAAATTCACAGAAAGAGAGGATCTCCATTGCCATGTTTTTTTCAAAAAGTCCTCAAAAATATGTAGAGCCTGCAGGCATCTTGGTGGATGAAGCAAGACCTAAATTGTACAAGAAATTCAAAGTTGAGGACTATCTCAAAGCACTGTTTGAAAAGTTTGCAGAAGGAAAGAGAGCCATTGACTTTGCTAGGATCTGAACAAGCATCAGTCTCATCCCCTCCTGCAACTTAGTACATGAAAGTGAGTAATTTCTCTGATCTGATTAAGTTTTTACTCTCTCTCTCTTGTTGTCTTGTTATTGTGTTGTGTAAATTTTTGTGTATTAAAGGTCACAAGAAGATAAGAAGTAGAAGTTAAAAGATGCCAGACTTATGATGACCCTTATCCTTGTGTTTAAGAAGAACTAATAGAGTTAAACGAAGAATAAAATCATGTATTTGATTTTGTGATTAGAGGTTACTGTATTAAATCGAGCTGCAATTTGTGCGCTACTTTTCAAATAATGATGAGAATTAATGGCCATGTAGATTCTGTCTGGGATAATTTTCCGTTATAATTGCGTCGAATAATATAGTTGTTTTTAGAGTTAATCAGTGAAAGGTCCTTTCAAAAATTTCAGTGTTATGGATTTCTAAATTTTAGATACCAAAAGATAATTTGTGACTGCAAAACTTTATGACATGGATTTAGATTCCAAAATCTCATATTAGTGCTTTGGATTTTAAGTTATGATTTTGGGATTAGAATTTAGAATATTATAATGAGATTGTAATTTTTTATAAATAAAATGGGGTACAAATGATTGTAGTTTTTTAGTTTAAAGTAAGGCCAGTTTGTCACTTGTTAGTGCTCTTCTTTGATGCCAGCTCTGCTGTTGATGTAGAACTTCTTTAAAAAGGAGAGGAGGAGGAGGAGGAGGAGGAGGAGGAGGAGGAGAGGAGTGAAAGTAGAGAAACTACTCTTCACCTTCTGTTTGATTGGAGAAAAAAAAAAAAGATGATTTAAAAAAATTTTATAGAAATTTGAAATTTTTAGAAAAATATGTATAATTTGAAATAAAATGAGTTAGTTATATTAAAAATTATATTGAATGTGAAATAAAGTGATTGTTTGATGTTGAAATTTGTGTAGTATGAGATATAGAATAATTTTTAAAATTTTTCTTAAAATAAATTTAAGATTTTAGCCCCAACTTAAATAATTCAGGTTTTTTCAGTCTGGTGTCAAATAGGGGTTTAGGGTCTCAATCAACAATGGATGAGAGGAAGTAAAAGTCTAGCTTTAGATCCTTGAGAGCTTTTGAGAATTTTTTTTTTTAGTCTCTTTTTATAATCGATCCGACTAATTTTTTCTCTGTGTGAAATCTTAGCAGCTTGGCTCATAGATGTAGATGAGTTCCCTTCTAACCACAAAAATTCTCTTGCGATCTTCTAGTTTGCTTCTTTACGGTTCTTTTCTATAGACATTCGATGCACATCATTGAGCTTTTACAAATACTATTCTTTGTCAATTTTATTAAGCTTAGGAATCTACATGAAATTTTATTTACCTCAAAATTAGTACCAATAAAATTGATATTTATCATAAAATACGTTGATATTTGTTTGGGATTAAAATACTTTGATATTTAATCGTATTCAATTTTAAAATTATATTTATGCACATATACTCAAGTTATGTATATTACTTGTATGTTGTTTTTCAAAATTATACTTTGAAATTATACTTGTGCCACATAAATCATAATTTCGAATATATTATTTTTTAACATCAATATATATGTTTAAATACTAATAAATATATGCATACATATGTATATCAAATTTTTATTCAAAAATAGTAACTTAATAATTAAAATATTTTAAGAAATTATGTAAAATATAAATTTCTGAAAGTACTTTGAAAAGTAGAAAACATTTTTTAAAATTTGTTGTCAGAAAAGAAAATTTTTGAAAATAATATAAGTAGGAAAATTCTTAAAATTATTCTAAACTTTTTTTAATCTATGCCCCATAAAAAACGTTTTTTGAAAAGTTATTTTTTTTTTCAAAAAAAAAACTATCAAACTTTTTTTAAACCCTTCTCTCTTTCTCTCTCCCTCCGACGGCCGCGGTTCTCGTTATTGTCTGGGTTGGGCTCAGGGGTTCCGGCGGTGAGTCTCTAGGGAAGGTCAATGCTCCTATCCAAACCCTTCTCCCCTTCAATGGCCTTCACCTCCACCGCCGTAGGTCGCCGGCGCCGGCGGTCCACGGCGATCCACGCCCTGGATGCCGCCCAATCGTTCGACCTCGAGGCGCAAGCATCAGATCTCCTCGAGCTGCGTGGCCGCCTCAAGATCGCCATTGTTGGGTTCGGTAACTTCGGTCAGTTCCTCGCCCAGACCTTCTCGCGGCAGGGCCACACCCTTCTCGCCCACTCGCGATCCGATCACTCCGCCGCCGCCTCCTCCCTCGGCGCGACATTCTTCTCCGATCCGCACGACCTCTGCGAGCAGCATCCGGACGTCGTCCTCCTCTCGACCTCGATTCTGTCCACCGCCCCCGTCCTCCGCTCCCTCCCCATCCAGCGCCTCCGCCGCAACACCCTCTTCGCCGACGTTTTATCCGTCAAGGAGTTCCCTAGAAACCTCTTTCTGAAGCATCTTCCTCCCCATTTCGACATCGTCTGCACTCACCCGATGTTCGGCCCCGAGAGCGGCAAGAACGGCTGGAGTGGGCTTCCGCTGGTCTTCGATAAAGTTCGCATCGGGGATTCCGCCGATCGTGCCGATCGGTGCCAGAGATTCCTCGATGCCTTCGAGCGCGAGGGCTGCCGGATGGTAGAGATGTCTTGCGCCCACCATGATGCGAATGCGGCTGAGAGTCAGTTTCTGACCCATACTGTGGGGAGGGTACTGGCGAAGCTTGACCTGAAATCAACCCCTGTCAATACCAAAGGGTATGAGGCTCTGCTGAAGCTGGTGGAGAACACTTGCAGCGATAGCTTCGAACTGTACAATGGGTTGTTCATGTACAACAAGAACTCTACTGAGCTGTTGGAAAGGCTGGATTTGGCTTTCGATTCTTTGAAGAAGGAGCTCTTCGCGAAATTGCATGATATTCTGAGGAAGCAGCTCTTTGAGAGCCCTACCGAGTAGTTGGCAGATAAGTTTACACATACCTTATGCTAAAAATTCCTTTTTTTTTTTCAGGCTTTCAATTTTGCTGTGCTGTTTTGTCTGTGGAGAATTCTCTTGGCCATTTAATTAGATATATAGGGTTCAATCATTTCTCTCTTGCTATTGCATTCATTGGGTTCTTTGTGCAAATTAGACCTCACTACATTTTCAGGAATAAATGTTGGGTTTTGAATGAGTTCGAAGTGAAGCTTGTCTTCTTCGCATGTCTTAATTCTCTGGAACTTATCAATTCACAACTTGATCTTACGTTTTGAATTATTTACAGTGTGTGAAAGGCCATAAATTTGCTTGCTAATATTCTGTTGACAGCCAAAAAGAAGCTCACCATATTATTTTTGACTGCTATGCATGAGCTTGTTAATCTCATATGGTACTTTCTATAGTTTATTTTCTTCATGGATTCACCGGGGACTAAGACTTTAATTCGAATGCTTTTCTTCCGCATAATGCACATTTTCTTTTTAAATGTTTTGGGTGTAGTCTTTTCTTTTTGGCACAACTGTTAAATCACTTTTTTGATTTGGGAAAATTCAAGTTCAATTCTAGGAAACGAAGTTTGCTGGTGTGGAGAGGCTATTGGCGAAAGCTTGATGTAACGTCTCGCGATTCAAATATAGTGATACTATTCGCTTTGACTTTAGAGAACTACGTGATTTGAGTATTTACTTCTCAGGAGAATCGCTCATCCTAGTATTACTCCAATATACTTAACTACAAAATTTTCTATTAATTGAAACTACTTTAATTTTTTTACAAATATACTTATTTCTCATTTTTTTATATACACATAATCATTTATATTTTTATAATACTTATTTTATTCATATTTTTTACTATATAAATTATCACTCAATATTATATAATATTATTATTTATTCTATAAAATTTATCTTTACAATAGAATGAAAAAGATTATCACACAAAACACTATATATATTTTGATTTGATATTAAAATTTGCTTTTTAAAAAAAATTGAGCTAAACAATGTAGCGTTTTGTAAAGTGGAAAACAATATGGTTAAAAATTTTCTACCTTTCTTAATCTGAAAAAGTTTTTTAAAAACTCTTCACAAAGTTAATATAAAATATTAATTTTATGATTTATATTTTACATCATAATATAACTTCTAACATAACAAATGATATACATTTCTCAAAACTGAGAACATTTAAACCACAGGGGATTATTTGGAGAATTCACTACTATTCCAGCATCAAACTTATGCTTGGATGATAGTAAGTACTTCTGGATTTCTTAGGTTTTTTTTTTAAATACTTGTTTGAATAATTTTGATTCAAATTTTATTTTAAGCCAAAGGTGCACTGAAAATTATTACAGAGTTAAATTAAAAAATTTACTAACTATAGATGCGTTAATTCTTCGATAATACAAATAAACATATGATTTAATTTGAGTTGAAAACATTGATTTGATTTAATTTAATTTAATTCTTGAGTTCAATTCTTACAATAGATTGATTTAGATTTGAATTAACTCAAAACTCAAAATTGATCGAGTTCAAGCCCACTCCTACTGACATAATTAATTACGACATGTATTTCACATGCCTAGATTTATTTTAATACTAACAATTCAATGTTTAGATAATTCAAAATTTAGGAGAAAGACATCTACCTTCTCCGCTCTTTCTATAGATTATCTAACATCTCTAGTGGAATATAGTCTTTAATAGTCGCAAATTTTCATCAAAATTAATCTCTACCAAATGAACACCCCTCCCCTCCCCCGCCCCCCTCAAATAAGCTTATTCACCCTCTTCAAAAGCCAGTTAAAACCTCCCCCCAGCCGTCAAAAAGTAGAACAACTTCAAATTCGGCTTGGGAGGCAAACAATAAAAGGATGGCAATTCGGCCAATGTTATCCAAAACTATTTAATTAAAGGCAAACACGCTAACTAGTTGTCTAGTTGAAAAAGTAAATCCGACAACGGTCGCCTAACAACTAATTTCATATATTTAACACTTCTATACATACCACCTATGTAATTCAATACATCTATGATCCTGTTTGGCGCAAGGACCAAAACAGGACCAAAACAGAACCAAAATGGTACTAATTTAAAAAACAATGATAATAATAAATAAATTTTTTAAATCATTCTACACAAATTCAAATATAAAAAATATTATTTTATTTTACATACTCAGCAATTTAAAATAAAAATATCAATTTTATTTCACATTCTAAACTAAAATATTCAAATCGAGTATTTTAATCTAAGATGTGAAATAAAATTTATATTTTTATTAAAAAATATTGATTATGTGAAGTAAAATATTATTTTTTATATTAAAATTTATGTAAAATAATTAAAATAATTTATTTATTATTATTATTATTATTATTATTTTTTAAATTAGTACTATTTTGGACTTATTTTGGTCCTCGCGACAAGCAAGACCTATGATATATATATATACTCAATCAATATAAAAATGTATGATACATGATAACAATAACCCTCCTATATATAACAATATGTAGTAGGAGAGACCGTATTAATGACATTGATTAGGTGAAAACCAATCACAAAAAACTTGGCCTTGCTATTGTTATGCACATTATTTATTTTTATTTTTGTTTTGAAATTTGAATGGCAATTATAGCATCAAATTTATAAAATTAACCACAAACTATAAAAACACATGGGCATTAAATTTACATTTAAACCTTTAAGTTGAGATTAAATTACGAAGTCACAAGACCATTACACATTATTCAACGGTCATAATGGGAATGTGATAATTGCATATGAGATTTAAACGTGTAATATTAACTTTTTGAGGTTCAAACATAAAGTTAGGTTCTTGAAATAACCCTCGAAAGCTTTCAAAAAGTATAAACACAAGGTTACAACAAAAGCCAGGGTCAAGCTAAAATGAAAGGTATGAAATTGATATACCTCATCGGAGCCAACCAAATCTAACCCAATTAACAAAAAATATCGAACCAAATGAGAATAACTCGGCCAGGATCTGCAGATCAGTTACTTTATAGCACAAATCTTCTGAAAAGATAAGGCCTTCCCAATCTGGGCCACCCAAACATGAAAAACATGATCGGTTTCATCTTAGGTTTGGGTCAATGGACGGAACGGATCATATGCGAATCTAATCTTAATCTTAAACTTTGAAACCATAAAAGAACGAAAGCTTTCAACAATATAGATTCATCTTGATTGTCGTTATGATAAAAGCAGATTATGATCGTCACCGTCTACCTATGGGAAAACTTTTCCGTCTTCAAAAAGACTGAAAATGGGTCATGGGGGGTTTGATTATACGATTATACAAACAGAAACTATAGCTACGAACTTGACAAAGGTAACAAACACAGATGTTCTTGGAAGATGAAAGAAGTGAATGAACCTGGGAAGCAGTTGAAAGGGATCTAATTCTTTCTTCAGAAGATCTTGAAGAGAAGACCGCCATGAGTTGCAAAGAAGGGAGCGAATACGAGTGATTCGACAGCCATGAGCTTGATGAGGATGTTGAGCGAGGGACCAGATGTGTCCTTGAGAGGGTCACCAATTGTGTCGCCGATCACAGCAGCCTTGTGAGGGTCAGAACCCTTGGGGCCTAGGCTCTTTGCATGTTCTGATACCCCAGCCTGCACAAAAAGAACCTTTCAAGTCACATGTTCCAAGCTTAATGGCCATAAGGAGACTAAAGTAGAAAGTGTCCCCCAAAGGGAAGAAAGTGTCCTACAGAGGGAATTATTCCCTTTTGTCTTCAAAATTAAGAGTACTTTGAACCAAATTTACTATCCCCTCTAGTTTTTTTTTGACAAGACCATCTCCTCTAGTTGAGGGATGGAATGAAAGAGGAAAGGACGAGGGGTTTGCTTAAAATTCATCATTACTTAAAACTCACATAGTGGGGTACATCTTTCAGATGAAAGGAGAAAACTAGAGTGGAAATAAAACACGTGACAAAAGGATAGATGAGACATCAAGAAACATGCTATATCTTGATGTTAACTCATGGCTCCTCACTCAATTAAAACCTGTCGCTCACACTATTAGTATATAAGTGGGGTTGGGTGATGGGAGGGAAAGTCTTCGTGGGGAAGGTTTTTTTTTTTTGTTTTCATCTTTCCTACTCAAATTAGTTTCAAATTGTTATTAATGTCATCCTCAATACCTCCCTCATTTCCTCTATCACAACAAAGGTGACTTATATCACACGAGTTTTAAACGATGAAGAGCTTAATAAAATTCCTCTTCTTCTACGACCATCACTAGAAATAAGATTTAAAAAGTTATCAACCTATATCCCCCTTCCATCAATGAAAGAATAAACTATAATCCGTATTTAAAAGTATCTCTCCTCCCTTCTGCCACTCTCCCTCTCTCACCAAAAGTGTGAGATAAACCACAAGAATCATAAAGAATTGACAAAATCATTAATAATAAGGTTGATTACTAAAAAGTCTGTATAATTAACCCCTGGCCCCGTTTGTCTAGAAGTTTAAAATTAACCTGGTTTAATTTTAACCAGGCATATCACATCACAGATAAAATTTAATATTAAAAATTAAATTTATTTCACATCCTACACATATTACTAAAATAATAACTAACTTATATCACATCCCTCACATATTCCAACATAATAATTAACTTTATATCACATCCCTCACATATCCCAACATAATAACTAATTTTATTTCACATCATTCACAACTTTCAATAAAAAAATATCTGTATCCAAATTTAATTTTAACCTTCTTAAATTTAACCTTACAAACAAACACACCCCTAATGTTACTTTGATCAATAGTTTTTGAAAATTTCTACTAAATCTCTATTTTAAAACTTTATAATAATAAAGGTCCCTAAAAATTATGATTGTTATATAAAAGGTTCAAACTGAAACTATCAGCATCTGAAATTTAACCCAAACCACCGCCCCACCACCAGCCCCCAACCTCCAATTCACAGAAAAGTATAAGCTATTACCAAAGAGAATAAGGAGACATAAAATAAAAATTTATCCTTTCAAATGAAAGGTATATATCACTACATGAATTTTAAATAATTATGAAATTTAACCCAACTTCCCTTAAATTTTTAAAAAATGACAATTTGCGCCTGGTTTCTTTTTGCATTCTCTTTTTCCTTCTTCCTCTTCCCTATACGTGCATCTCCCCACTTCCCCATTTGACTATATAACCAAGTACAATACATACATATCATATAGTATTCTTGCATGTTATTTAATATAATATCTCATATTTATTTCTTACCAAAGCATCACTACAACTGCCATTTACACGGTGTTAACAAAGAGAAGTGGGCCCCACGGCCACTTGTTTCATATAAATTTTGTTTTCTTTGTTTTTATGCTAAGGTGACCAACCTTATCTGTCTGCTATCATCCCATTATGCCGCCTTCCTCATTACCATTCAGCTTTATTTAATTAGAAAAGGTGGGTCGGATTCCACCTCAAACCAACAAATCAACTTATGCCATCTCATTCTTGATTAAGATCTTAAAAACATTTATAACAGAAAATGTAACTATCTCACATTATTAGTTTTAAAGGGAAAAGTGACTGGCAATAATTCCCTCCCTCGGGCACTTTTTATGATAGGACCCTATAGTTTACCTATAATTACTCTTTAGTCAAGTTTTTTGAAATCTCATTTAGGCTCCTAAATTAAAATTATAACGAGACCTATTACGTACTTATTTTTTTTACTTTCAGGTCACTATTTTAAATTCTAAAGAACTAAGTGAAGGATTTTAAAAAGGATAAATTATTGAAAGGTCCCTATAGTTAACTCATAATTACTATTTGGTTTATGATTTTATAAAACTTTCTGAAAGATTCCTAAAGTCTACCAAATACTACATATAAGATCCCTCTGCTTTTAAATTTAACACGAGTTCTAAAATATTTTTTCCTCCCTTCCACCTTATTCTATCCCTCACTGAAGTGTAAACTATAACTGAGTTTTAAAACAGATAAAGGGAATCAACATCAATTCCTCAATTCATTGTATAACATATGGTTTTAAATTATTATTGATGTCTCCCCCATCACTAAAGGTGTTAATTTGATTTTGATGAAGTGTATTAATTTTAGCACATGAATTTTGAAGTCTCTCATAAAATTTTGAAGTATCTTCCTCTTTCTCTCACTCCATTTTTTGTCCTCACTGAAAACATGAGCTATAAAGCAAGGAAAGATGGACATTAATAATAAATGCTTCCTTCCTTTCCCACCTCACATAACTGAAAGCTATATCTTCCTTGTCACTCATTAAAAACTAAAACGGAAAAGGGAGAATATAATAGCAAATCCCTCAATTCGACCACCCTTCCTACCTAAAAGGAGGAAAAGCTACAGCACATAAATTTTGGAATATTATTGATAGCTCTCTCCCTTCTTAACCCTCCCTCACCCACTGAAAGAATAAGCTATAACAAATGTGTTTTGAAGTATCAATCCCTCCCTTCCCTCTCTATCTTCCCCTATTCACTAAAAGCATGATTAAAATTCTCTCCCATCGTTTCATTAAAAAAAAAATCTCTCCCACCCCCACTTTCAACAAGAACGTGATAGGCATTTAAAGCGAAGATTCGTTTCTTCCTCTCCGACACTCACTGAAGACGAGATATATAATACATGAGAAATAAACATATTTAATGTCTCCATCTATCACACCACCCCTGATACTGAAAATATGAATTATTGCACTTGAATTTTAAAGTATCCCTCCATCCTTTTTTCACTAACTCACACAAAAGTTAGTATAATATTTTTAAGAAAAGGAGGGGGGCATAAAATAAAATTTTTCTCCATTCACCTGAAAGATATATCCCACTACATGAATTTTAAATATTCCCCTCCCCCTTCCCCTCTCTTCATTGCTTCACCTACAAAAGGGTGTGATAAATTATGTTTAAAGTATCCTAACTCACTCTCAACTTCCCCCCTTTTTCTCTCTCTCCCTCCCTCTATTTCCTACCATTATAGCTTATGTTTTCAAATAAAGAACATAAAGATATAGCTTCACATTTTGTGAGATAGGTAGAGAGAGAGGGAGAGAGAGAGAGAGAGAGAGAGAGGCAACTCGTGTAATAAAGCTAACTCTTTCAGCAGTGGAGGGACACATCAATAACAATTAAAATTTATGTGAAAGGGGGAACAATAATTGGAAAACAGATTATTTTAAAACTTGGGAGAGTAATATGCATATATACTTTTGTACTATCACTCACTTTTGATGAGGGAAGGGGGTTGGGGTCCTGGGGGATGAGAGAGTATGCATTATGTTAGGGAAGTAAGAGTGAGTCATCAATTATAATTTAGCACTTGCTCTACTACTCACGCTTTTTGTGAGATAAGATTAGAGGGAGGAAGTTATTATTTTTGTTCATCCTTTAAAATTCACATGCTATATCCTTATTTTTGGTGAAGGAGGGACGGAGGCAAGAGGGAGTGAGGTGGGAGGGAGGGAAAACTTTCGAAGACAAGTTGTAGTTTATGATTTCATTGGAGGTCGGCATACTTTCAAAGACATGTTATAATTTGTTTCTCCTCCATAACTCTTTCTCTCTCTCATTCCATCTCTTACAAAAAAATGTGAATATATCACTTTAGGAGAAACAAATTGAATGAAAGAAAAAAAAGAGTTCCCGCTATCACAACAAATGTAAGGAATATCATATGAGTTTCAAAGGAGGAGGAGATTAAATTACTAGAAACATGAGTTATAAATTCAAAATTATTAAATTTCCCCTCCCTCCCTCCCTCTCCCCCTCTCCTTCCCCCCTCCCCCCCGCCAAGCTTTATAATCAATTAAAACCCTCCCATCTATATAGCACATATGGCATCTCCCACCGCACTTCACACCAAAGACTTGAGTCATAGCCACTTTTCAAAAAACAAACACTTAAGAATCATAACACATGTATATACATTAAGTATTTTACACAAAAGTTAATTTAACATCATTACTTTTTCATGGTTCTCAATTTTCTTTGACTAAACAGATATTTAATTTGCCTTTTCTTTTTTTTTGAAACATTTAATTTGCCTTTTCTATGTGTGTATGATGAAAGTACAACTAATAAGAATTAAAACAGTACCTCAATATATTTCTTGGCATTGTCCCAAGCACCACCAGTGTTTGATGCAGAAATGGCAATCTGTAGAACAAAATACAAGACATCTTCAATATACCACAAGGGAATTCCAATTCTACGATGGTTAGAGAGAGAAGACGGGAAGCTATTTCTATCTCCACCTGAACACCAGACACAAGGGCGCCCGCAAGAACTCCAGCTAGGGTTTCGACACCAAAAAAAGTCCCAACAATGAGGGGCGTGAGCATCACAAGAGCACCAGGAGGGATCATCTCCTTGATAGAGGCATCAGTGGATATCTTGACGCAGTTTGCATAATCAGGTTTGGTAGTCCCCTCCATCAAGCCAGGTATGGTGTTGAATTGCCTGCGAACTTCCTCGACCATCTTGAGAGCTGCTTTGCCTACGCTCTTCATGGTCATGGCTGAGAACCAGTATGGAAGCATGGCACCGACAATTAAACCAATGAAAACTTTTGGGGTCAGGACATCAACTGTAGTGACACCTGCCCTGCTCACAAAAGCACCAAAAAGTGCAAGGGAAACTAGTGCAGCTGATCCGATAGCAAATCCCTGAAAATTGGACATTAGTTCAAAGTCAAATAAGTCTAGAACTACAAAAGAGATGACAAAGAAGAACTATGTGAAAGACTGAGTTCTTGAAACCTTAATGTGGCTATGATGAACTAAAAAATCCCCCGATTTTAGGATATTTATTTCAGATATTTGTGCAGAATTTGAAAATAAACATTAATTTACTATTTCCTTAAGATGAGTTAAACGTGAAAATATTATCAATCATAAACATGCTACTAAACAACTCCTAGATGGCACAAGTCAAACTACAAAAATAAGATGGAGAAAACAGCCAATATTGAACTTAACTTTGAAGCCAAACTAAGGCTCTGTTTGGTAATAAGAAAAAAAAGAAGATTTGGTTGGAATTTTTAGTGATTTTTGAAAAATATGTATGATGTGAAATAAAGTAAGTTGGTTATATTAAAAATTGTGTATGATGTGAAATAAAATTGATTGATTTATTGAAAATTGTGTTGGATGTGAAATAAAGTGATTGTTTAATGTTGGAATTTGTGTGAGATGAGATATAAAATAATTTTTTAAGTTTTTTTAAAATAAATTAAAGATTTTAGCCATGGGTAATTTTAGCCATGATTTTTAGTTCATTGCCAAACAGGGCCTAAGTCTCAGTGACTTCAAGATCGTATTATGCCTTGAAAATAGAGAAGAAGTTGTTCAAAGAAAGATAGATAGTTTGAAATCATTTGAATTAACGTATCCTAAATATGAGGCTAAATTAGGCACCAAATATGAATTCAACATTGTGTTTGTAAGTCAGTCTAACAACAGTTTTTGACATCACACTTAGCTGACTTGCTCATACCTTGACGTAATAGGATTTGAAACCAAAAGTTTTACTATGTAGAAACAACGCTATGTAATATGATTCTTCTTAGGTCCCATTATTGCAAGCATCTCATGGCTGATGGCACTATGGTTTAGTTAACATTATCTTACATAATCAGCTCCACGTGCTCATTCTCCAATCACTTAAATGTATAAGGTTCTTTTTATCATGCAATGTCATGTAATTGTAAGAAGATAAAGCAAGAAGGCAGGAAAACTTTCAGAAAACAATTAATCACTGATTTATAAGCATAAAGAGCAAGCTACTGTCCCTACCGTACCTTTCCAATGGCAGCTGTGGTGTTGCCTGCAGCATCCAGAGCATCAGTTCTTTCACGAATCCTGTGGCTCATACCAGCCATCTCAGCAATGCCTCCAGCATTGTCACTAATGGGGCCATATGCATCGATAGCCAATCCTGTGGCTATGGTGCTCAGCATACCAAGAGCAGCAACTGCAATACCGTACATTGCGGCAAGACTAAAACTGACAAAGATGCTGACGGCAATCGCAAAAATGGGAATTATGACCGATTTGTATCCCAGAGCAAGTCCAAAAATAACGTTTGTGGCTGCACCAGTTCTGCAGGAATCAGCAACATCTTGCACAGGGCTACACAAACAAGAATGAGATGAGCCTTAGTGAGTCACCATTTAATTTTTTTTAACAAAATAAACAGTATCATAAAAATAATGTGAAACCAGTCCTCTTTGCGTGAGTTGTATTAGCATACTTCAGACATAGATTACAAATACTTATTAAGTCGTCCTGTAAATGGTAAACATATGTAAATTAAAATATTTGCTTGAAAGTTTGGCATACACTTAGATGGAAAAACATGACGCCATATTTTTTTCAAAATAATGCCATTACAAATAATTTGAAACTAGTCCACTTTGTTATACCATTATATTTCATAAATAAAACTAATACTTTAGATCTGTGTCACAAATACTTATAAACCATATTTGAAACTATGACATACTTGAAAGGGTAATACAAAACTAGTTTTTTTTTTTGGAGTCAATACAAAACCAGTTTTAAATTATAATTAATATTTTAAAAATGTAGTTTGCAAAAACCATACAAGAACAAATTTTAAATTTCCCCAACAGAGTTTGTTCAAAGCAGGTCTAAGTAATCCATCACTAAACACAGGCCTACCTGTATGCATTGCTGGTGTAGTATTCAGTAACAAATCCAATCACTAGGCCAGCCCAGAGACCAATTGCAACACAGAAGAACAATTCCCTGCAAGTGCAAAAAGAGATTAGATGTTCCATGATAAAATACTCACATGTTAGCACCAAATTAATAAAGATAATTACATTCATGCCCCTGGAATATAAGGGTTTTCATATCATCCCACATTTTGACTCACTTCATCAAGGTTCGTAATTAAAGATTATGCTATTGCTGATGGCAATCACTTCATGTGGAACCTTCTATTAATTTTAAAAGATAAAACAAAAGAGCCCATACCAGCTCCCATCAAAAACCATCAAATAAAGAGGTGGTGGTAGGGGGAAGGGGAGAGAGAGGGATACAGGAGAGGCAATTCCCCGCATCCTTGTCTAGAGAGAGAAAGAGACAGTCCCCTCTCCATTTGGCTGATAGGATAAGCCATTCCCTCTATTTAGCTTACAGGGGAAAAGGATAGAGTTGAAAAGAAAGGATGAGTATTTTGGTTATGTACACAACCAAAACAACTGAATTTTGATAGAGTACTACTTAAAAGGACCACAAGAATAACAGCAACAGCAATAGTTAAATTCAAACTAGTTTGGATTGGCTACACAAATTTCTTCTCTCCATTTTGAAATAAAGCAGAGAACTAAGGACCTATTTGAAATCAACACTGATGTATAAGGATCCAAGTGAAACAATTCAAAATACATGAACCAACATGGGAAAACCAAGCATCACGGACCAATGCATAATGTACCCAACAAATAATCATAAGCTTACCAGTTCTTCACTCCCTTCTGGGTACCAAAATTATAGATTGTGAAAGAGGATGGGAGAGCCAACCAAGTAACAATAGCAATTCCAACGGTCATGAGAGCAGTGGAGATTATTAGCTGCCTCTTAAGAGCAGGTTCAATTTCATTAACCGCCTTTATCTCAAAAATGTCGGTAGCGAACAGTGTTGTTATCAAGCAAACTATAATACCCACAGAACTAATAAGCAAAGGATAGCACATGCCAGTAAAGTCATGGTTAACCCCAAAGTAAGAAATAGAAGCAACCACCAATGCAGCACAGGTAGACTCAGCATATGAACCAAAAAGGTCTGAACCCATCCCAGCAATATCACCAACATTGTCTCCAACATTATCAGCGATTACCTGCATGACGTGAGGAAGTTATGACCATGTCTCAACTACAGGCAGGGCTGTAAACGACCGAGCCAAGGAAGTATCATTTATGTTTTATTGAGCCTGAATCTTGCCTGGATATGAATCAAGCTTTAAATTTTTTTTGAAATTTATTTAATTGGTCATCAAGCTCCAGCCATTACTTAATAAAATAATATGACTTGGTAGTATTTTATGAAAAATAGTAATCATGAAAATAAAAGGAAAATAATTGAACTACTTAACATTATATAACACATTAATAGCAATAGCATGACATTATTAACGAGTACATTATTGAATCTCTTATTATATAAGCAACTGCTTACCAAGCTCTTGTTAAATATAAGCACAACCTAAGGATAAAATGATATTACACTACCAAGGTTACTAGGTTGACTAACATATTCAAGCTTGTCTATAAGCATAAATGAACTAAACACTTGCTAGGTCTTTCATTATTACCTGAATTCTTAAAGGTGTTTACGTTTGTTTGCTCTCTCAAATCGAGCCGAGCCCAGTCAAGGGTAACTGATTAAATATTAGTTTCGCTCATAACCCTAAACTAAGAAACACAATAGAATTTGAAACAAGCAGAGAGAGAGAGAGAAAAAAAAAGATGCAACTCACAGCAGGATTCCTAGGATCATCTTCTGGAATATTCCTCTCAACCTTCCCGACAAGATCAGCTCCAACGTCTGCAGCTTTAGTGTAAATACCACCACCCACTCTGCCAAATAGAGCCATTGAAGAACCACCAAGTCCATATCCAGTAATTGATTCAAATAGACCTTCCCAGTCATCCCCGTAGTACAACTTAAATAGGTTTATGGCAATATACAGTACCAAAAGCCCATTGGCAGCCAGTAAAAAACCCATCACAGCGCCAGACCTGAATGCAGTGATGAAGGCCTTCCCAACACCTTTCCTTGCCTCTAAAGTTGTTCTAGCATTCGCAAATGTTGCAATTTTCATCCCTAGAAAGCCAGAAACCAGAGAAGTGACTGCACCAAGCAGAAATGCTACAGTGCTGAAGATGGCATTGAATAGGGCCGGCTTGCAAGTTGTATACTTGCTGTAGGTGCATGGTTGCTCTTTTGTGCTAAATCCTTCCACAGAGCCGAGGAAAAGGAAGATCAGAACAGCAAAAGCGACCATAAAGATCCCAACATACTGGTATTCCGTAAACAGGAATGAAGTAGCTCCTGTTGCACACCAAATAAATGAATTTACATTACAGAATGCAATGAGAAAACATTAAAGATAAACTATGGCGGTGGAAGAAATATGATTGCTCACAACACAAATAAGAAATTAAAACAACAACAACAAAATAAAGACTACAGCCAAATAATTGGAGGACAACTTTATGCATATCATCTCCATGCAGTTACATTTAAAGTGATGCTCATTGTATGCTTAAAGTGAGCCAAAATAATGTTGGAGGATGTCTGTAAGTCATTTATAGTTTTCCCACCATCTCTTCACCAACGTCAACTGAAGACCTTCACATACAACAAATTGATGACAAACATGGCTAATTCAGCTTCAATGTCCCAACGGTTGTGTTTGACTAAAAAGATTAACTGAAATTTTCAACAGTTATAACAGAAAAATACTGTCAAACAGCTTCCAGACTTAGGCAGCTTAGCTTTCTTACAATCAGCTTTGCACCTCTTAGATAACTGAAAATCTAAGCCACCTAATGGATAGCTTGAAATCTAAGCAACTTATATTTTAGCTATTTCCAACCACAGCATGTCAGTCACACCCACTCTCTCCTAGGTACAATTGTTTCTAATAGTCCACTCTAATTTGACCACTCATTTATCTAAACATCTGCATGAACACCACAAATGACACTTTAGAAGTATTAAGTAATGAACAAAACTAAACAAAATTATTAACATTAAAATGCTCAACAAGATACAGTTTATCTAATAATCTTGACATCTTAACTAGTTGTAGTTTATTTTCTAACAAATACAGGAAATTCCTTCACTCGTGAAGGAATCTCAACAATCCAAATTGCAAAAAACTGCATTAGTAAGTCATGATGAAGGTTTCCTATAATTGCATATCTCTATTCAATAACTTCACATGAAGTTTCAACATTTTCAGCTTGCTTAAGCTTAAACATTCTCAGGATCTAAACCTATTATGAGCTTATAAACTCACGTAAGCATAAGAATACAGTATCAAAAAATCTGATTTGCATAATGGAAACCAAAAAGAAACTAAACATCTCAAGTCAAGACCACTTTACAACTGGACACATTGTCCCAAAAATAATGCATGATGCATGCCTTTTACTAAAAAACAGAAAAGGTGAGTTATGTGGACCATATAAAATCGAACCACCAACAGAAATGAGACGAGTAATGATGCTGCTGTTTTCTGTTGCATTATGGTTTAGGAAGACTGGTTCACACCCTTTTATGATGCAAGGGTAAAGCTTACCGAAAAGAATATCACTTTCTGATAGACATTCATAGAATCTTGCCCAACTTATACAAAACCTACAACGTAAAAGAACAAATAAAGCAATAACATAAAAACTAAAGTGATCGCCACAATCATCCAAACAATTTTTATGAGAAAATTATTTAAGAAGAAGAAAATGTAATCCATTCAATAGACTAATTATGTGACACCCGTAGCCGAAGAGGGCGGGGAGTAATCGTTAGGTGATATCCTAGGAATCACTGAGGTAAAGTGCGGCTCCTAGCAGGCTTCTAGGTCGAACAATGAACGGTAAGAGGGGCACATGAATGAATCGTCCAACATCGCAAAGGAAGGAAGATTCTGAGCTGTATAAGTAGATAACGTAATCTCTAATAATAAATGCGCCTTTTTGGGTAAAACCGTTAGGCTAATAATGGAAAACTCCGTAGTTAAGCGTGCTTGGGCTGAAGTAGTATTGGGATGGGTGACCTCCTGAAAAGTACTCAAATAACGTTGTTTATCTAAAGCCAAAGCAAACAGAGCATTCTGAATTTCAAGATCTGCAAGCAGAAACGTCATAAACTCCAAACGGCGACCAGATAAGCGTCAGATCCGGAAAACAATAAAAAACATTCGGAAATGGCATTCTAGATGTCGTGTGCTTTTTTAATGCATATATTATTGCAGAAATAGAATGAGCTCCGCTTAGACATAAAAAAAAACATCTTCTTAACACATCATAAAATCTTGCCCCAGCTCATGAAGATTAAAAAGTTAAAAAGAAAGAAGAAAGCCGTAACAATCCATAAAACCTTAATGATCGTTGCAGTCATCCAAAAAACGTTTATGCGAAGGAGCGTTTTATGTCCAGAAAACAAACATATATAAATTGTGACTAAGATAAATCCATTTCCTTACTCATAGTAGAACTAAACATCAAAGAACTAAAAATGAAAAGATCTGTGAAGGGGAGCGCAAGCAGCATCTAAATAGCAAGCAAAACAAGCATCAGATAAAAGGGGAAAATGTCCACAAACCTTCTGAGACAGCACTCTGGATTTCGGCGCACTTGACGACGATGTTGTGGTCGTTTAGCCCTTCCTCCTCCTCCATAAGGTACTCGTATCCGTTCTTGTTGTTCGACGACGCTGCCCCCTCCGGCGCCACCGAGACCTTCACCTTGGACACTAGATACCACTGGATTAGTGCGAAGGCAATTCCGATGACACAGGCCACCGGGATCAGGATCTCGGTGAGGACATCCGACAGTATCGCGACTCCCATTCTGATCAGATCCGGCGTCTCCTGCTACAGACAACCTCGCCGCCGGCGGCCAAACTCGCCGCCACCCAGAAGAACACCGGATTGAGGGCAAAGAAGGAGGGTTTCAAGGGATTTAGTTTTACTTTTCCCTCAAGCTTATATTATATATAGCTCCTTGCTGCCAGCTATGAAGAAGAAAAATGAAAACAAAATCGAAAACATCCCATTACTTTCAAATAATTACACATTCATCCAAGGTACTTTTGTAAAATGAGTTTGAAAGGCTATTTTGCATCGCGCCCCTTCACAATTTTACTATTATAGAACTACTCTTTGATCTAGAATCTTTTAATTCAATTAAAATATTAGATTATAAGTAAATTACACTTTAGTCTCTAAAATTAACCTATCTTTTAAACAGGTTTATGTCCTCCTGAATTATAAAATATAAGTCCCATGGTCTCACAATTATTATATTATCATTTTAATAACTAGTAATGTCGATATTAGCAGCTGATCTTCAATCATTCAGTCATAAATACTCCATTATCTTATAATATAAAATACAATCGAGTTATATTTTACAAGTACAGATAACTATCTAAATTTGATTTTTAACTATTAAATGCCATCTTATATAATACTTTTTTTTATCAAAGTTGGACGTTATATTACTGCTTGTGAGCCTTGGGTTAATAATTTTAAGTTATTTTTATTTGATATTTTTAATTATTTAGATTTTAATAATTATTTTTATCTATATATAATGCTTTAAATGTGAAGAAAAGATATAAAAACTTTATTTTCATCGTAGTAATTTAATTAAAATCGTATACATATTATTTTACTTGTTGTTATAATTTATCAAGATCACAAATAAGATATAAGATACATTAATTTATCTGTTGCCATCTCTCAATATTTTTTTTCTCATAAAAATTATTAAATTTAAAAAAATTACAACTTTTATATAAAATTGACACGTGGCATTCCACTGTAACGACAAATGTACATTTCTACATTAAATTGATGAAGTAAAATACTCTCTGCGCTGCAATTATGAAGCACTTATGGTGAGCCGCAGCACTTCCTAATAAACGGAGACCATATCATTCATTGGTTAATCTTTGAAAGAAATCAGCTTTCCGATGGCAGTGAACCGGTTAATACTGATCCTCCGCAGGTATATAATATTCCTAATAAAAGCGTGGTAAATATCCATCTCGCTTTCGGATAAGGCCGCCACAGGCGAAGGGCTGCCGCTGATCGATGAATGGACGGCTGTGATCGTTCCGGGGATAGATTCTCGATTTGGACAGCCATGATGGTATGTGCTTCGTGGTTGGAAAGAAGTGGTTATTCTCACGCCTTATTATTGCTGACAATAACGTTGAAACTCTCAAAATTATTAGTTCAATTGAATGTGAATTTTTATTTTTTTACCCTATTATTTATCCCCCGAATTCTTTTCTATTCTTAAATTAATCTTTGATATTAATTTTTTTGATAGAATCTTTGATATTAATTACCCTAAGCAACACCCAATCAAATTTAAAAAAAAAGAGTAGATAAATGATGATATATTAAAATAGCCTTATTATTGCTGACAATAACGTTGGAACTCTCAAAATTATTAGTTCAATTGAATGTGAATTTTTATTTTTTCACCCTATTATTTATCCCCCGAATTCTTTTCTATTCTTAAATTAATCTTTGATATTAATTTTTTTGATAGAATTTTTGATATTAATTACCCTAAGCAACACCCAATCAAATTTAAAAAAAAAAGTAGATAAATGATGATATATTAAAATATGGTAAATAGCACATAAAAACAAAAAATGTACATAACCTATATATAATAATTAATATATTCAATGATTAGATAATATAATATATTCACAAAATGTAGATAAAAAATTATACATCATATATACTTATATTTAATTATTACACTATTACTAGAAAAGATAACATAATTTAGCTCTTCGCATTGATTTACTCAACTGTTGTTATTTGTTTAGTGATGTAAAATAAATGCTAGTTTGATTATATAATTAATTATTCAGTCGATTTTTTAGTTAATTAGATGCTAATTCTGCCATTTAATATTAAAATAAGTAAATTACGATATAATTTAAAATTTACATACATATATGTTTATTTAAAATTTTAGATATACATTATGAATAATCAAAATTATGTATTATATATACTAATTTGATTTCTAATACAATCAATTTCACATCAAATCTACGAGTATTAACATGTATAATAGAAGATTATAAAAATGAAGCTTCACAAACATTAAAAAAGTAATTTATTAAACTTAAAGCATGATCATATGATAATACAAAAACTAAAAAAGAAATATGGACGTAAACTTTTACGTTATAATCTTAGAAAAAAAAAATTCACAAAGAGCAAAGAGGACAATCTCCAATTAATTAAAAATAAATAAGAAAAATTACATAAAAGATTACACTGAAAATAAGATCATCTCACACAGAAATATATTATACGATATACCAAAAAGCTCTCATAATATATAAAGGATTCACAATAATACATAAATTTTAACATTAGCTCTTTGGAGGTGACAAAATATTGAGTAAATAAAAAAATTGTACTTGATTCTAACAATATCTTTAGTTCTGTCAAGTAGCTATGTTTTAATATAATCGTAAACTATCGTGGAGTCAAAATAAAAATAAAGAAATTAAGTTGAAGAATAACATGATAAGAAAATGCTAAATTAAATCTTCGAGAAACGTCTCGTAGACATGCTCCTGAAAAGGCCTTGTTTGCCTAATTTAATCATGCTAAAGATTAAAATAATTTATTAATTAAAAAAAATTAAAAAATAATATTAAATTAATTTTTAGAAAATACATACTATTTTAATATGATAAAATTTATTTTATTTTACATGTTATATTATTTTTAATATATTAATTAATTTTATTTAAAATAAGATCGTAAATTTTCATCATACATAAATGATTTCTTATTTGAGTTGACAATTTGTGACTCAACTCAATAGAGACCTAAAAATAGATGAAAATAATTATAGTCAAATGATTCTCACCTCAGAGGCCCATTTGTAAATTTTTGAACTTTTATGTGAATATTGTTAAAGTATGAGGACCTATAAGAAATTATCCTTTTATTTTTTTTGAAAAAAATATATCTTTCACCTTAAAGAAATTTTTTTATAGGCTATTTACTCTTAAGTCAAATATCTAGAAAAAAACCCCTTTATAATAAACTATTGTAAATATAAATTTACAAATAACATCTCACTTTAATTTTTTATGATTTATTTGTAATTATTGAGCTTAAGGGGTCCTATAGAAAAATTTGCCGGAGTGCTGCATGTAAAAAAAAAACTTGTTTGAGGCGCAGAAACAAAATTGTTTTTTTTAGAACGGACTCCTCGGCTGCATCTCTCCTCCATTCCGTGCGGATAACGCTGCTCTGTCCGGCGCAATGAGCGTTTTTGCGAACGTTTTAAGGAACAATTACATATATCACCACACAATTATCTTGATTACCTATTTAACCCTCACAAATAAATAATTAAATACGTCATCCCACAGAAAAACTATCCTTATTAGTGAATTACCCAATTAAATAAAGGGTTTTTACATACCGAACATGAAATTTATACGAAATTACGCATTTTACCATCAATTCGTAAATATTACCACTATC
>JAEMOT010003933.1:19482-43040 GCA_019297695.1 Apostasia ramifera | reverse complement strand
TATTTATGAATTGATGGTGAAATGCGTAATTTCGTGTAAATTTCATGTTCTGTATGTAAAAATCCCATAAATAATTCATGCTCGACCGAACCAAAAATAAATGAGATTAATGATTTTTTGAAATGATAGATAGCTACTTAAGAAAAATAATAAATACAATTTTTTGAGAATGATAAATATAATATATAAATAGATATATATTCATGGTTAAAAACATAAATGGAATAATATTTTAAAAAAACATAATTAGAATAATTTGATGTGATGATGTACATATAAATCTCTTTTTATTTGCTTTTAGGTGATAAATGAGAAAATTATGGTAAAAAATAAATTACAAATATATTTGAATTGTAATTGCATTGTAATCAACTTTAAATCAAATAAATATTTTCTAGCTCGCGCACATTTGGGTAATATTTATGATTTTAAAAACCTTCAACAAAATTCCTAAAATTGATATTTAGATTGCAATAAAATCCATTTTGCTTAATTTATATATAAAATATTTTTATTTTTAAATAAAATTTATATTTAAATTACACATACAGTTATTAAAGATAAAAATATTTCTCACATCTCCCACCTTCAGCAATATTGTGTGAACCAGCACCAACGCGTGCACTCAGATGCATAACCGCCGTCCAAGCAGGCAAGCCATGCAAGCAGGTCGCGTGCACCGGCCCTCAGGTGCAGAGCATCTAGCTTGGCTCATCGGCCCTTGCACGAGGTCCAGCACATTGCACCGAGCCACGTGCGGGAGCAGCCGGGGGAGCAGCCGGAGATAAGAGAGAGTATTTTGTCCATTTATAATTATATATTTAATTTAAATATAAATTTTATTTAAAAAATAAAAAAGTACGAATGAAGTAAAATGAACATGATTGAAATCTAGATTGTGAGTGGCAATTTGTACCTATACTTGATTAACCAGTCCCGACCCGCCCCTAATAGAATGAGTATAGGCCCTCACATTATACCCGTGACATGCTACCCGCCTTGCCCTGCTATAAAACGGGGAGAGTTTGGGTATGACTATATCATACGCTGCCCCAATATTTGAAAACTTGAAAATTTTAAAACTATGAGGATGGCAACAAGAGTTTGCACTGTCAGACTAGAATTTAAACTAACTCGACCCAATTAAAACCTGAACACGACCTAACTTGGTGACAATAACAAAATTGATAATAAGTTTGTTTGTTTAAAGTAACACACTAAGTTAAATGAATTTATGATCGTTACTTTATAATTTTAAAAGGATTTGAAGTCCTTAGATTTGATTTCATCTGATTATTGAAAATTTGTGTTTAGCGGATTTTAAAAGGGTTTGTGTGTCAGTCTAGCAACCAAATTGGTACGTAATTTGAATTTGAAATTCACATGTTTAATAAATAAATAAAATAAAATTTATATTCAATATAATTGATATTTAACTCAATTCAAACTTAAATGATTTATCATAAAAACTTTTTTGATAGTAAAAAAAGCTTGAAAAATTTAATTGAACTATGAAGAGAGGTGAAAGGGGTGGCCGTCTATTTCCGCCTACTCCCCTGCCAAAGTAAGAGGGTGAGGCACCCGTCCCCTTCGCCTTCTCCCTGTACATGAGGAAGAGAGAGGGGGGAGAGAAAAGGTGTGAAATGAGTAAAAACGGTAAAAAAAATATAACAGGACTTAATTATTATATTATACCTAACTCGATGCTCAAATATTAAAAATCTAAAATCATAAAAATATATGATATTATGTTTAATGTTAAAAACCTAGATGTATTTTACCCATTTTAAAATTTGAATTTTTTTGGGTATAAATTAAAGATTAGGACATTTATTATGTGAAATTGTCAAAATTGAAACTATTATAACGGTTAAAATTATTGAAATTAATGCTTCTAATTTACGAGCGAAACAAAGCTGAGTTAAAACTTTATTCGATGTTCTCTCAAAACGTATCGCAATTGAATTTATTTCAGTAAATATCCTTGTTTACCTTAGAATGATCCTTAACATGCAATTGTAATTTTAATATTTCTTCAAGTTTTAAAAGAAATATATTTTAAAATAAACATATAAATACAATCTACTCATTAAGAAAATCCAAAAATTAAAAGAACAGAAAAATAACATACATTTCATTAAAAAAAAGTATATTAACATATTAATATACTATTATGATTTATTTATGTATATATAACTTTTTATCTTTAATACTACAACACTAGCACTCCTTCAATAGTACTACAATTAAATTAAGATTAACTTAACTCAAACAGCTATGGTGGAGATGGGCTGTGGCAACATAAGTAATTTTCAATGATCGACGGTAGATAATATAATTGTCGATAATAGCTAACAATGTAGTTATAAGTTGTGGTTAACTAAAAGTGACAACCAATATATGATGATCAGTTGTAGGATGATGTTAAGTAGATGACAGTCTACATATAGAATTTTTTTTTATATTTTATTTATTATTAATAGAGATTAACTTGATTGGTGTTTGTATAATATTTAAATTTAAGGGAGGTATAAATGTAAATAAATGTTAAAGATATGTAAATAAAATATTATAAAGTGATGCATATCAAATTGTTCCTAAAATAATATGAGTGTCATTGTAAGATAAGTGTGAGCTACATAAATATTCATGGTTCTGAAAGAGACATCCCTTGTGATAGCAATGAAGCCCATAGAAGTCTAGATGACAAGAAACCCTCTCCACTTTCTCTTATGATTGGAAATAAAGAAAGAAAAAGAACAAGAAAAGGCAAAAAAATAAAAAATATAAGGAAAGGTTTTTAGATGATGATGATTAGGAGGAAGTGAGAAATCACTAAAACTTTATTGATGGTATTTCGAAATTTTCGCATTAATTTGAATTATATATATATATATATGTCACTTTCTATAGAGAATAATCGATCATAGAAATTCATCAAATTCAAGACTGAAGATTGGTGTTCTGTAGCTTAACTTTAATTGAGAAATGAGCCTCAATCGGCAACCTAACTTTTTGTAAAATATCAACTTCCCTAGTACTTCTTAGTTTTATTTAAATAATTATCACGTGAACATATCCTAAGCTACAACACCACAAACTCGGGAATAGAGCTAGGAGCGAGAATTGAATTGATGCAGTTAGAATCTACAACTACAATGCCATTGCAATGAAATTTTCTAGATAAAAATTAGTACAAGAGTCAAGTGCCACTCCGACTTCTCATACATCATAATAGGTTTTAGTCTAACCCGTTAACACCTCACATTATGATTTTTTGTTCTTTATCACTTTCTTATTTATTATATTAAATTTGCTTCTTTCTTCTTTTCTTTCTCAACGATATCAAAATGTTCTAAGTGTTGTGAGAAGATTTTTAATCACAAGGGATCATGGCCATTCTTTACCCTTTATTAAGTTTGCATTACAATTATGGGATATATAGGTTGAGTTATACAAATATCTTGTCTATTTACCATCATCATTCAAAATTCACCCATTACTTAGCTATCATTCATCCTCTCTATTTAAAGTTTTAAAATGGGTATACGCATAGGTTTTTGAGATTGATTTTCGATCGACAAGTAGCTTGATGTGTGACAAAAAAATGTTTTAATTTTTTTCTATTAAATTTAAATCAGGTGTTATTTACATGATCAATGTACCTTTATTTAATAGCTTACTCTCACACTTACCCTCTTCTCTAAATTCTAATGCCTTCTTCTTCGTTGTGATAGTTCAGTCGATAGTAATCTTGAAGATCTCGGCAAGTACTAGCCAGGTTGACATCTTCTTTCTGGTGCTTTCTTCTTTTTCTTTTTCAATACTGAGGAAGTCATCACTCGTAAACAAGCTCTATGCCACCATCAATGATATCCCCATCCCAATTATACTCGTGACTTGCTCCACCTTGTTATAAAATGAGACAGAATTGAGTATAACTAAATTATATATTCTCTGACTAGCTAGTAACTTGCTAGTAATTAAATATTATTACATAATCTTAAAATTAAAAAAAATTAATTAAGTATTATCTATTTATTTTAGTTTAAAATAAATCATTAGTAATAGATTTAGGGTGAGGCGAAGTAAGGCTGGATGGGGCAAGACGTAATAACCACGTTGTAGAAATGAAGTGAGGCAGGGCCCGGAAGATATAGGTTTTGGGATCGAGAAATGAGGTGGGGCATGAAGAGGCGGAAGCGGATATAAGAAGAGTATAAGTAATTGTGAAAAGAAAGTGAGGTGAGTATATATGTGTTTTATCAAATCCGACTCAAACCCACCTCATTGTCATTCCTACCTTTGCTAAAACCTTCACGAGGAACCTCCATCATCAGCAATATAGAGTAGCCTGTGACACGCTAGTAAAAGAGTAGAAAACTAGGGAGGATAATATCTTTATTACCAAATGAGTTAGATGCATCATGATTTGAACGAGAAGAGCTTGCATGTTTCTTTTTGAAACTTTGAAACCTAGATGCAATTTATTCAAAAAAAATTACAAATTTTATTCAATTGTTCTCAAAACATCTACCTCAACACAAAAAAAATTACTTTCTATTTTACAAAACCAATTTGTTTTGCATGTCAACAGAGGGAATTTTAAGGCATGAACATGCTTCACATATAAATAGTGGGCCCCATTTGATCATATATTATGGTTTGATAAATGTTAAGAAATCACCAATGAGCAAGATAAACATGAATGAATCCCTTAAGGAACACATCACATGCTACATTATTTTTATAAAGTCTTCTCCCAAATCTTCAATTTCCCTTAGAGAATCATGAAAGTATAAAAAAAAAAAAAAAATGCTTGGTAGGGCAATATGATAATTTTACCCATTAGGTGAAATTTTATTACGATATCAATTAGTATATACGAATCAATATTTCACCATTTCAGATACTCTTTCACGTCGTTTGATTGGAGTGTGTATTAGGGACATTTTATTTTATTTTTTTTAAAAATTATTTATTATTATATGAGAAAATTATTCTAATATTATGAATTATATTGGATGCAAAATAAAGTTAATTATTAATATTAAGATTAATGTGGGATGTAAAATAAAATTAATTTTTAATATTTGGACTTATATATATATATAATGAAATAAATATAAAAATTAATTAAAATATTTTTTGCAAAAAATTGGGAGATTTTTAAACCCCAACTAAGTTTAGCCTTTCAGTCCAATTGTCGTGTATTTATCGATTAGTTTCTTTCGCCTTAGGTGTATTGAAAGACAAGTTTTGTCCCTAACCATGAGACAAATCAAATTATTTTTGTTGTCAAAACGAAATATTTTCAATTCAATTGACAAATATATGTGTATATGTGATAAATTGCTTAGAGATCCTAAAGGAATTAGTTATTTTTTCTAAGTCCATCTGATCTGTTCTCTTGTAGGCAGAAATTTCTCAAAACTATTGAAGAGTAAGACTTGTATATTTAGAAATTGGAAGTGAAATTTAGAAACGATAAAAATTAACTTTATATCACTTCCAACACAATTACGAATATTAAAATTAAAAGTATTTCACATTTTACACACTTTCTCTAATATTAAAATAATTTTTTTCCTATTAAATTTAAAAAATAAAATATTTTTTTCTCTTATTTAAAAAAGCTCGAACCGAACAAGTCCCAAAAAATACCATTTTGTGATGAACAAAAACTTTAATCTAATATTTAGAAAAACAATTATTTATGGACCAAATATGTCAATTTAGTTAATGTGTTATTTGTTATGAAGCTTCAGTAAAACAATGAGAAAATAAAATTGTATAATTACATATCATATATTCAAAACTTATAAATTACTTGATCAACAAAAAAATTATAAATTACATATATTGCATTTAAAATTTAACCAATTTTAATTATAGTACTCTAGACTAGTAAAATTAAAATTAAAGGAATATTTAATTTAATATTATTTGATTTATACTATATTATTTGGAGAAGTGAGTGTTTGATTTGGTGATATATTTAAATAATATTGTAAAAATATTATAAGATTATCATGCTAATGATATCTAGATCAGAAGTCACTCAATTTTAAATGAATTGGGTCCCTTTAATTTTGGGCCGTGAGATTATTAAGTTTATCTAGTTTTCAAATTAATTAAATCGATTTTTTAGTTTGAAATAATATGCAAATAGATTCATTAATATTAATAAATAATACATTAAATAATACTTTCTCAAATCAATAGACTAATTTAATTAACTTAAAAATTCTATTAATATTTCAGTTAAAAATAATGTCCAACTTAATCTAGTAATTAGAGAATTTTTTTTTTGTTAGGTGATTTTATTAATGTCGAAGAACTTATTTATCTATTATTTTAAATTAGAGAACTAATTTAGTTAGTTTGAAAACTAGAAGGATCCCAATTGAAAAAACTCAAATTAGAGGGACTTACTAGTAATCCTAAATTTGTCCTTTTTTTTAATTTGTCATTTGTTATATATATAAAATACAAGTATTAGATGCCTTATATGTAATTAGAAATCTTTATTAACCTATCAAATATAAAATTCAAAAATTAATATCTACCCTAAATCAAAGCCTAAAAAATTACCCTCTCAAAATATATTACAATAAATAAATTACATCAAATATTTTGAACTTTGGAGGAGGAAGGCTTATCATATTCTAGAGGTTGGGATGACCCTATCTTCTTGCTCCTTGTGCCCTACCTTGTATTTTGAGCCAATCATGGGTGTGGGGTTGTGGAGTTTACTCTTTCAAAGAAAAAAAAAATTGTGGCTGAGTTGCTTAGATTCAACTCGAACCCATTTCGTTCCGATAAAATCTATAAAAAAATCGTGTCAAAATTAGCAGTGCTATAGTGCCTTAAACTCAAGTGAGATGAATCTAACGCGAAGTTGAAGTTATTTTAGTTCAAGCTATCTCGAATTCGAAATACTCCTTGACTCGAGCCAATCAAAAACTCTAATTGATTATGAGTTTACTCAAAGTTTGATTTACGAATTGTGATCATTCTTATTGGTCATTAACTCAACTTTCAGCTTCTGTCTAGTTCATATAGAAATTGAGCAAAACTATTTTTTTTTTAAAATAAATTAGCTTATATAATTCTCAATATATCAACTAATTTTATTTAATTTTTTCATAATTAATTAATTTTATTTCTCATCATATATATATATCAAAAGAAAATTATATTTTTTTATAAAATATTTAAAAAATAGCCGTGCCCAACTTGATTCAAATCATATCTCCCAATGTATTAATGGATTGAAGATAAATTGATTCAAATTATTATCAAATCAACAAAAACTTCATAATATTATTATAAACTCATTTTTATCCAAAACTTTTTATTGGTTCAAATATAATTGTTAACTTTTATGAAATCACCTTAATCCTCCTATTCTTTTATGTTAAGGTAGATATTCGAATTTTAGAAAAAAAAATTGATGTTTTCTTTGAGATAATCACATTGTAACATTTAAAGCTATAAATGTTTTATTGAGATACCACTTTCAAAAAGTGGATTTATAAAATTATTAGTTAACTTTTAAATATTACATAAATATTAATATTCAAACTCTAAATTATAATTAAATATTATTTATAAATGCAAGTAAAATGTTATATAATTAATATTTGAATATAATTCCAAGTTTAAAAATTTGAAAACAAGTAATATCTATAGTTCGAGTGATATGCATAATTTGATATTTTTAAAACCAAGATACTAAAAAAATCTCTTATCTGTTTGTTTGTAAAGTTAAATTTAACAAAATTAAAATTAAATTTAGATAGAAATATTTTTTTATTGAAAATTATGAATGATGTGAAGTAAAGTTAGTTATTATATTGGAGTGTGTGAGAGATGTGATATAAAGTTAATTATTATGTTGGGATATACGAGGAATGTGATATAAGTTAGTTATTATTTTAGTAATGTGTGTAAGATGTGAATAAAGTTAATTTTTAATATTAAATTTTATGTGTGATGTGATATGTCAGGTGAAAATTAAACTAAGTTAATTTTAAATCGGCAAGCAAAAAGGGCCTTATAATTAATATGATTACGGTAATTAAAGTTTCAGTTTTCACTTAGATTTTATATATATCATTTGCAAAAGTGAATTTAAAAAAAATTATTAATTAAATCTTAAATATTACACAAATACGAATATTTAAATTGTAAACTCTAAATTATGATTAAATACTACTAATATACATAAGTAAATTGTAATACAAGTAATATTTGAATATAATTTCAAGTTTAAATTTTAATATGTAAGTAATATTTTTAGTTTGTGTGATGCGCATAATTTGATATTTTTGAAAGTAGTATTTCATTTAAAACTCTTAAAAGAATCACTGTCCTTAAATTTTTCATTTCACTTAAATTATAGGGTAAATTACACTCAAGTCTCTAAGTGTAAGACTTAATAACACATAAGTCCACATTTAACATCAGGGTCTTTGAGTTTTAATAAATTATCAAATGAGTTTTTTTTTTATTTATTTTTTATTAATTTTTTTAAAATTACCATTATACTCTTCCCTCTCTCTCTCAGGTTTTAAGAGAGGAGGAGGAATATAATGATAATTTTAAAAAAATTTAATAATAAAAAAATTTAAAAATGCTCATTTGATAATTTACTAAAACTCAGGGATCTCGATGTTATAATTTTAAAAATCTGGACCTGTGTGTTATTAAGCTTTAAACTCAGAGATCTGTGTGTAATTTATCCTAAATTATATATATATATAATATAATATAAAAATTTTACATCTATCATTTCCAAATATCTTTTATTTTTAGGCAGCACCCTTCATTTTGGAGTGAATTTATAGGCAACACCCCACTTTTGAAGTTAGATAGAGGTGCTGAATGACAATAATAAACTTTGAGGGTGACGCTTAAAAATAATGAATCTTTGGAGATGACAGATGTAAATTCCTAAATGAAAGGTGGTGAGCTTTAAATGGGCTGAAGAGGCCGGTCCTTGAAGGCCGTGCCATGTTAATGGGCTCTATCCCAGTTGACCAAAGGGATGGCATTATGTTCACACCTTCAAATTTGCTTGGTGAGTAATTGAATTTATTTATTTTTTTAAAAGTATTGAATTTTCTTTTGGAAAAATATCATCTGGTAGTGAGGTTGAACCTTCTATTTTATATGAGTCCATAGATTTCAATTCTTTTCAAATAATTCTCCAAGATTAGTCCCCTATTTTAAAAAGGCTCATAAATTTGAATTATTTATTATTTCTCTTTTGGTTTGTAGTAATTTCAAAAATTTGTTTGCTTTGATCTTAAACAAACATTTGAAAAATCACACAAACATTTTATATTAAAAATTTGAACATAAATACAAACTTAAAAAGCATCTCCATATCTTGTATGCTGCTTAATAATTGAGACGCAATTACTTGAAAAATTAAATTATTAGATTGAGAGGGTGCAATAAATATTTAATTAGTGATAAATGCCTACTGTTTATCTACAATTACAATTTACTTCATATGTTTTAAAATTTTTTACTTAGGTTCCTAATTTAAATTACAAGGGATTGGATAGGTCCTGTTTTGCTTTATTTTTAGGTTGTTATTTTAAATTTTATGGACCTAAATGAAGAATTTAAAAACTACTAGGATCAAAAAATAATTTAGAAATATGTACCAAGGTGTGATTTTCCCTTTTCATAATTCACAAAAACTTAAACCGCTCTTTGAAGTGCCACGTGGCGGTCGACCAATGAGATTCCTCGACCGTCCTACACGAATTTGGCCGTGGGGCCGGAAAATAATACCGGTCGTAATCCTGTCCTTAACCTATTCTGCAGGAGCATCGCACCAGGACACTTTGTCATCCCCTCAGATCTCCTATTCTCTCAGAGGCATTAGTACGAGCTGTTGGCGGCATTGCGAGAAGAAGGAGAAGATGTAATCAAAGCAGAACGTATTCATCGGTGCTCTCGATCAGGGGACGACGAGCACACACTTCATCATCTATTCACATGTGTTTAAAATATAAAATTATTCTTGGGTCATATGACCTACGAGCTTGAGGTTTTAGGTCAGTTGATAACCAGATATTTAACGTAATATTAAAGTAAAGAAGTCTTAAGTTCAAACTCTAGTGACTACCATTTATCTCTAGCATAAGGTTAGAAAAAAACCTTTATTGAATCCCACCTGCAAAGCAGATAAATTTACCTGTGAAGTATCAAAATATACGACCTACAAGCTTAAGCTTTTAGGTCAGTTGGTAATTAAAGATTTAACAATATGAATGACTATAATTAATTGGGTTGAGATCTTTGATGATTTTGATGAGGAAATCTCGATTGTTTTACTTTTGGCTTCTTCAAAATTGACTAGATGTGTCATCTTTAATTTGTATAATATGTTTTTCATTCCTAAATAATCATCACTTCATAACCCTAGAATTTTTCATTTTCTCTATACTGCTTCCAGGCTGATCTCCTAGGGAGTCCAGCGGTGAGACCTGCAGACATAGAGACAACCGCCCTTGGAGCAGCTTATGCAGCAGGATCTATATCTCTATATTAAAGACGGTACCTGGAGTGAAAAATATGTCATTCCCATTTTAGCCTCAAAAATAATTATTTGTACAATAAATTATAAGTACATATAATAATATTTACTTAGTTTAAATATATGGTGGATAATATTCTTAATATTTTACCAATAATGAAATATGCCTTTCCCATAAAAGATTATTTTTTCTTTCTCCTCTTTCTCTCTCTCTCCACCTACAATCATATAGATGGATAAAAAAAGAAAAAAAAGAGTATTATCAGAAGAACAACGCAAAAAAAGAAAAATACAAGATCGTATAAGACATCAAGAAAAATAAAAACATAAAACTATAACAACAAAGAAATATTACTTAAATAATAATATAAAGACTCCAAATAATGAAAATTTCTATGCTTCTACTTCAAAAAAAATAACTTTCTCACTTGGTCCACCTACAATAACCTGTCCAAAATGCAAAGCTATTACTTGGTTAGAGGAAAGTGTTAGACTAACAAAAAAAAAGAAATTTATTTCAATTTCTGCTGTAAAAATGATAAAGTTTCTTTGCCTTTATTACACAATACACCTAAACCTTTAGATTCTCTTCTAGATCCAAAAAAATCCAAATTCCATTGCAAAATTATTTCAAAAAAATATTCGAATATTCAACTCAATGTTTGCATTTTCTTCTCTTGGTACAAAAATAGACTATGAAATATTACATGGTCATGGACCATATAATTTTCGTATACATGGACAAAATTATTATCAAATTGGATCTTTAATTCCAGAAAGTGGGATGCCACCAAAATATGCTCAATTATATATTTATGACACTGAACATGAAATAGAAAATCTATCAAGTTAATAGAAGGAAAAAACATAGATAATGATATAGAAAAAGAATATGTTATGTTCATTATAAAAAAAATTAAATCAATGCTTGATAAAAATAATATATATGCAAAAAAATTTCGTGCAGTACATGATTGGTATAAATCAGATAACAACATTGAACTTAAGCTTAATATTATAGAAACGCGATCAATAAATGAAAAACAATATACAAAATCATCAGAAACTGAAGTTGCTGCTCTTATAATAGGAGATCCCTTGTAAAATATAAATAAACGTGATGTTATTATATATAACAATCAAAAAGGATTCAAACGAATTAGCGAAGCACATCCTGCATATATGCCACTTCAATATCCATTACTATTTCCATATGGAGAAGATGGATGGCATATATATTTAAATAAAAATATATCTAATAATAAGGCTAAGTACAAAAAAATTACAATGAAAGATTTTTATGCATTTAGACTTCAACAACGTCATGAAGAAGGTACTACACTGTTAAGGAGTGGTAGATTGTTTCAACAATTTTGTGTTGATGCATTTGCTTCTGTTGAAGAGCAAAGACTTCGTTTCATCCATTGTAACCAACCTAAATTACGTAATGAATTATATCAAGGACTTCAAGATGCCTTTGAACAAGGTGATAATGATATTACTACAATAGGACATAAAATTATACTTCCATCAACATTTACTGGAGAACCAAGATACATGGTCCAAAACTATCAAGATGCAATGTCCATATGTGCATGGGCAGGACCTCCAGATTTATTCATTACATTCACATGTAACCCAAATTGGAATGATATACATGAATTATTACAATATATTCAAGGTCAACAACCAAATGATAGACCTGACATTCTAAGCAGAGTATTTAACCTTAAAATGAAACAAATATGTGATGACCTTATTTCAAAAAGACAATTTGGAAAAGTTACTGCAGATTTATGTGTTGTTGAATTTCAAAAACGAGGTTTGCCACATTGTCATATATTACTTACCCTTCAAAAGGATTGTAAACTTCAAAATATTGAAGAAATTGATCACATAATTAAAACTGAAATTCCAGACAAACAAAAAGAAACTCTTCTACATAAATTAGTTATCAAACATATGATCTATGACCCATGTGGTTATTATAATCTAAAAGCTCCATGCATGAAAAATGGAAAATGTTCTAAAGGTTTTCCAAAAAACTATAATAATTATACTCACATAAATGAAAATGGTTTTCCTCTTTACAAAAGAGCAGAAGGAAGTCCAAGTGCTTATATTAAAGGTCATGACATAGATTGCAAATAGGTAGTTCCATATAATCCAAATTTATTATTGAAATACGAAGCTCATATTAATATTGAAATATGTAATCCTCATAAATTATAAAATATCTTTTCAAATATATTCATAAAGGTTTAGATAAAGCTACATCATTAATTGAATCAAACAGTGATTACAAACATAATGAAATTAAACGTTATTTAGATTCAAGATGTATATCAGCTTCAGAAGCATGTTGGAGGCTTTTTGAATTCGATATACATAAAAGACACCCACCTGTTCAAAGGCTGCAATATCATTTAGAAGATCAACAAATAATTTCCTTTATTGAAGGTGACAAAATTAATAGAATACTTGAACTAGATAAAACTAAAAAAACAATATTAACTGAATGGTTTACTGCAAATAAAAAATATTCCAAAATTAGAACATTAACATATACACAATTTTCAATGTATTTTATATGGAATAAAAAGAAATTAGAATGGAGTGAACGAAAAAGAGGATTTGCAATAGGCAGATTACCTTATGTAAATCCAAGTTCTGGTGAACGATATTATTTGAGAATGTTATTAAACATTATTGTTGGAGCAAAATCTTTTAATGAACTCAAAAGTATTAATGGCATTGAACATCAAATATTTAAAGAAGCATGTGTTGCACATGGGTTAATTGAAAATGATAATGAATGGCACCTTGCGTTAAATGAAGCATCATTATGGGCAACCACCTCACAACTTCGCAATTTGTTTTGTATGATGCTTATGTTTGGTGAAATGTCAAATCCAAAAATATTATGGGAAAATCACTGTGAATCATTTACTGAAGATTATAATTATGATACACATAAAAAAATAATAAACTTACCAATTGCTATTAGGATAAATCAAATTCAAAATACAATTTTACTGGATATAAAACGTATCCTTAATAATAATGAAAAATCATTAACTAATATACCAAACATACCATTACCATATCAAAACAATCAAATAACAGACAACCACCTTATTATTGAAGAACTAAATTACAATGTTCTAGAATTATCCAATAGTAGTATTTTATTAGAATCAAACTTAAATGCTGAACAAAAAATAATTTTTGATAATGTTTTAAATTCATGCAAAAAATAAGTGGGGGAACTATTTTTTGTTTGTGTGTGGTATGAAGAACAGAATTAATGCTACCATGCACTTTCAGGCCTAAAAATGGATGAAGACCAGCGCAAGAAGAGATGTGATTCTTGGTGTAAGGCTGTCTCCAGAAGTTTCCAAAGGGGAAAATTTTAAAATAGTCCTGTTTCTCCTTTTCTTTTTCTTTTCAGTACAATTTCAAATTAATATTGCTTTTTCCCAAAGTGTAAATTGTATTTCTGAAATATGACTTTTAAGTACATCTAACATATGTTTGATGTATAAATCATATTTGTGAAATATAAACATAAATATTTGAATCATATTATGATGTCTATTTTATGAACTAATAATTCAATAATTATTTATAAAATATAATTTTATAATAATAATAATAATAATAAATAGCATTGAATATACGGTGAAATTAAATAAATAAAATAAATTATCAAAGTGTTTTTATAAACAATGAAGAGTAGCAAGATTCTTAAAAAAATAAGAATTAAATAGCAATATTTCAAATATTATTCTTATAAATAATAAATGACAAAATTTAATTTTATAAAAATAATTAAATGAAAATAATAGAAAAAACTATTTTTCACTAACATCTTTACATAATGTATAATAAAATATAATTCCACATTGCTAAAGAACAGGTCTTTTTGAGGCACCAGCTATGGTTCATAAAGAAAGAATTGCAGCAAGCCACATCCCACTCCAATAAGTGTAATTTAAAAGGGCAAAAGTTAAGACAATACACTACAAAGAAATCTGGTAAACAAAGATACCTTCACAAATTCCATCTCTTTCCCTAAACAAAAACCACCCCAAAACCTTAAAATCTAACACCCACAAACACAATGACAAAATTACTTGATACCCAGATCAGCTCACTTTCTCTTCTTAGGAGGAGGCTGATCATCATCTTCATCCTCTTCGTCATCCTCATCCTCATCCTCATCATCATCCTCATCATCATCATCATCGTCCTCCTCATCATCATCACTTCCTCCTTCACCATTGGCCTCGACTTCGTCTTCATTGTCATCCTCGTCATTCCCTTCATCCCCAGAGTAATCTTCCTCGCCTCCGTCATCATCCTGATCCCCGCCTTCGTTGTCCTCATCCTCCTCTTCGTCCTCATCGGACTCGCCTGCATCCTTTCCCTCAGGAATGGACTCACTGTTGGTATCCCCAAGGGATGATAGGGGGAACCTATAAAATACCAGAAGATCCAAGTCTCAAGAAGCTGATCTGTAGTCCCTTAAGCAGAGAAAACTTAAGGTTTAGTTTAATGTTGGCAAAAAAGCCTGATTCCAATGCTAACGTGACCATATTAACAAACAGGTCAAAACTGATGACCAAAACTCTACGCAATTAATTTATGGTCAACTTGACCCAACCAACCCGATTCAATTTTCAGGTTAACCCCTCAACCCCACCATTGTATAGCAAAAAATATTCCACAGTTATATGAAGTTTATTAACACAGATCAACCAAACCCAAACCAACCCAACAATGTGCAGCTTGATCCTAATCAGTTTTATACTTTTATAAACAGATCAATAAATAATTAAATATAACCCAAAAAACATGATTAACCCTATATTTCAAGATCAGTTTTAGGCTAGGTCATATGCTGCCATCATATGTTGTAATTTACAGTAAGCAATGTCTTACCCTTCGATTATTTCATGTCGTTTATCAGATGGATTAGTTGCAGTTGGTAGAGATCTTCCCTGCATCAGCATTTCAAAAAACATTATATGTAAATCAGAATATACAGATACACATCCATAGTATCTCACATATTCCAAATATACAAGAGATTAGGAAATATGTTCAACCATAATAAACTTTGCTTGAAAGCAGCTTTGAAAAATTTACAACTTTAAGCTACTTAAAATATTTGAGCCAGCTTGCAGTTCAAAAAAAAAAAATCGTTGAAACAGCTTAAAATTCAAAGAGTTTCAGGGGGCTTGCATTTCAAGAAGCTTAAAAGAGTTTTAAGACGCTTACAAATTTAAAGACGTTCATTTTTGGATCTGTTTTAAGTCTAAGAAGCTGACTTAAGTTAGCAATCAAGATACATAATGTAATTCATTAATATATGAGTATCATGAACTAAAAAGAGAAATGAGAAACTGCATTAGCTAGAGTACCAATAAAATAGCCAAATTTTGCATAATAACAATTTAAGGGACAGAAATATTGGTCGTCTTCACATTATTAAAGATACATCAAAGAAGTAAAGCTCAAAGGTCATAGCTCATACCTTAGCTTATGAAGTAGATAAAATCCAACTATGTTGCAGATAATTGAAATAAGATTGAGGAGAACATTATCGATCAACATTTAAGCATCTGACTTGTGAAAGGTTTCAATAAAGTTAGCGTAGTGTATTTATAAAGTGTCCAATAGAACATTGAACTATCCACGAGCTTGAAAGCCTTAGGAGTTGCAAAGAATTCACCGGCCACATGTCACAAACAAGGTCCATGTTACTTTTCAAGAAACTAGAGTTCATTTCCTTCTTTATGAATGACAAATCCAATGAATTTCTTCAAATTCAAGCATTCAAATTTCTATCTGATAATTTCACACAATTATTGAAAATTTGAATCAGAGGAATTTTCTGATAATTTCAATGCAACTTCCATGTTTAGCAGACAGAAACACTGTAATGCCATCATGCACTACGTGCCCAACTGCCCATCATCAGCCTTCATGTCACCCTTGACATATTTAACCAAGGTGCAACAGCCAAATTAAGGAAAAAACAAAAACAGTCTTTCATTTACTATTACAATTATAGATGAGCAGTACAGTAAGGACTTCAACAGCTAATTTAAAATTGCAGACATTGTTAGAATGATATAGGACATCAACTTCTAAATGCGGGGTCTTAACCAAATCCACTAAAGCATTCAAGGTATCGACCATTCATGGATAAAAGCCCATGCTAGACATAATTAGATCTGTATACGAACAAGGTTTATTTGTTTTCCTTATTTAAAAAAGTCAATACTAAGTCAATAACAAATACAACTCACATAACAAGCCCTGCAGCACCAAATAGCTTCTAGGCTTCGATTATGAGCAAATCCAACACACATTAAAATCAAAGCTCTAAAGCACATAACAATTTGATCACCTACCCATGGTAGCAATGCAAATGCAAAATGTATAAGATATTTTGAAATGACAAGAAGACTAGAAAATTGACCAGATTTGATTACACCAATGAAAGATAAACAAAAGAGAAAGTAACAAGAACGATGGAGATGTCAGTAACAAGAACGATGGTAAATATGAATTTATATTGCATGAATATATAGCCTAAATACATATATTTACAGAGAATGACGTAAACCAAGTTTAAAAGAACCATTCACAACGTCCTATTGGAACTTGCTATCTCAAATCAAGTTTTAATCAATTTGACAAGTAATAAATTATTTTCCAGTCGAATTTTCAAGGTAGATTGGAATTAAACCACTAAAACATAATAACTGGAACCAAAAAGATAACATACTAAAACATAATAACTGGAACCAAAAAGATAACATACATGTTATAAACAGCAACTACATTAAGTACATACATGCATATCTACCTTCCCTCACACGCACAGATTCTTAATTACACGTTCATACAATATATACATCATATAAAAAAACACACATGCGTAAATGCACACTATTTCAAGTTAGATGATTCCAAAATACACTTGAGCATGAGCAGACTGCAGTGGGTTTCAAGTTTCAAACATAATTGACAGCTCTATATTTGTTGATGCATACATTCAAGCATATTTTTATAAGACCATAGATAAATTCACCCACCAATCTAGTCTAAAAACAGAAAACAAACAAAAGCAAGTCTCCACACCAGTACATAGCATGCATTCCAAAATACACTTGCAAATAATGCATAAGTACACAAAAAAATTACTATAGTACAAAGCTAATAAATGAAATTTTTTTATACAGTTCTTAGATATGATCCAGTATTTTTAGTGTTTTTAAAATAGGTTACTATTTGGCATTCCCAGCTAACTTAGAATTCATCTTTTGAAAACATAACATCATGGACCCCACTTAGCATTTTCAATGGCAGAAAATCAATGAAGTGTTAAAATGGCCAAGTATCTCAAAAGTATAAACATTCACTCAAATATCAAAACTTTCAATTAGACAATTTGGAAGACTTTAGTAATCCTTCCTTACATAAGTTAAAAAAAAAAGTCAGATAGCAAGCACCATTATGTTAAAGATATTTATGGAAAGAGTACTTATGATCAAATAATAAACTCAAGGAAATTAAAGCAAGTAATAATTATGTCTTTATGCATGTAAACCACATCCTTAGGAAATTATTACAACAAGAAGTGACCCATTTAGCAAACAAAACCCTCACATGCTCTGAAAAATCACACAGTGAAGTGGAGGGGAAAGGGAATGGGTAAGAACGGACTTCTCTTCAAATACATAAAAATTTCCTATGATATGAGAACATAAAAGAACACAGATTAATATGAAAGAACAACCATTATTCCTCCAATCAAGCACTCAAAATAAAATGTACCTTATGCCCTATTTCCAATAGAGAAGAAGCTAAACTTGTCCATAAACCTAGGCACAGACCCCAGGATCTAATTTACAATAGTGGAAATCATGAACATGAGAAGTCAATGATGTATCTCTTAGTGACTAGTCATTTCTATGACCAAAAAAAGAACAAAATCACACTGTCAAGAAAGAAAGATGATATCATGCTCACCATAATGATGACAGTGGTCAGTATTAAATTCACTACTAACTAGCCAATGCAACAGGAAACAGGAATTTTCACGAAAAATAGGAATTTGTAGGGTAGAAAAGGGAACATAACAGAAGCTAAAAACCTACATCCAAGACATGAAGTAGATAAAACAGTATGTTCATGTGTATTAAAACCCCAATAGCATCACAAGATGAAAACTTTAAACAAAGACTATCAAATTCACTACAGCAAACAGCATTAGCATCATAGAAATTCAAAAAAAAAAAAGAGAGAGAAAAATACCAAATCTAGAAGCCCAAACGGAAACTTCACTGCATCCAAAACAGCTTCGATCATCAAGGCCTCCACTACAGGCATCAAAATCATCTCGAGCGCAAGAGCAGCGACACCGCCATCCCTGGTACATACGACTTCCATTCCTGTCGGTGGAGAGGTAACGGACAAGAAAAAATGGCGAAAATAGCGAAGTAAAGGGAGAAGGAAGAAACCCTAGAGCACAAACCGCAGATCGAAAACGAATGGCCGATTCGCGCAGGGATTCCCCAGCGATTTCTCCTGGGGGTTCTCGAGGAGTGCTGGTTTAGGGTTTTGCGGGATTGGGATCTTCTCCCATTCCCGTGGCATCCATCTCAGTCATTCCTGCCGAAATGGACGGCCGAGATGAAGCTATTTCGGCGGCTTATCTCAGCCATTCAAACGTAGATGAGTGAACAAAATCAGGCAGTCAAACGGCCTACTAAAAATTGTCTTTTTTATTGATAGTGAAATTTTTACAAGCAAACACAAATATTTATTTATTTGCATATCAAATACCTAAAATCTTACACAGATTCTAAAGCAATGTAAATTATAAATTATTATTTTGTATAAATTTTTACAAATATTTATCCTAAACATTTGGATATAATGAGATCTATAAATATTAGAATAGAAGAAAACAATATAATGAATATATCAAAAATGTGTTATACATGTAAATATCAATTTTAAAATATTCATCAAATAAATACGTAAATTATTTTGACATATATGTAAATACTCTTTAGAGTTGCTTACAAGGTGGGAATTCAATATTAAAATATATATTTTTTATTTAAATTAACTTGACTTAATGGAAATTTTTTAATCATATATTTTTTTACTTTCTTCGTATCTATTTTGAATTCACATTTTTTTTAAAAAATGACGAATGAATATTTAAATTTTTTATAAAAAAATTTAAATTTGTGTAAAATTATTATTAATTTAGTACTACAATCCAGCTCAGGACGATCGACATTTGATGGTAAAATTATTATTAATTTGTGTAAAAAGCCTGATCAGACTGTCTAATCTTATTAGAATACAATTTTATAAAATACCATAAATTTGAATGATGTTCTAACAAACTAAACATCCATTAACTAAGGGGTCTTCTTTGGCTTTAATGCTGAACTGATATTTTTTTTTTCTCTTGTTTATAAGTCCTTGGATTCATAAGTTGCAAAATTTTGTGATAAATTAGTTTAATTTTAAGTTGATTGAGCATTAATTAGTTTTGAGGAACTTACTAAAAGTTTCCTATAATTAATCTTTGATCCATAATTTTTCATAATTACAGTTTAATCCATAATCATAGTTTGATTCATAATTATGGTTAATTACAATTTGATTCATAATTACAATTTAATCCATAATCCACGCTTGCAAATTGAGAGAGTCATTGTAGTAGTATCAATTTCGATAATTTCAGCATAATGTATGCTGTGATATTTAATTTTTGCTTAAAAAAATTTAAGTTTAAAAAAATTATATTGAAATTTCAACCGAAACAAAATCGACAAACTTCGAGTCAACCGAAACTAATCGATTTCAAAAAAATTTTATAGTTTTATTTTCATTAAAAAATTTGCAAAATATTTATCTCTTTTGACGTATATGTAATATTTAAGATTATAAAATAACAAGTATAAATAAATTTTGAAAAATAATAAATATATAAATAAAAATTTGTAGATTGATATGTATGTAATTTTTCCTAATATTTTTGTATAATAGAAGAGTGTATTCCTCCTTAGAACAATGCTCTATTATAGCCTTATGGTTTACATAGTTAAAACAAAGTAGGATTTTTTTTTTTTTTTTTTGTTGACAATGTGGGATGATGTAACAGCACAAAAACAGAAGTAGAATGATCTTACAACAGATCATGAGATTTGAATCAATATTTTGACAATGTAGCATCCAGCTTTTCGGCAACTGATGAAACCCATGCCTGAAAGAAGAAGAAAAAGGTCACTGTTCTAAATTTTTCTTTATATGCATCAAAACTTTCACTCTATAACATTAAATAAAACTTTAACTACAGAGAAGCAATAAATAAAAGAAGGGAACATGAAAGTAAATTCTGTAAGTGAAGTAAGCACACAAAAGACATCAAAAATAAGAGGGGTAATAGTTGAGATATGAAACAGATAGATGCTGAAACACATTCAAAATTTATCAAATATTACAGCAACAAGCAGCCTTTTTGCTGTTGATATGAATATAATCGACATGTTTAGTGATTAGCTCCAAATACAACACAAAAAAAGACCAATATCCACTTCATGATATTGTTAAAGATTTACTTTTTAAATTTATAAAGTTACTTATGTATACAGGAATTCCACTAGAGTATAAGCTAGCCTCTATAGATAATGTTTTGTGGGAATGAGGCATGCCTCTCTCACTTGAGTTTTGTTCAATTCTCTTTGAGGATTGTAACTTTTGTACTAAATCTTTTAGCATCTTTAATGAAATTATAGGCCATGGCTGACTTCACAGAAAAAGTCAATTTTGAAGAGTTCTCTTTACTACCTGAGATTTAAAAACAAACATTATCCCCGAAACATCCAACTTGCTTTTTCCTAATCACCAAGTTTTTCCTTGTACTAATTCAAGAATGGTTAGATAATTGCCAATAATTCCCCTAACAAATCAATTAGGAATACTATAGATGTAATATATGAGAAGCTACTAGGTGCGGATAGTGCACCGTTCGGCATCCAATGGGTACCCGCCACGTCTATAGTGGAGGCCCGTATGCATCCAATGTGGCGCACTCCCATTGGGTGTAGAAGAGGCGAACCGTCCGCACCCAATAATTTTTCGTAATATAGAGTGGCTTGGAAAATTGAATCATAGAGAGAGATTGACATGGAGAGCCTTTAGGCTTAAATGGGCACTAATCTATCACAGAGTACAAGGTTTCACTAAGTCCTATTTGGTAGAAGTTCAAAACATTTACTTAAAGATTATGGAAAAAATAAGTGTTCTTTTTAGGCAGTAAGAGCTCTCTCTAAACAAAAGCCTTTATCATAAGCATGGATTTCTGTACTCCAATAAGTGTTCTTTGCTTCTTATAAATCTTTACTTCGAATTTTCTCTGTGTTTCGCTTGCACTCTGTTACTCTTGCAAAACAAAAAAAAAGTGTATCTTTTTTCTCAATAACTCGTGTGAAATAACTAGTCAGAGAACACAGGATATTGTTGATATAAAAAATAAAGAATATAAAGATTGTAACTATTCCAAGAAATAAGAGCCATAATCATATACAAAAATTGCTTCAATCACATAAAATATGCACCTGATCAACATGTGTGAAACCACGGACGGTATCACCTCCAATGACAAGAATTCCTTTATCTCCTAGTGGTTGCAGGATCACAGCCTATGAAGCAAATAATGCCACATGATGCCAAAATTCTGGAAAAGATGCTCAAAGCTTTGCTCAAATAAATCTAATAAAATATTCACAGTACAGTAGGTGTATCACCATGTGATATCATATCATGATGGCTCATGTTCATTAATCATCTCAAAAAACAACGCGCATCTTACATTTCGACTTAATCTAGCAACCCCAAGGAAAACTACAACCTACAAATTGTTGCAAGAACCGCTTCTTAAAGAACAAGTACAGTAATTAATATAAATAGCGAACTCATAACCAACTTCGGACAACCATAAATTACCTGTGTATTTGATGGCAAAAAGTGTAGTTCACTTCTTCCAGGATATAGGGAAAGGTTTGCCAAATAGATTACTGTAAAAAAACTATTCAAAAAATTACTGATATTTTGAGAACAATAAAAGACAATCCCACATATTCAAAAGATCACATCGATTAAAAATTGAAAGAGCGCGCACGCTTTCCAGATTTCATGACATTTCTATAAAGAGACCCCTGAGTCAACCAAGGCACATCGACAGCCACAACACCTCCATCTTCAATTGAAGATTCAGCTGCAAACCCAATTTGCATGAGACAATCTTCACCATGCACAACAACGAGAGACCGGCAACATGTTGCAGCTGAAAGAGATTCCCATGCCCTGATTATATGAATTAGCTTGTCAATGGAGAGCTGAAATGCACACAGTAAGAAAAACCTTTGGAAAAAAATGAAGGAAAAGGAGCAGTAGACTGAAAATATTTTGGCTAGAGGTTCTACAGAAACTTTTCCGTAACTTACTGATCAAACAAACAGAATGGATAAGGGAGCATGATTTCTTTAACTTGTATTAGCTATATTCAACAAATCAAAAGAGAGATTGGTGGGGGCACACATCAGCATCGAATTGGATGGCTAGGATGACGTCATGTGCTGAATCAAAATTCAAATTCAAATTAATTAGAGCTATTAGAGATTTCCATATTAGCTTTATTTAAATTTGATTTGATTTGATTTGATTCAGAGCATATCTGGAAGATTTGAAGACTCACCACATTTAGAGCTGATTTTATTTTATTGTAATAGAATTAGTTCCATATTTCCTTTTATTTGTTTGGTATTTTATTTTTTGCATTTAATATTATATTTTCAAATTTCTACATGAGATCTCTCTATGTAAAGAGGTCGCCTTGCATTGTAAAAGATAGAGCGTTTGATGAATGAATTATGTTTGAGTTTTCTCAAAGCCTAGATCT
>JAEMOT010003933.1:0-19369 GCA_019297695.1 Apostasia ramifera | reverse complement strand
ACCCGCCTCTGCCCCAGACGGCTCTCCGACCTCCGGCGACGCCGTTGCCGCTCCGACAGCGGGGTTCTGCCGCCTATGCTCTACCGTTCGGTACGCCCGAGTGCCACCTACAGGCGCTCGATTGACGCCGGTCACCTCGACTTCGCTCCTCCGATCGCCCCACTTTGCCACATCCACTCTGCTGATTGACGGTCCCTCGCCTGTGCGCTACGGCGACGCGCTCCGTCAGCCTTGCCTTCACCCTCTTCACTGCCCGCTCAGCTTGGGCGATTCTGCCTCGGCACTCGTCTACCTCGGGTAAATTCTTTCTCGAACCCCACTAAGCTGATTATTTGATTTCAATATAAATTATTCGCTTGACATGAATTATTTATTTGGCTCTAATTGTGTAACCCGATATTTCTTGTGTGTCAATTACTATTGAATTTAACTGTAATACGTCTGTCCTAAATTCCTGAACCTCGGATCTGATTTATTGAATTTAAATTGATGCCCTAATCTAAATTGATAAATTCTTATTTATCATACGATCCAATTAAATTTAATTTTAAAATATCTTAATTTACGGGATTTAAAATCTTATTTATCATATAATTTATCTAGAAAATATTTTTCTTTTAATTAAAATAATTTGCCAATCAATTTTGCTGAATATAAATATAAATTATCATTGACATGTTTTTCCGTCCCGCATCAGAGATAAAAGTAGGAAAACGCAAGGTAAAAGCCACGTCAATTCTCAAAAAATTACCATAACAACTCAAGGACGGCACATTCTGGGAGATCAGAAGTAACCCAATTGCATTGTATACCTGCAGGAGAAACCTGAAAGTAACAGAAGAACTTGAAAGATAATATATGAGATGAAAAGATCATACAGAAAAGAGCTTGAAAAACAGAAATAGTGAGAATCGAAGATACAAATCAATTAAGGCTCCCACTGGGTGCTGCCAAAATGAGAGAAGGAAATCACTTGTGAACTTTAAACAGAATATATAAAACTTCCATTATGTTTCTAGGCTTCAAAAGGCACGTGTGAGATCCTCACCGGAGAAATGTATTTTGGCTGAATAGATAACCACACAAGTCCAGTGAGAAGATTGGTTACTGCCAGAGCAAGAGCAAGTATGTCTGCCCTTGACTGTGAACTGCAGAGAACAAAAGATTTTACATCATTTTTGTGCAAAGGACAACCTAAGAACTAATTGATGGAAGAACACAAAACCAAGTTCTTGTCAAGCAGAAATTCATCAGGAGAAAATTAGAATGCATGAAGATTCAAACAGAATTATAGCATAATACTTTATGACTTCATTTGGAAACCACTGTTAAGGTTAACATGAAATGCACATCATACACAAAAATAATACAACAACTAACCACATTTCAAATCAAACACAAATTCCAGATAAATAACAAACTTTATTTAGCATTCTATACATTCCCCGTTATAACAACTAACTATATCAAAAATCCCACACACTATTCTAGAGAAAAAAAAACTTCATTACACTTCATACACAAATTCACAAATATAAATATTATCATAAAAACTTAAATTTAACTCAACCAAAGTTACCTTGGCTAACCAAACACACTAAGAATTGTGAGACAACTAGGATCGGGGGTTAAGATAGTACAATTATGTATAAAGATTCAAATCTGCAAGTTCCTTTTGTTGGAGATCCCTATCTGCAAGTGCCTTATGCCGAAGACGAGAATGCTTGTCGGAAAAAGCTTAGTGAAGAAGTTCATCATCAAATAAAGCTTCATCAAAGATTTCATTGAGCTAAAACCTCGACGGCGAAGTTTGGCATAAGCCTTAAAACATCCATTGAAGGTTCGATTATATCATATTCAAGCAAAGGTTTGGAAACTTCGAACGGAAATGTGCCATGAAAGAAGACTTCATAGATGTGGTTTTGTCTTATGTTGAAGGAAACCTCAAGGAAGGGAGACTTCTATATTCAAATTGGGTTTTGGCAAACCAAGTTCGAGAAAGAGGCAATCTTCGAGAAGTAGCACCGAACTTTGTAACGATCCTCTAACTCGAGTTGCTCTTTTAGATATTCAATAATAAGAGACTTCCTTAAGTGAATGTAATATACACTTCTAGAAGACTAGAGAACCTCAAACGGTTATGTGGAGTGGTCGTGTAGATCTACCATACAATTGTGGAGCAAAGGTCACATCAGCCACTAACAACCTAGACCTTCTAGAAGGATATGGATTAGGGTTGACGTAAGGGGTATTCTTGGAAGATCAAATCGAAGATCATTACTTTTTCTCCAACTATAAAAGGAGCTGTAGTGTGAGATCGTTGTGTAGTTCATATTATTGCTGAAGGAAAACTTTACCAGAGTAAAATCATAAAGCATCAAATAGATCTTCACGAGAGATAAAGTCCAGGGCAATGAAGCATGAGTACAATACAACGATACGAATACAATAAGATACAAACACGGTGATACGACTAACTTAAGGAAAGTAGAATACAGTTGTTATATATATATATATATATATGTATAACATATCATATTCTCATATTTAAAGTGTAGCTTTATGGTAGATTAAAATGACTTACACATCTTGTTATTATAAATTTTAAAAATATTTTTTAAATTTTTTTAAATAAATTATGAATTTTTTAAACGTTCTTTATATCACTAAAAATAATATTATGAATAATTTAACTTGAAAAAATAAAAACATACTTAAACAACTATTGAATTATAAAAAAATTTAAATTAAAAATAATGTCATAAAATTTATTTAATTGCTTTCCAACTTGTCACAAATTTTCTAAATAAAATGAGAGTTTAAATGTATATCAATAGATTAGTTTCAGTTTCAATCTAAATTTAACCCAAATCAATTAGTTTGATGCAAACGAGATATAATTAATAATAATATAGATGTTGTGACATAAATCCAAATATACTGACCTTATTAAGGTAGATACATACTCTTCTCTTTTTGAATCTCTGACTAAGTAAATATATAAAATAAAAAAATTTTATTCTTTTCACAATATGAGCTTGATTATGGTGAAAAAAAATGATCGATATCCAATAGAAGCAATGAAAATATTGATTGAGGTAGAAAAAGGAGAAACATTAATAGTACTTATAAGACCGCGAAAAAAGGTCAGCTAATATATGATGCAACAGCTTGCAGATACCAAATCTTTTTCTACTACCGAAACATTAGTGTACGTAAGCTTTCTGTGACCCTAATTGCATAGCCCAATGTATTTTTCTCTTAATTATAATATTCGAGTCTATGTATGAGTTGTATTTTATGTATGAGATATTCTTTATTTTTTATCGTGTGGGCAGCCAGATCGATTATTCTAATATTTTTTCTTTAATTAAAAGTATCGAGAAGTATCAGACAAGTATCAGGCAAGTATTAGACTTTTACAAAATAAAAATAAAAATTGATACACAACGTGGCGTATCGGATACGTATCAGTAGAGTATCAAGAAGTATCAGTATCTGATACGAATATAATACAAATACGATACGAATATGTTAGGCTTTCACGAAGTATCGGTGCTTCATAAGTTCAGAGGTGATTTGAAACATAAAGTGATCAAGTCTTCAGAATTCTACCATCATCATCATTGTTGGAAAGAAAGAAAAGGAAGATGAACACAAAACTAGTTTATTTCAACTTGAGAGAATATTTGGTGAAGACCCCTGTACATCTTCGATGATGAGTCATCGAAGATCCAGCCTAGCAAAACTTTGTTTTAGTTCGTTGCCAAGCTTGTGACAATTGTGGGCTATTCAACATCCCGTGTAAACCTGTAATGCAACTATCTTCCAAAAAGTACAAGGTACTCGAAGAGTTGTTCCGCAATTACTATTCTGTGTATGTTATTAAAGTTTTTGTGGAGTCAAAACTTCCTAAAGTTTTCAACATATGTTTCTTTGTCTATGAAATTTCTTCAACGAATTTCTATTTTTTTGTTTTCTTCAACTTTACAACAACACTTATTTCCATGTCAATCAATGTTTGTTTACGGTATGCGAGTGAACTTTTAGTAGCTAAGTGGAATTATTCTTAACAACAGCTACGACAACAAACTTTAATATCAAACTAGTTGGAATCAGCTATGTCATAAGAAGTGACAAATGTTGAGTTTGCTTCAGAACTACTACAACCCTCCTCTCTCTTTCCCGCAAGGATGTGACCAGCTCCATAGAATTTAAATATTACCTGTATACCATTTTTGTTATATACTCAACCCCTTGTTCTCATGCATAAGTGCAAAGGACAAGTGTGTGTAAGAATAAGAGATAGAAGTGAACGAGTAGAAATCAAATTTTAAAAGTTATGTACAAGTAGTATGAAGATTTGGGTGGTGTGTCAATACAATTTATAAGTAATATACAAGTAAATTCCGCTAAAAGAAAAAGAGAAAACTGAAGTGCCGAAGTAAAAGCGGTTAACAAGAACAAAAAAGGGGGATTTTGGAGGAGACCTTGAAGCATCTGCAACAGGGGAGACGCCAGAAATAGCGCGATTGACGAGCACGACGAGCAGAGAAATGCCACCGGTGAAGATGGGAATGCCCCGAGCCACCGCATCGTTGCCGGAGACCCAATCAGCGACAGGATTCCGGCGGGGCCTCGATCCCTTAAAAGCCGAGGATGCCGTTACGGGAAGAGCAAAAAGTGAGGAGGAAGACGAAGAGGAGAAAGCTTGAATGGGGCTACTAGGAAAGAAGAGAATCGAAGATCGTCGGGGCCGGAGACGAGTGCTTGACAGAGGGGTGATAAGGTGAAGGCGGCAGAGTGCTTCCATCGGCCGATTTCTTCTTTGTCAAATTTCATAATTATTTTCTATAAAAAAAGGTAAATTACAAGTAGGTCTCTGTTATTTGATTATACCTGCAAATAGGTTTAATTTTTTAAAAATTGCTCAAATTAGCCTATTAATTTTAAATAATATACAACTAGATCCAAACTTTATGAACAACCTTTTGTCAAATTGATCAATTTTCAAAATTTATAAACAACTTTTGTGCAACTAGGTCATAACTATAAACAACCTTTTTTAATTTAAATAATTATAAATTATAAAAAAACTCACAATTATAAAATACGCAGCTATCAGTACTATTCTGTCAAATTTATAACGTAACCATGTGTTCTTCTGGCTCTAGGAGAAGCCATATGGGCCTGTTTGTTTATAAAGTTTAATTTAATAAAATTAAAATTAAAAATTAAATAAAGATTTTTTATTAAAAATTATGAATAATGTGAAATAAAGTTAGTTATTATATTGGAATATGTGAAAGATGTGATAAAGTTAGTTATTATTTTAGTAGTGTGTGTAGGATGTAAAATAAAGTTAATTTTTAATATTAAATTTTATATGTGATGTGATATGTTAATTTAAAATTAAATTAGATTAATTATTAACTTCCAAAGGGCCATAGAGTTTATTCTAAATTTTAAATAAAATATAAAAAATTGTAATGCCAAAAAATAAAGTAAAAAAATAAAATAATATGTTTTATTTTCAAGAATCTACAAAGATTTTTACTTTTGCACCCAATTGGCTCAAATTTCGTTTGATTTTTTAATGTCTCAAAATCATTTGGCACAAAAAGAAAATTAATACAACTAAACTTCAATTTGATGCATAAAAATTCATAATTTTTTGAATAGGATAAATATCATTTTAGTTGTTAAAGATTATAAGTGATATTATTTAGGTTTAGGATTTTAAGAATCTTTTAATAAAATCTTAAAGTTAATATTAATATTTCAATTAAACTTTTTTATTAAAAATAATAATATATATAATTATTATACCTTTTTATTAAAATATTATTATTATTTACAAAAATTACATTAAATTTTTTTAAAATTATGAAATTAGATGTAATACGTTAAAATCTCAAAGATTTGAGTGATATTTATCTTTTTAAAATATAATGTCCATAAGAAGTACTTTTGGACAAATTGTATTATTTTTTTGTAAATATAAATTTAAGTTTCAATATTATATTTTAAAAATAAAAACTGTAATATTTAAGATGCATTTTTTAAATCACTTATTAAATCTACATTAAAATAACTATAACTCAATTTTGAACTAAAATCAAATTCGAAAGGGCACAACTTGAAGTGGGATCAAGTTTGCTCAAACTTTAACTCACTTACCCTTTTTTTTAAAATAATATGTAAGACATGGAATATGAAATAAATATTTTTAATATTGAGATACATACAATATATATATATATATATTTTATGTTAAGAATAATTAGCGATAGAAAATATACTTGTAGAACATGAAATAACTAATATGAAAAGTAAAATAAACTTTTTATACTAAAAATTACTTAAAAAATGAAATATATTTTAATTTAATTTTAAAATTTATGTAAAATATAGCAGATTAACTTTATAGGTTTGTGTGATTCGAGCTTTTATTTTGACCTAACATAAATTTTAATTATAAAAATTAACTTTATTTCATATCCAACATAAATATAAATATTAAAATTAATTTTATTTTATATTTTACATATTTTTTAATATTAAATTAACTTTTTTCATTAAATTTGTAATATACAATATTTTTTTCTCCTCTCGAACCAAGTGAGGCATATAAGTCAGCCCAACTTGAAATCACAGTTTTAAATTTAAAATTAATTTTGGTTCAAGGTGGAAATTAATTAAGAGTCAAGTTTTAAATAAAGAAGGCATTTAGCTGACTATATAAAAATTTTTAGTTGAATATTATTTTGATATAATATCATATTATTTAAAATAATAATTATTTAATTTAATAATATATATTAATAATTTTATAAAAATTAAAAATAATATTAAAATATTAAAAATATTTAAATAATATGATATATATTATCAAATAATATTACATTAAATAATGCCTAAGCATTACCCTTAATCTTAGCTCAATTATTAAAATTTGCTTTAAAATGTTTCTTCAAGACCCATCAAGTGTTCATTAGGACTAAGAGGATCACTCTTTGGTAAGTCTCTCTTACATATAATAGCTCAAATGACATCACTTTATAGCAATATAACTTAATAAAAGAATATCTTGTCTTCATCCCTTTTGACCTTCTTATTTGATAATATCTATAAAACATCTAGAAAACTCATATATTAAGTGCTATGACATGGAATCTACTCGATTTTTTTCTTTTTTCTTTCGAATAAGAGGATATAAGTTTTTGGGACAAGCCTTGATAAGGTTTGAAGTTGAAACACAGATGATATTTCTCATTACTAATTCGTAAGGACTATGTTTGCGGAACAGTCTCAGTACTAGACTACTTCTCGAACTTTTTAGGCTCTTCATTAAAGACTAGTCGAGTTTCTAATAGAACGCTTAGCTCGTAATCTATTACGTTTCTATGTCAAAATTTTCGTGCAAAGACATTGATATAAAAAAAATGAGGCAAATTCTGCAGCCCTCTCGCTCAATTTTCCTTATGAAGTGGCATTTCAGTAGATTGGGTTAAACTTCAACGCCAAATACATCAAAACCACTTACAAAATGATCAAAAAATTTCTTCCTCTACATAGCTATTGAGTTACATTTATTTCAATATATAATATTTATTAATCAAATCTATTTTTACATATTAAAATTTTATAAAACTCTTAAAAATTTAAGATCTCATTTCTCGAATCAAATATAATATATATTAATTAAATCTATTTTTATTTTTTAATATAAGTGTTTTACTCTCTCTCTTCTGCGTGGTCGCATGAGGCCAGCAGGAGAGTGACAAGCACACAAGCCTCATATAGGAGAAATTATTATGTCTAGCAAGCGAGCTATGTCAGCAGTTTACTCGCCAATTATCGGTGCCAAGCAGGTAAGCAGGCTACAAACAACAATAAGTTGATTAGTTACAGAATGGACTGTTTGGTTGGCAGAATAGACTGTCTAGTAGCCGATCAGATGGTCAATTCGCTTTAATCAAACAATCTGTTTGGCTACTAGATCTAATAAGTATTTGTCTAAAAAAATAACACAGCTTGAGATCAAATATGTATTCATTAGAAATAGTATCATACGTACCCACATCTTTTTTAATTAATACCTGCCTAATTTCAAGTTATATCTACTTTTTTTAGACAAATACTTGCCTTAATACTTATTTAGTGGCCAAACGGACAATCTACTCAAAGCGAGCAAACAGTCTGGTTAGAGCAAACAGATGATCCGATTAACCAACCAGACGGTTCATTCAATCGCTTGACAACTTAATGTTATTTACAACATTTTACATAAAGTAGGGCCCGCTCACCTATGTGGCACCTCAACGAGCAAACCACTAATGCGATTCCTTTGCTAGACGCAATACTTTCTCCCGACTACTCTCCCGCTTGGCTGCCGGCCACTCCCGCGGGCCCATGCGAGGGAGCAAAGAGAGAGGGCGGCCTGGGCATGAGGAGAGAGAGGTGTGGTTGAGCAGGCGGCCCCACTTCTCTGCTTGAGAGGGGAGAGAAAGAGGAGGGGGTACGGGGAAGAAAGGGCAAGAACATAACAGTGAAATAAATATTTTATAAAATTTTAATATTAAGAAATTTGAAATAAACATGATTGATTTGGATATATTATATCTGAATCTAAAATGTTAAATTTTTAAAATTATAAATTATTTTAAACTTTGTATGTAATTTATCCTTTATTTTATCCTAATGAGCATCAACCTATTCAAAGTTTAAAGGGTACCTGCCACCAACCTGGCAATGTTCAACCTGGGGTGGTATAAGAATTGCCTCATTCTGTCATTTGTAGTCTTTCTGATCGCCTGTCTCGTATGTGAAGGAATTCTGGCAATTACTGCTTCAATCTCTATCTGCAACCATTGATTTCAGATTCTCAGCCCATTTTCTCCTCCTTTTTCACTCAAATTCCCATCAAACTACACACATGATTTTTCAAAATAAAGAAAAAATCACCGAAGTAGAACATAATGTTGAAATCGTCTTATTCAGCAGAAAATCGTATTTCAGAACAGTTGTCATATTGCATAAATACAATATAACGAGCAATTCTGAGAAATGATTCACGCCAAACAAGACGTTTTGAAAAAGAAAATGATTAATTTGAAAAGTTTTCAGAGTTCAACAAGAACTCAAAACTTATTATTATTCCTACTCCCAACCTTACCTTACACGATAATAACTACAACCCGCTACCTATTTATCTTTACTGATGCAGAAGTTATTCATCAAGTAGTTTACACAATAAATAACAACCAGCCTACGCCACAATCGAGCTGCTTCGATCTCCTGCTGTACAAAAATTTTCCCACATCCAAAACTAAGTCTTAGAGGAAAAAACCAAGTTGCAAATCAATTTTGATCTTAAATTCAATGGCACTTTACATATCGGAGGTTGCAGTCTCGTGCTGATGCTCTGACGAGAAGGCAACGAACGATTGTGATTTCGACTGCACAGCGATCTGGAAGAGTAGTTGATCACCAATCACATTGATTTATTTTACGTTGAACCATCCCTCAGCTGCTGTAACGAGGCCTGCAATGTCTTTTGTAGTGTCTCGACAACCAATTTTAACCTTCCTTGGGTAAGGTCTCCCATGGAATTTCCATTGGCATATTCCACCCCCCTTGCCAACCTCTGTCTGCACCTCTCCCAATCTTCGGCTCGCGACCAGCAAGCTCTACCTCCATGGCTGCCATCCATTCTAAGAAAAGAAACATGTGGGCTGTCGCCAAATGCATACTTCAGTCTCACCGATACACAGTAAGGTAACCAAGCAGCACCACCAGCAGCATTAACATGGGGTATATGAGCTGGGTCAAGAACGAATGTAGCAGCAAAGTCAACAGAATTGTGGGATCGATCGTAATGAATATTACTTTTCGAAACTGACGAACCGTCCATGTTCTCATCGTAAGTGGACCCCATGTGATTCTCCAAACACAACTCAATTCGGGCTCTTTGTGCTGAAGCTAAGTCTCCGCCGTGTGCTTGAGAAATACCTTTCTTCCAAGCAATCAGTTTTAGGAATTCCCTGAGAACTGAAACTGGCAGGGTAAGCAGGGTGATGAACGAAGCAACGCGAGAAGCATCATAAGGCTCAGAAGCCACACGACGGCTAAAGTATTCACATATCTCACTGATCTCGGGTAATGAAAGCTCTTCCTGAGCGCTGGTTTGAGTTTGCTGCTGCTGCTGATGGTTGAAACGTTTGACGCTCAAGACTTGCAAGAGGAGCTGAACCCGATGAACACTTACGGCAAATACGTAGCCCCTGTACACATAAAAGTAAGCATAAGCACGAGTTGATGAGGGCATAGAAAAAGGTGCATAAAGAAAAACCGCTACACGAGGAGGAATAAAAACGTTTCAAAAAAAAGAATGAAATAAAAAGAAAATATGCTAAAATATTGTGATCCGCAAAAGTTTTAATTCTTTGGCCAACCCAGTCCTGATCATTAAACATTTCTTGGATGATTCAAGAATATAACCTCCTTTTTAAAATTCTAACCATGAAATTAGTTACTAAAATCCAATAATGCTAGCTAATGCATATCCCCTTTTCTACACAAACATGTCAAACATCAAAACCTTTAGATCATAGATAATCATAGAGTATCATGTAATTTCATAAGATTTCATAAACTAATTAAAAAGAAAATGCACGGGTCACACAAACACCACCTTTGTATGTAAAATCTCATTCAAAGTCCACAACTTACCCGACAAAGAAGCGCAAGGCCGGTTGTTCTTGGTCCAAATTTAGAAGCGCCCCTTCATTTTCCTTCAGAATCGAACCCAGTATCTCTTTTAGAAGATCAGGCAACTGCGCAAATAACCATAGCACACCGAGATATTTAAGAATACCCCTCAAAACCTTTTTCAGAGCTGCAAGGGGAACCCATCCACCTCCATAACCACCATCATCCCCAAGACCAATAAAAGCAGTATTCAGTTCCCCTTTGACATGCATCGGAACACCAGTACCAGGGGTCAAACGCACTGGAACCCCAGATACACCTGAATTCAGTCCAGATGATGACATCATGCTATTGCCAACTCGGCTCAAGTTGCCAGCCATCTGGTTACCAATTACTATTCCCGATCTAGGAATAGAACGACTGCTATTAGCTACCATAGCCTGAGATCCCGAATTTTGGGTACTATTATTCAAACTGGTATGACAACCTGAATTCGCACCAGCAGGAATATTAGGCTCCAAAGCATTCAAGCCTTGAGCGACATGCTCCATAATGAAAGGCCGAAACTGCGGGCAAGGCAACGAGCCACCTGCTGCTGGCCCTCCCTTGGGTGGTGTAGCTGGTTGCAACCAAACCTGATCTCCAGCAAAGCAGCGCATATCGACGGCAAATCTCTTACGATATATTATACGAATCCAATATGGTCCGCGGAGCACCACAGAGACATCGATAGGCAGCAAAGAGCTAGGAACAATACCAGAGATACATCTTCCAGCTGCAGATAATGTTGCAGCTGTAAGAAGACTCTGACTGCTAAAAGGAGCTGTAGCAGAACTTCCGGTGGGAGCTCCAGAAGTTGCAGCTACAATTGCACTTGAAGTTGATGAATTGGGAGCCAAGCCCTGTGATGGGATACAACTGCCTTGTTTTGGAGCAGGAGTGCCACTGGAGACAGGACCAGACATTCTAGCAGGAGGTATTGCGGCAGCAAGAGCAAGTAAGGGTCCAGCAGTTAACCGGATACAATCCAAGAAGGACGCAACATCCCCACCATTGATGAAATCCTCCAAGAACTGCACAACAGAAGATAATTTAGCAGCTGAAAAATGACTCATAAGAACATAAGCAAAACTAATTTATAAATAAAAAGGCTATTCAAATAGTTTGCTGCATGTATGTAGCAATAAATAAACAATAACAGTAGTGCCATAGTCGCAGTTATATTTAACCAGCATAACCAACAACTAGTCATATGCGTAGAAAAGCACTTTATTAGGTACTGAGCGCTTTAATTAGAAACATGAACAAGTCAATCAGAATTGGCAAAAAAAAGTCTAAATGAAGACCCAGCTAGCAAAGGTAAAAAGGCAATCAGCTAAACAAAGCATACTCCGGTCGAAAAACAGCTAGAAATCACCAATTTAGACTTGAAAACAAAAAGATTAGAGAATCAAGCTCTTTTCTTTTCTTGTTCTTTTGTAAGGTAAAAGATAGACAAAACTGCAAGTTCTTCATGGGTCAATCTTGATCTTAAAGCCTTGTTTGACAAGAGTACGTTTTTAGGATTATTTGAGTTATTTTGGAACTAAAGAAAGAAACTTATTTTAATATTATGATATGAAACAAGTTATTCTATTGTTTATAATTTTGTAATATGTGAAATAAAATTGATAGTTTATTGAAATATTTGTAAGATGTGATACAAAGTTGATTTTTAATATTAAAATTTGCATAATATATGAAATAAAGTTAATTTTTAATATTAAAATTTAGGTATGATATGAAATACAACAAGAACAAAGCTTTTATTCAACTAGATGGCATCGGCTACAAGAATCTTTAGTTTTCATTGCACACTATCAAATAAGAGCTCCTCCTTTAGCTTTAGGTATACAAGGTTATTCCTTACAATTTCTTATTATGTCTTTTTTTTGTCTTCCTCTTCTTCTAATTACATAAGCAAGATCTAATAACTTAACTTTTCCTACTAGAGCTTTAATCGGCATACAATATATATCCAAATTATCTAAGCTGACTCTCTTTGAATTTATCCTTAATTGAAGCTACTCCAACTTTTTTACGAATGTACACATTTCTTATCTTGTCCTTCATGTGTACCAACCTATCCACCTTAGTATCTTCATTTTTGCTACACTTATTTTATTCATATGTTTTTACTTTGTACACCAGCACTCAGTACTATATAATATTATTGGTCTTACAACTGCCCTATTAAATTTACCTTTAAATCTGAATGAAATTTCTATATCATATAAAACACCAGATGCATTTCTTCATTTAATGCATCCTGCTTGGATTCTACTTGAAATAAAACATAAAAAATTAGTAGGATATTTTTAGGGGAGGATTGAAGAGTTTTAGGAATAGTGAAAATTTGAAGATATTGTCATGCAAATTTCCAGGACCCAAAAATGTAGTTACTCTTTCCATACGCCTCATAATAATACAAGAATACTGAAGGTCTTTCGACCCTTTGTTGCTAATGCTTATGAACATGCAACAGAAAGAAGACAACAATCTTAATAAACTACTTCCTTCTTCAACTGTTCGCCAATAATCTACAACACGATCAAACTGATTCAAAAAACTGATCTGCACTTCAAATAATATAGCATAAGCTTCTGTGCAATCATCCACAATCCATCTCATACTTTAGAATCCTACCAATAGTTTTATACTTGTATTTTGTCAATTTGAATTTGTGAAATCATAAAAAACCAATAAATAATCTATTCATTATTCAACATTACCATAATCAAGCTTTTCTGTGGTCATTTAACTTTCAATTTGATGCTTCCTTGACTACAACTTTCAGTTATTCTGAATATCGCTAAGGGCAGCATCTCACAACATCAAGTACCATAAAAGCTTTAGATATAATCTATTTTAAACCTTCAAGAGTGATTTCAGTTACAGCACTTAACTGCTCATCTCTACCCAGTAAAATGCCTACAAAAACATATGAACGTCACACCAATCTGATCTATGTTGCTTGCTTCAATGCACAGTCTCAATATGGTATTACATGCCTGTAAACATAGAGCTTGCAAGCAAGAAAAAGCCTAAGTTTACTCTTCAGAGAGAGTAGCAAGCAAGGCTATACCAGATAAAATTTGATCATTATGAGCCAGCCTAAATGATTGCAGATTGATAAAAGTCATTATACCAAATCATGAGGCAAACAGACCCGGACAAATAAATAATTTCACACTTCCAGGCATTTTGAATTATCCCAATCTGTTTCTATAGCTTGATCTAGCACTGCCCTCTATCTTAAAAAATGTATTTCTGCTGGTTTTCTTTCTCATTCATCTCCTCAGATGACCCCCATAAACAGATGATGGTGCCGGAAAATGGTGTCAACAAGATTTCACAAGTAACAAAGCAAATTGTTTGTGTTGTCCTATAATCATAGCTAGCACTAAACAGCAATTTAAAACACATGAATTCAACGTGAGTTAGCAGTAAGTATCTCCTTAAACAAAGAGAAACTTCAAACAAAAATTTAAAAAAAAACTGAGCCAAAAAATAGTAAAAAAGCTAATAACATCATTGAAAATTAGACATCATATCGTTAAACTGCCAATGCTATGTTCACAAAGAAATTGCTTAGCAATATCACTGCCAACTTCACAAAGCATAACTCAACCTTTAAAACAGTCTGAATGCCAGAAAAATTATTCAACTTAGTAGTTTGGCAGGATCACGAAGAATGACGCATGCAAAGAAAAAGAGATAACCACAAATCATCAACTATAAAATCATCCTTTAACTGAATCAGCAGGAATGACCCCACAAAAAATGGTTATTATATGCATTATGATATTGTCTGTTTGTTGACAACAGATGAAACAAATGAAAAGGTAAACGTACAGAAAACAAAAAACACTTGTTCTCTGCCAAACCTACAAAGAATTAAACAGGTCTAATTGACAAATTTTCAGGTTGGGAAAAGAAAATTGCTAGACTTCTTGCAACTGGAAAATATATCACAGAATTAAAACACAAAAACCTTTGTATGCGGCCATAGATGATCAGGAGAAACATGCATTGTACAGCCCACTTTGCCAGCCTCCCATTCAACAACGAAGTGAGCAGTTACAGGCATTGATCCATAGCAAAACCATAAACTCATAATACCAACAGCCTCAATCTTGAACGTTCTTCTCATTTGCTCAGATAACTTGTCAACAGGTTCAGAAAGCGATTTTTGCAGCTGTACCTTAATGTCAGGGTTTGCAATGGAATCATCCAGTTTATCATCTGTTCTGACACCAATCAACCTCCGCATGTCACGAGCAAATATTCGTGCATTTGATAGCCTTCTTAAATCTGATACAAGTTTCTGGATACTATCAGTTTCCACAGTTTTATAACTCAGAACCACGCCTTCTGGATCACAATGGATATGTGAATCAATGTCTGATGCATTAGCAATACGAACACCAGGGCCCCATGGTGTACTGCTGCTTCCCCTATGAAGTTCCCAAAGTTCCTGAAAATGCAGATCATTTATTTTAACATCCCAGTGCATGCTCCCAGGTTTACCAAGGCGTAAGCATATATGCTGCCATGAACTATCTTGTGCAAATGGCAAGCCAATCCATAAGTTTGAAGATGAAGTTCGTAGACCAACTTCTTCAACATATGGAATGTCAAGAGCATCCATCTGGCTAGTTAGTCTAGCATGCTTTATACACAATGAACAGTGCCTGACTACATGGAGGAGGACAGACACATACACATTTGAAGGAGCAACGCCATGGGTACCCTCTGCAAGAAGACTTCCATATGTATGCTTGCTGGTTCTACTTGATATGAAAGACGAAAATCCCTGTGAATCAGAAGATTCCAAGGTTTTCATCCGTTTCAAGGGTCTAACATCTTCCTCCAATTCTTTCGCTGATGGCATCATCTTTAAAATGTCAGCAAGAGACCGCTTTAGTGAAGCTCTCTCCTTGTTTGGAGTACCACTATGCTCTGAGGAATGAATCAAACTAAATTCTGGTATTTGACCTGTTAAGCAAAAGATAATCAAATTACTACTCTGCAATAAACATTCAGGACTACCACCAGAAACTTCAGGAAGTGTATGCACTCACGTAATGAGGTAGAAATCAATGAATTTAATTCGGTACTTCTTAATACTGCAACAGAATGGCCATAAGATGAGACTTTGGAACCATTTACTCCACTGCTAGGTGCAGCAACCCGAGGAACTGCTGCCTGAAGTGAAGAGCTTAATTGCCCTGAATGACTACCGCCAATAACACTACTTGAACCGGTTAATAATTTAGTCTGATCCTCATCCATAGCAGTGAACTGACCAAGTTGATTTGAATATGGAGGCTTCAGAGAGCTCAAGTCCTGTTCTGACTTTGAAGATGAAAGTTTTTGAAAAGATGGTTTTGATGAACTATGAGCGTTAAGTAGGACCTTTGAATTACCAGATGGATAAAATGGAACAACAGAAACTTTACTAAAGTTAGGAGTAGAACTATCCAATATAGAGGAGACCACACCAGATTTGGTTCCTTGATTGCTATTTGAGAGAGAATTCAAGTGAGAGAAGGATGGTACACTAAATGAAGAGGAAAAGCTTTGACTGTGAACAATGTTTCCAGACGTGTCCTTATTAGATTCAAAAACTTCATCAACAATAGATGAAAAGCTTGATCTAGAGAACTCAGAAGTCTGCAAAGCAGGTTCCAGCCCAGAGTGAAGGAGACCACATTCAGAAATTTGAATAGAAGTAGATGAAAATACTAAGGAGTTTAACTTATCTGAATTCAGAAGGCTCAGATTCAATTCATCATCAACCATCAGCATTTCATTTATGTCTATTTTGTTAAAACGTACAACAAGACTAACATCACCGACGGCATGGGACATTCCATTACTTTCAGTTTGAGTCTCCAACAAATTAAAAAGCGGTCTAAAATCTTTATCAAGCTGCATCAATAGATAATAGGAGTTTCCAGACTGTGGAAGCCCCATCAATAACAAATCTGAACCATGCAAAACAGGTTTTGGTATCTTGAGAGTAGTCAAACAGTGTTCATAAACCTGCAAACAGTTGTTACTGGTTTAGTCCAGCGCAAAATGTTTAATTTTAAACTTCACACTAGAAATTAAAATGAAAAGACATGATATATAAAATAAAAAAGCTAAACAGCTTTCAAACAATTCCGACATCAGCGAACTAAAAAGCATGTAAGTGAAATAACATAAATGACACAAGAAGGGAACTTTACCTTTATAATGCAATGATAAGCATATCAAGGTAAGTATTCCCAACTAAATGGTAGGGGTCATATAAAAAAGATAAACACAAGCGTCCAACAAACTTAACTAGACAATTAAAAAATCTAAATGATCCAAAATAAAGTTGTGTTGAAACAACATAAGGATATCTGATATTTCTTCAAATTCCACCAAAACAAAATTGGGGGAATTACATACGTCATCCCTAAAAAATAGGTTTTTACTCATTTAATCCCTTAAGTTAGATATTTACATATGTCACTACATATTCTGAATATATAATTACAAATTGCACCCTCTCCATTAAGTTGAGAAAGATTCAGCCTTTCATCCTATTTAAGAAGAAGAAGATCTAATCATTCATCAATATAAGGTGGTGATTTTCATAATTATGCATTAAAAGGATGAGTTGATATATATAAATATCTAACTTTGAGAATTAAACAAGTAAAAATCATTTATATAATTGATCACAAAAGGTCACTTCCACATCATAGCCTTTAAAGCAGAATCAATGCTAATTTATATGCAACAAATTTTCATCCAAACTACAACCATAGTTTTTCAGGTTCTCTATGATTAGATGTTTTCCAGGTTCATTATGTTAGATGCTTGTACAAAATATAAGTCTACTGAAAGTTATACCAGCTAAAATCTTTATTGATGCACATCCATATGATCAGTGAAACTTGAAGCAACAATACACATAATTTTGAACTAGTATTCTCCTAGCTTCATTTAGTTCCAGAAGAGTTTCTAATTAAAAAATTTGTTTTCATTACCTCTTTTATATCACTAAGGCCCTGTTTGGCAATGGACTAAAAATCATGGCTAAAATTACCCATGGCCAAAATCTTATATTTATTTTAAAAAAACTTAAAAAATTATTTTATATCTCATCTCACAAAAATTCCAACATTAAACAAGCACTTTATTTCACATCATACACAATTTTTAATATCACCAACTTACTTTATTTCACATCATAGACATTTTTCAAAAATCACTGAAAATTCCAACCAAATCTTCTTTTTTTTCTTATTACCAAACAGAGCCTAAGAGGCAAGGGATGATAGAGAAACCAAAAAGGTTGATGAAAATGTGTTTTGCATTCCTTTTCTTCCCATCATTTCCTTGTGTTCCATATTCTTTCCATATTTGGTTTGAAAGTGAAAAGAGGATAAAGAACCTAGATAATCAAAGAAGAAAAATCTCTACCAACATATCCTGAGCCAAATATCACTCATACTGACACCTTAGATAATCATTCGCCATATGTTAGCATGTTGAGAAAAAGATTTTTATTATCACAAGCCAGCAATAATATTACACGTACTTGGGCATAACAATAACAGCTTTATATTCCCAAATCATAGCATAATCATTCAATTAATCACAAACCAATTGATGTGTAACGAATGTATATTTAGTAGCCTAGAATGACTATTAAGTTGTCAAGTTCCAAAAATGTAGAGATTGTCCAACATCTTACCTTCAGACCCAAAGACCTACCAATAGAAGCAAATAAGTGCAAAATACTTTTGCTTCTCAAGCTTATAAACACTTCATTAGCAGTCATGCTTCCCAGATTTAAAGCTTCTTCGCACTCTAATAATGCAGACGGTGCAAGGATGTTTTGTGAGCATTGAAGAAGGAAACGACCATTCCTGTATTTCACAACAATATAGCAAAATAAACAACAACAATAACACAACAACATCAAAAACAAAGCCTTGATCCCAAACTAGTTGGGGACAACTGCATAGATTTCTCTTCTTCATTCAACTCTATTTTACAATAGAAAAGAAGGAAGTAAGAAAGAAGATATGGTACTGAATGCAGAATCATCAAGGACTCGGTGGGAAAAGTTTAGAATTAGAGCAATAAAATAAAAATATAAGATTAGCTTATTGTACTATTTCTCTTAGTAAAGTATAAAAATGATTCTCATCAAAGAGAAAAACCTGATGTTTATACGAAGTGTTATATATGATGTTCCATATGCTCGTACTTGTAAAACCTCTTCTCCAACTGATGCATGAAGCCTACCCTCATCCTACATGACAATCATAAGCAAAAACTTTTAACATGAAATGTGGTTCATCTACAATAAGCAAGAATAAAAAAGATTTCAAGTTCCAAGAAATGAAATAGTTTTAAAAAAAAAGATTTCAGCCCTTCGAAGTACCAATGTATAATTAAAAAAGCATTAACTTCACAAATAGAGAGAAGAAAAGAAGAAGGATGAACAATCGGACTCCATAAATATTTTTATAGTTAAAGAAATGACAACGTTGCTTCCAATTGAAAAGATTATAGGGTTGGCATACCCTAAACCCCAACCACCCAACACTCTCAACCACCCCCCCCC
>JAEMOT010003932.1:919-34511 GCA_019297695.1 Apostasia ramifera | reverse complement strand
ATGATATGGTATGTAATGCTATTTTGAGTAATGAGATGATAATTTCATTCATGATTTAAAAGGTGATAATGAGTAAGACAGGTTTCTCACAAGCGGTCACACATGCCAACTCGAATCTTGATATGGCGCTACGGCGTCCAAAATCCTTTTGGATTGATGAGAAATAATTGTGGCATTTGAGGTGATTGGTTGAGAAACCTGGGGCTCAGAGATATAAATAATGAAGTTATTATTTCTAGTAAAGATGATTATGATACTGATAATAATGGTTATTATTTTTAAGAATATCTTGCATATTGAATTGTTGCTGTAGAGATTAACTTTATTCCTGATTTGATTTTAAATACATGAGCTGTATTCTATCTGTATGCAGTGTTAGTTGATTACTGTTTTATTTGGGATGCTGTTTTATCTACTGGGTCTGTATTAACAGGCTCCTGCCATTCTTGGTGGCAGGTGTGGCACTAGTTGGATCACGGGACAAGGAAAAAGAAGTATGAAGGTATTTCTGAATTGTGATATATAAGAATTTGAGTTGAGATAATACAAAAATGGAAAGAATATATTATTTTCTGGCGTCCGGGAAACCGAGACGTCACAGTTTGGTTTGATGTTATCTTGGTGTTGTGTTATGACATCTAAATGTCATCTTTTGACTAATAGTTTTATAATCTAACAGAAAATTCTTTGTAGATGTCATTAAACTAAACAATTACTTTCTCTAGATAACATAACATGACATCAAAATAACATTGAACCAAACGCCTCCTTAATTTAATTGATAGATGCCTTCTTTCAAGACGTTCTATGAAAGAAAATCTTACGAAAAAATTTTCTTTGAAAGTTAACAGTTAAATTCATTTGCTATCTTCAAATGTTTTTCGATTATGAAAAAAAGGGGTCCTTAGACAAAGTAGGAGTTGGAATTTGAAAATTTTTTCAAGAGGTATTCTTCTTAAAAATCAAATAATCATTCCTTATAATACAATAAATTGAATTTGATGAATGGCGTGTGATAGTGATAGATGGATGTTCTATCTATTGCCTTCATATGATGAAAAAAGTAATAGATGGATGTTCTATCTATTGCCTTTATATGATGAAAAAAGTATCGCTTTTTTTCTTGCATCCCACCTACTTGTAAATGTGAACTTTTGCGAGTTCCTAATGAAGAAAAACATAATTTGTATTTCAACTTCATATCAAAAATAAATTACCCAACATTTGGCATATATGGATTTAAATTTCTCGCATTACATCCTGCTATTGCAATTGGAAGTATGACAACTCTAAAATCTCATTGATAGAAATCAAATTTTGGTCTTCGATCAGCGTTTGCAACTAGTCCACAACAAGGTTTTCATCTATTTTCTTCGTTTAATATTCTCTACCTCTGACATCTTGTCGAAGTTCCTCAACTGTATACGATAAACTATATCATTTTAAATCTTAGTTGAAATTTCACTGCTCGTTGAAACTTCGATAACTTTTTTCAAGAATCGACGGCCTTCTCAACCGTCTCATCCTCACAAGCAGTGATTCCCAACAAAATCGAGAATGCGATTGCACCTTTGCTCTTCTTTACGATGATCTTCATATTTTTTGAAAACTGGTTGGACGGGCGAGCTTCGGATTATGTTGTCGGAGCTCGGAACTCAGAATTGTAGACCCAAAAAAAAAAAAGGGTTTTATTTTAATGCAGTTTAACCATGTAAAAGGTATAGATAATGATGTCAGTGGTGGACCAAATTCAATTAATGATCATCCGGCCCACTCCTGGCCCACGACACTCGAAAGCATCATGTTTGTAAGCAACATGATAAGGTTTCAATGCTAAAATATTAATTTTTTAATTCAAAATCATCATTAAACAAAATTTAATCTTTGCGGCATCCTAAAATTCCCACCGTTCCGAAAATGACCGGCACTGCATCAGTAATTATGAATAATATTTTTTTCATCGATTCAAAAAAAAAAGAAAAAAGAGAGAGAGAGAGAGAGAGAGAGTTATACTGTAGTTTCAGTAACAGTATTATTGTCATTATTTATTAAATAAATAAGTAGATAAAATAGAGGGCAGAATTGGAAATAAGAAATGATGAAAAAGGACCATGGCAGTTGGGACCCGTGCGATGGCATCCAATATTGGGCGGTCCCCCGGCCTAAATTCGGGGGGGGGGGGGGGGGGGGGGGGGGGGGGGGGGGGGGGGGGGGGGGGGGGTTGGCGTGGGTCCGTCTGGCGCGCGCCAGACCTGACCCAATTGCCGGAATTGGATTGCGGACGGGCTCGATTTTGGTTGACGAGACACGGCTTCGCTGCCCGTTTCTTAATTTTGGGCAACAAAATCATTGAAGCTTCTTGGTGGCCACGAGGCTTCTCCTAGAGAGGAATGCCTCCATGAACTTGGCTCAGCCCAAATTTCATTATAATTTATAGTAAATAATACCACGTATCTTCAATAAAATATTTAAAATTTTAAATTCAGCTAAAATTTAAAGAATGCTCTTTTTTTTATATATATTTTCAATTGCTCACTCGTCTATGCAAAAAATTGTGTTTCTTGTTAAGGATTATTTATGTATGGATAATTAAATATATCTTATGCATTATTTTCTGCATTTGAATGCAGTAGAAAATTTTGTCTTTGTATTTTCCAAAAAATTAATTCTAGATATTATATGTATTCTTTGAAGGAAAATTAATTACATTTGATTTGAGTATTCGTTAGTTTTATAGTTGGGCCTGAACCTATCGTATGGGCTCTAATTGGACTGGTCCAATTCACACGACTAATCGAGCCTGGGCACTTTCAAGTTTTAACTGCGTAGTTTCCGGTATTAAGGACCCAATCCGTTATTGGAAGAGAGCGTGGGGTCTGTAAGGACTCCCATCTAGGCAGGTTAAAAAATCCGAGACTCGAAACTAGCTTGAAACTGATTCGATTTTTAAATCGACTCAAAATCAGTTCAAAAAATTTGTATTATATAATATATAAAATAAATATAATTTTTATTATTAAAATTTATGTATAATATAAAATAAATATAAAATATTAATAAAAAAATTAAAAAAATTGATCATTATTTTAGTGTAAACTTGATACTCTTGTTGACAAGTTGAGTCATTATTTGGCCCTTAAAATATCACACTTTTTTTTATTATATATCTCTCTTCTTCGTGAGGTGATTAAAAATTTCATTATTTTTTTGGACATTAAATAGAGGGTTGTCGAACATAATTTGCATTCAGTTGGTGCATTGTTAAGTACACAGCACATAAATAAGTTTGGTCAAATTCTTCATTTCATTTTTTATATAATAAATTTTGACTACTTCAACTTGATTACAATCAATAAGCTGATGCAATCATTTACCAAATTTAAGTAATTGAAATTAAAGTTGAGACTCATCAGTTCTAAGAGTTGATCATCACAGAGCTCTGCAAAGTTCATTGATATTATTCACAAGCTGCTCATTCATTACTGCTCTCATTTCATCTCAGTGGCTCAAAACAAAACAGCCAGTCAAGCTGCAATAAAACACAGTCAGTCATCATCAATGCAATAATCTTGTTTCATATAAGTAAAACGGAAAAATCAAATATCATTATGCTAATCACTTAGATCAATCTTACTTACATACATGTTGAGTTTCAACTCAACTCAACAACAGGATTTACTTTCTTGGAACAAAACTCTCTGCCAAATGCAATAGAATTACTTACACAATAAAAGAAGATGACTACTGTCTCCTCTAACTTACTGGTTTAAAGTTTTGAATGTAGTAAATTCCAGGCTTATTGAGTTGGAAGTGTTATTTATTCTGCCATACATGGAATAAAGCAGCATAAAACAGCATCTGCTTACAACAAGCCATGACCTTAAAGCAAAAACGGGCCAAATAAACTCCTAAGAAAGGTACTTTCAGGAGCAAAAGTTAAGAACCAAAAAGTAAACATACAAACTTAAGTTATTATCAAACTCTTCTGCTACAATAACTCACAACAAGAATCCACGTTAAACAGCTAACATACATTCTCAATCCTGAAAGCCGTGAGCAAGTCTAGACTTCATTGAGTTCATTCTTTTCCGTCAGCAGCACGCAGAGATCCTAGCTGAACTGGTGCTTGAGTTCCAACAACCTTTGATGTCCCATAGATCGATAAATCTACACCATTGGCTTTCTCCTTTTCAATCTGTTCCTTGATCCAGAAGTACGTGATTCTCAGCCCATCCTGGATAAATTGGAGAACAACTCATTATCCTAGACATTTCAAGTCCAAAGACAAAAATCTAAACTGGTTAAAAGCAAATTACCTTCAGTTTCATTGAAGGACCCCAGCCAAGCTTCTCTTTGATTAGCGTGTTATCGGAGTTGCGACCACGAACACCCTCAGGACCGGGAATGTGATGGATGGGAAGCTTCTTGTTTTCGAAGCTGAGTACTATTTCAGCCATCTCATTCATGCTCACCATTTCGTCGCTACCAATATTCAGCGGCTCCCGGAAATCCGACTTAGTCAATCTGATGCATATTAATGAAATCACTTTTCTTATTGATTCTTGGAATTTAGTTATGATGTAACATACCAACTGAAGACAAGAATGAAAGTTTTCAAAGAATATTACCTGAGCACACCTTCCACACATTCATCTATAAATGTGAAGGACCTAGTCTGGAGTCCATCCCCCCACATTTCAAACTTATCAATTGAAGTAATAGCCTTCCTGCAGAATGCGGCAGGGGCCTTCTCCCTCCCACCTGGAGAAAGATTTCATATCAATATTCATCAACCAAGTAGACTTACACAAACTTTTATGGAAGTAAAATCTCAATTAATAATACCCTTCCACGTGCCATATGGGCCATAAATGTTATGGAAGCGCCCAATCCTGCATTCAATACCAAAATCCTTGGTATAGTGCTTGCACAACTCTTCTGTAGCAAGCTTCTCCAATCCATAGGCATCTTGAGGCTGCAAAGCCACAGTGTAACAAGACCAATTAAATATGTGCACCCTTTTTGCTAAGAGTTTACTCAGGCTCCCGTGTATACATCTGGCGATTCCTCTTCATGTAAATAACTTGTAAAAAAGAATATTTACATCAAGTGAAGTCGTGGAGAATCAAACCATGCTCTACTAAATGAGCTGAAAAAATATTTATATCAATTGGGGGTGTGAGGAATCGAACCATGCTCTACTACTTTCATGTTAATTAACTTGACAATATTTATATATATGCACAAATATTAAAATAATTTTAACAATTCAGACATCATATCTTTGCCATATCCGTATTCTAATCGCACCCTCATTTATAATGGAATGTAGAAAAAACAATTTATATAATATTGCAATCTCTCAACAACCACTCAAAGCTAATTTAGTATTTTGATGCTCAAAACTACTTCCTAGTCTAAATTGAGCAACGGTAAAGTAGATCCTATGTTTGCAATTATGTTTTTCACAACAACAGCAATTTCAAATTCAACATAACTTTACTCCATTATATAGCGTTAAGGCAAATGCAACATGCAACAACTCTCCCTAAATTCAGAAGGCGGAATCTCATTGCATAGATGCCTTTCTTAAGCTTGAAATGTTTAAAAGAAGATTCAATTTGACTTCTTATGAGGTAAATGTAGAATGAGAGAAAACAAACCTCAGCAGGCCATGCATCAGACTCTTTCAGACTCACATTTGTTTCAAGCTGCTTGAACTCAGGGTAGATACAAGCACTAGAGGCATAGAAAAACCTCTTAACACCATTAACTCGGGCAGCCTCCAGCATATTGAAGCTGATCATTGTATTGTTGTACATGATAACAGAATGGTTTGACTGAATAAAACCCATCCCTCCCATATCTGCAGCAAGGTTGAAGGCATGGTCAACTCCGTGAGTGACTTTGAGGCAATTGTCCATAACACGGAGATCAACAAGATGGAACTCATGACAGAACATATCCTCTGTCATGTGCTCATTCTTCTTCCAGTCAGAGGCAATGATGTAGTGGCCCTCGCTCTTCAAACGCCTCGCAATGTGAGAGGCGATGAAGCCTCCAGCACCTGTGATGGAAATTCGGAGCTTCTCGGATGGCCAGTATGGCTCCCTCTCTAAGTTAGCATAAGTGTATTCTCCATAATTGATTCCATTGTTCTTGGTGCTTCCCATTCTGCACTAAAGGTAAAAGATAGCTGCAAAATTATGCTCCTCGCCCCAACAGAAGATAAACAATGAAACACAAGGGAAACCCAAATATGAAATCAGTATAAAATTTATTATAACAAAGGGAATAATGATGACAACTGAATAGACTATGAAAAATCAAGAAAGGGGCCATCATCTAAGAAGCAGACAATCAAGAAACAAAGCAACACCAACACAAGGACAATAGTTTACTGCAATTCTCTACTGAGTCTCGTCAATTTAATTTCATACAATCTTAAACATGGAAGAAGATTCATTAGATGCTTAAAATTCAGCAGAAGGAGAAGATTTCAACTAATAAAACAACATTCCAAACTTTCAAAGTCTGAAATTTAAGCTTCGTTTCCCGAAAAATTAAAGACTAACAACCAAAGAAAAGGATTTCAGCCATTGTCGAAATTAACTTTTAAGAGGAACATACCAGCTAACAATTCATAATGTGACAAGGAATCTCATTTAAGAGTGCCTGCCCATCAATTGAACTCGAACAAAAGTACCCAAATGAAAAACCTAAGGAGCCGTTTGGATAGGTGGGTTAGTTGGGTTAACTTAAGTTAACCCAGCTAACCCACCAAACGCGTTGTAACGCGTAACCTTTACCCCTGGGTTAACAAACCCAGCGGGCTTCCTTTACCCCGCCTAACCCCGGGTTTAGCTACCCCAGCCGAGATGCTGGGGTAAGGGCGGAGATGGCGGATGGAATAGTTGTCGAAGCCCTATGCCGCTCCAAGTCGTGGTAGCAGCGTACAAAGTTGTACCGTGCGGCGGTTTTCCCGTGGAGCGTTGACGATGTGAGGAAACCGGCGACGTGGGACGCCCGCATCGGCGCGATCCGCAGAGGCAGCAATCGAGGCTTGCGACCCGGCGTGGCTCTGGCTCGGCAAGAAGGTGAACGCAGCGACAAACACAGCAAAGCCCCAATCAGTTTTAGGGCATGGTGAAAGTACAAGTTACTCCCTCGATGTGGCTCCATTTATAGATAAGCCCAGGTCAAACCCAAACTAAACCCAATTGAAATCAATCGACTCAAAGATACACACGATACATAGTGGGCATTCCCACCAACAAAATAAAGATTCAATGACCCAAATACATGAACTAATCAAATAATTAATTAATCTTTGCTCGAATATAATGATAGTGTTGATGCGTCTGTTTATAGATTGTTGTGCGCTTGCATTAATCTTCCTAATTTCAAAAATATATAAAACCAATTATGCAAGTAAATATTCTTTGAATATGAAAATATTGATACAAGTAGATTATTTGTCAACTAAAAACCAATTATTCAACTCGATTGTATTCATTGTATCATATTTAATTATACTTTGTTTGTTGTAGGGGTAGTGAATCGATGATGATCATGGTGCTCAAATGTACGAGGATGTTGATCTTGACGAATATCTGCAACTTCATATTTTTTTTATTGTTTTTGATGATTGTATTATTTCTGTGATGAGTGGATTAGTAACTGTCTTCTTTCTATTTCATCTTTTTTTATTTACTATCCTGGGTTAACTATTTATTTGCCAAACTGAATTCAAAGTTATCCTAGGTTAACCCGGGTTAGCATCCAAACGTCATATTGCAATTAATAACTTACCCCAGCTGGGATAAGTTATTAATGGGGTTAAGCTAACCCGGGATAGCTTATCCTACCCCCTATCCAAACGGCCCCTAAAGAACAAAAAAAAGCTAAAAATGCATAACATGACAAGGAATCAGAATTAAGAGATGCTTGTCCTTCAATTAAGTTTTACAAAAGTACCCAAATGAAATTGAAAACCCTAAAACAAACCACATTATCCAATGCAGAAATCAGAAAATATGCCCGAGATAAAAAGTAAAACAACGAATGCCCACGGCTAATACGGCAAATCATCAAGAATTGTGCAGATAAATAAAAAAACTTGAACTACGATTCAAAAAATTAAGGAAAACCTGAACCCACAAAACCTCCATACTCAAAGAGAGCACATAAGGGATGAGTAAAGGGAAGAGACGCGAAGCCACCCAAAAGTGAAAATTAATGTTTACCTCGGAGAAAGAATCCGAAGGAAAAAAGAGGGAGAAACGCGAAGCGACGAACAGAGGCTGGACGGGGCACGCCGGCACGGAGAAGCGGAGGGGGGATGATGCAGCGCGAGGATCGATTTAAAGCGACCTAACGCTACCGATATTAAATTAGCGCCTAGATTTATATGTATATATTTAAATGACTAAATGCAAATAAAGAGGAGATTAAAACTAAGTTTTTTCAAATTATATTAAATATAATTATTTGCATATTCATATACGCGTCATGAAACAACTTTGATGATTAAACTTCAATCCGAGCAAATTCAGGAAACTATAGCAAATAAGATAATTAAATGATCGAATTTCAGAATGAATTTAACTCGTATGCATATTATTTTGAATAACTTTGCACATGATAGTTAATCGAGTCATTTAACATATAAATCTCCACCAAGCACGAGTCATATGAATTCAACTCAGATTAAATAGCTCATAACAGCAAAAAGGAATCAAAGACATATCATCAACAACATCATGAAAGGAAAAAAACAAGGAAACAACTAAACAGGGAAAATAGGGAAAACAAAGCAGGAAAACAGGGAAAACAATGAGATTTAGGAACTAAGAAATACTATAAGCAAACCAAGGAGAATCAGAACTCAAAGTCGAAGCCTCAGCCCCCTGCCGTAGCCTCAGACGAAGCCAAACTGTCCCCGAGATGAAACCGCAGCCACCTGCCGGCGAGAAATCCTTGGCCACCTGCCCGGATCTCTTCGAATCTCTGCTCTGAGGAGAAACGCTCACAGAAAAATCCAATCGTCCCCAAAGAAGCCGCAGCCCACAAATTTATAGATGGCTAGGAAGAAGAGGAAAGCGTTTTTGCTTGCACTGTGTAGATCGTGGCCGGCGGTTGGAGGCGAGGGACGCGTGGCCAGCGAGAAGAACCGCCGAGTCCGGCGGTGTCGGCGACGCGGACCGAGGGCGAGCGACGAACCAGAGAAGAGGCGCCGGTTGCAGCCATGGATCGGGAGCCAGCCAGCGCATTTAGGGATTTCGAGGGAGAATTGCAAACAAGTCCTCCTCTCTTTGCTCCTTCACAAACAAACCACTCATCCCTTGCCTCTTCACCAACAGAGTTAAATTTAAATTTAATTTAATTCAAATTGAATCCAACTCAACCCAATTGAATTAAATTGACCCAAACAAGACTTATACTAATCCCAATTGATCTCAATTGAACTTTAACTCAGTATAACTGGGTTCAATTGAATCAAATCCAAACTAATTTAATTAATTTGAGTTTAATTTGACTCAAATTGAACATAAATAATTCAATTGAATCAAATTAATCCAAATTAAATAAATAAGACTCAAAGTAATTACAGAACAACAAAGTGGGCATCCCCACCGACATAAAACATAGTGCTTGACTCAATAAATAACCAAAATAAAATGTGTAGAATAAAGATAACTATATACAAGACTCATAATAGATATAATTTAAGTCCGAGACCATAAATTATACCTATAGTGTCGATGTGTCTGACCGAGCGCTACATCAGGGGAAAGGCGGTATGGGCTCCTATTATGGAGTATGGAGATGCCCGAGGGCCATTGCTCGCCCTTTGGCCTTAAATAATAGAGCGGAAAAGATGGAAAATATACAGAGAGAAATGCAGAAGCTATTTACAAAAAAAGTTTGATTTTTCTCCTTATTATTTGGCTATTGCCGGCCTGGAAGCAGAGGCCAGCCTCCAAAATCCCCAAGACCTCGTGTAAGATTTTCCACCGGATTACATTTTCATGAGTAGGGCATGGAATTTTTGTTCTAAATTTTATATATATAAATGAAATTATAAAAAATATGTGAATAAATTAAATTAAAAAAAATGTCAAATTCGAATTTATAATACCATATATTGAGGTATATATATATATATTTTGAATATAACATATGACTAATATTTATATTTAATTTAACTGAAAATAAATTCAAAATTAAATAATTTTTAATTAATTTAAAAAAATATTAATTTTAAATTGAGGTAGACTCAATCGAACTCAATGTCAACCCTGCCGAAATGTGATCTTTGTTTTTTTAAATTTATTATCAGCTTCATAATTGATTTTAAAATATTACGATAACTTAAGAAATTAATTAAATTCAATCATGCATCCATTTTATTACTTGAATCAATCAACATATTGGAAACAGTTACTAAAATATTTATATCATTTATTTTTGGATTGTTATTTATGGAAGTTGTGTTCAATGTTATAATACTTATTTTATTAATATACTTAAAGTATCATGCTAAATTATTTTAATGACAAATTAATAAATAAATTAATTATAATTTAATAAATTATTCATTAAATTAATGCTGCAAGCCCATTACCTCACCTCAGTAAATAAAAATATAAATTATAATTGATTAATTTATTAATAAATTATTGAGATGCATAATATTTTTATATTTAAATTCAAATTTATCTCAAAAGTAGATTATGCATGTTTAGCAAGATTTTATTATGTGTCATAATAGGATTGAGGTAAAATATTTTACTATAATTTTATTTGATATTTGAACATTTCAATTTAAATGATAGATTAAAAGAATAGCTGAAAATTAAATGTGAAATAAAATGTGAAAGCTTGGTATAATTTAAAAGTAAAATCATTTAGGGCCCACAATTTTAATTGACACTAAAATTTAGTCAAAAGTGCTAGATTTTTTTTTTTCAAATAGAAATCAATTAGAATGATATTCGAGTCATTCTTAACTCAAAAATATCTTTATTCAATAGCAACTTACTTAAAATTATTTTCAAATAAATATATAAATATAATAAATATATAATTTAATTCTACTATTATATAAATAAAGTATATATCATAGTAATTTAATTTATATTTAAGTATTATTCTTTTAGTCTAATGCGACATAAGTATAATTAGGTATGGGGGAGTTTTAAGTTTGAATCATGTTTTCCATCACAATTTACACTTCTTTCATTCTAAAGACATTACACATAATTTAAAAATAAAATAATAACAAAATTAAATAATTAAATATTAAAAATAAAAATTAAAAGAAAAAACGAAAATTAGCAGCATGAGTCTAACAAATAATCTTTTTATTACACAGTCATTAAAAATAGCAGTAGGACTACATGTTAATTGTAAAATATTTATAACATTTAAGCAAAAATCAATACATTTTAACTAATCATAGATCAAAACATATGTCTGTCTGAAATAAATGGCATGATAGAATCATTTTTTAAATTAATAAATTTTTTAAAAAATATGATCAGATTAAAATATTAGAAAAATCTGGTTAGCTCGAGTCTCCATGGGATTCGACTAAACATGTAAAACATGCTACAGCTCGGCAGACAGATGGGCGCATGAAAGGGCACAGGAAACTACAATGTTGATGTCAGTAATAATAATAATAATAATAATAATAATAATAATAATAATAATAATAATTTAACGATAAAATCTTATTGTTTCCATCGGCAAAATCTAGTTGTACACCCAATTAATTACCCATGCACGCTAGAGGACAAGCGAGAGAGTCGTGACCGACGGGGTTTTTCAAGCGAGGTCCGTGAACCACATTTTTTATTTTTTATTTCTTTTCTTTTCTGGTTTATTTTCCCAGAATATTTTCTAAAAAAGATTCGTGCGAAGGAAAATGCGAAGTACCTGGAGGGTGACAAAATGAGTTGACAGATTAGATTCGGGTCAACCTCAAATCCTATCCGACCTAAATAGTTTCTACATGAATCTGACTCATTTATTAAATAGGTCAAAATCTATGATCCGAACTCAACCCGATTAATAAACAGGTCGGATTGGCGGGTCGACCCGACCCATTTATAGAGTATTTTTTGATAAATGCCCAACCCGAACCCTACCTGACTCAATTATGCCCAAGCCGAACTCGACCGGTTTAATAAATGGGTCAAAATTCATGACCCATACCTAAAATTTATGGGTCGAGTTTGAATCGAATTCACAAGTCGGATCATATATTGTCACTCCTAGTACCTACCCTAATGTTTAAATAAAAATTAAACGGTGATGATTAAATTAAATACGTTCTAGAGGTAATTTACTTAAATCAAGGAAAACATATTCTTTTTATATATATATATATATAAGATAAGGCAAACCTATTCTGCTGGTCGGATATTATTAAAAAATATTGCAGAGTATGTTTAATTGAGTTTTAACGAACTTCCAACTGCTCTTAAAAATTATATTTTGGTGGTTTAGCTCAATGCTTTTCAGAAATCTATATTATCTAAATGATAATATTATTTTAAAATTTATAATATTTTTAAATTATTACTAATTTAGTTTAATATTATTACATTAAAGTTAATAATAATTAATTTTTTTTAGTTTGAGTTTAGATCATTCTAATTTTCAAATTAAACAGATTAATATTTTAATTTGAGATAACATACAAATAGTTTATTTGTAATTAATAATAATATTTAATAGAGGATATTTTGTGGAGCTTTTCTTACAAAATAGTAGAGATGTGCAAACTATAGTTTAAATCGATAAATCGAACCGAACCGTTTAAATTTAGCGGTTTGATTTGGTTTAGAATCCAACGGTTTGGTGATGGTTTGATATTTTGAGTATTTCGGTTAATTGGTTTGGGTTTGGTTTCACATGTTTGGAAATTAAATCGACCAAATTAACCGATTATTGAATAACCCACATATAAATATGATTTTAGGTTAGGTCGGTTCAGTTGTATTATAGTGATTTTTATTGTATTGACTTTGAATTATTGAAGTGATAGTGTATATGTATATTTATGAGTTTTCATAATGTATTTTTATGATAATTATTTAGTGTATTTTTTTTTTCAGGTGTGATAATTAGAATGAGTTCTTATAAAGGAGACTGTGTGAAAACTTGAAAAAAAATATTTATCATTTTTTATAAACAAATTGTTCATGAATTCTTCCACTTTTTTTATTAGTTTATTTTGGTGATTCGATTGAGTTATTAAATTAAATTATTTATTGTGCTAAATTACTCTTATATTAAAGCTATTATCTAGATATTAATATAGCAATATTTAATATCATTATAAGAAGACTAAGAAAATTTTTGAGATAAAAAAATATGGTTTTAACCGAACTAAATCAAACCAAACCGATATTTATTTAGTTGGTTGGTTTGATTTATAATATAATTTGGTTGGTTTGATTTCATTAAATTTAAAATCGAACTCAATCTTTTTTTTTTAATTTGGTCACCAAACCAACCAATTAAACCAAATGCACAGGCCTACAAAATAGAGAGGGAGATTGCCTAAAACTAAAGAATGATAAAATTTTGATGTTTAAGAGAAGAAAGAAAAGAAAATATTTTTTACAAGTGTTAAATTAGTTTGAATAATATTTTCATCGAAAATGTCAATCTAATTTTTAAATTAATTTAATTAGTCTATTAATTTAAAAAATTTCTTAACATGAGTTTTTTTTTTCAATGTCAAATAATTTATTTATATGTTAACTCAAATTACATGGCCACTCAAATCACATCTCAAATTTTTTTATTTTTTCATTCTGTAACATTTTTAGAAAAATAACATAAAACATTTAACATTTTTTTCCTTGATGACTGCTTTTCTACGTAAAAAAGATAAGAAAACAGAGCTATCCTTGGTTTTCTTATTTACATAGAATTAATAGCAATTAAATTTTTTTAATTTATAAATTAATCAAATAATTTTTCTAATTTATCCTAATTTATAAATAAGTTCTTTGATTTTAATAAAAAAAATTTAATGTAATTTTTTTATTCTAATTAACAAAACTAATTTAATTTATTTAAAATCTAAATCAATATTTTAGATAAAAATAAAATTTAAATATATCTATGAATCAGAGAAAATAATTTTTATTAAGTATTTTAATTAATACAAAAAAATCTATTTGTATTTTATTTTAAATTAGATAATTTATATATATTGTTAATTTAAAAAATAAAAAAATCCAAGCATAAAAATTGAAATTAAAAGAACATAATTGTTTAAAGTATTCAGATTTTATAACTTATATTTAAGACCATATTTGGTTTAATGCTTCAAAATATATTATATATAAATTAGTATTAGAAGCTGTTAATCATTATCTGTAAGATTTAAACAAGGTACATCATTTTGGAACAATCATGTTAAAAAATAATTCTTTTATAAGATGTTTATAAGTGTTAAAGAAAAAAATCACTATGTCATCTGATCATACATAGATAAATTTGATCGATATTTCAAGCACAGTCAATTGAATAAGGGTTCCTGAACAATCTAAAAAACATGCTCGGATATTGGTCGAATAGCAGAGCTAGTCAAACAGCTGGGCTAAACAACTGACTGGCTATTAATTAGTCATTATATTATATCTACTTTATGATATGATGTCCCTATTAAATAGCGGAGCTAGTCAATAGCTGGGCTAAATAACTGACTAGCTATTAATTAGCTATTATGTTATAATTACTTTATGATATAATGCCTCAATCGGGATAACGGAAAAGTATCGGTCATTAATACCTGAACTGCAGGGTAGCGTGAGCAGGTCCGACCGCCGACACACTGTCCCACTACTCCCTTCTTTATGAAGCTTACCTAACCTATCTAATCTCGTCCTTACTCTCACTATAAATGGGTTCATTTATGGAAAAAGGAGGATTTCATCGTGCTTATCTTAAAACTAGAATTCAAAGGGAAAAGCCAGCTGGACATTATTTACCTACAGTTCGGCGACAAATTTTGCTTGTTTGACTAGTTTCCTTCCAATATAATTCCATTAGCAATCCACAGCTTACCTTTATCCATTTCTTTTATCTAAGGGGACTGCCTTAAGAAAAAATTATATTTTTTCTCTTTTATCTATCCTATAACTCATCTAATCCTTCCTTAAATCTTTATTTTGAATTTTTATCCAAATAATAATTAATCATGATTTTGTCACCCCTATTAAAAATTTTAACAAAGTAAATTTAAATTCGAGACTTTCTGGTTTTAGTCAAGCTCTCTTCTTACGAGATTTGAAAACGCTATATAATAAATAAAAAGTTAAATTTAAACTATAGCAACACATTTTTAATATGCAATAAAAAATTACAAGTAAATAAAACAAGCTGTGAAAAATAAAAATAATCTGTAGCTAATTTTTTCCTCTTATCAAATTACAATGATTTCTGAAATTCGTCACTTTTTAAAAATATTTAATTAGTAATAGTAATGTGTGACCACAATTATGGCTAATAGATTTTTTTATTCAACGCATTTATTCTAAAATATTAAATTGATTGAATATCATGGCTCGAATCTAACAACTTGTCTAACCTAAAATTTAGATATATTTATTGATAAAATGGATGCTTCATATAAAGACAAAGTTTGGTTATAAACAATAAAATTAATATCAAATGATAAAAATAAAGACAAAAGAAATTTATAAAATAATTTACTGGCATGGACCATAACATTTTTTAAATACGATAATCTGAATTTCTGGTAAGGAAGTGTCATTCAAGATTTTTGAATATATATACATATATATATAAATTAAAAAATAATTATTTAATTTAATGATATTTTAGTAATATATTACAATGGCTAAGTATTTTGAAAAACATTTAATTTAGCTGCAGGCTCGGGCCGGTTAACGGATCGGATCTGGATCGGGTTAACCTCGACCCGAATTCAATTCCGATATATCCGGATCGAATTAAAAATCGGATCGGGTTGGATCGAGGTCAACCCAGATCCGTTCTATGATCCGCTACGGTTCGAATTTTCAGATCGAATTTCGGGTCGACTCGAAACTTTTTTTTACATAATTTAACATTATTTTTTTAATGACTACAACTATTGGTTGTATATATATTCTTATATCTTTAAATGAAATTTTGATCACTAAAATTTACAATATAAATCCACTATAATAGAAAATATAGAGATAATATATAAACATCTAAAAGATCATATCACTGACATCAGCATTATAATAAAATATTACAAAATATAGAAACAACGGTGTGAATGAAAATATTACATAAAAAATAAATTATAATTATGTTAAAGCCAGCACTAAATATTTCATCTCAATGGTAAAAAATATTTGTAGCTATTAATCCACTTCACAATGTAAGCACTTTCTGATTACTACACTTAAAATAACTTATAATAGCCTCTTTAGTAATTATATGTCTTAATCATATTTCAAAGCTTTCATAAAATAAAATAATAATTAACATATATAATTAAATAATAAGTATATAAATATGTAAAATAATTTCATACTTACAAATTTCGGGTTGAACTTTTTTTGAGTCGGATCAACATCGACCTGGATCTGACCCGGTAATACTTAAACGGAGCGGGTCAGTTTTTTGAATTAATCGTGCGGATTAAAAATTTATTCTGTTTCATAAATCGGTTCGGATCGCGAATCAGATCGAATCAAGATCCGACCCATTTATAGGCCTACTCATTTGAATCGAGCTTTTTTTAGAAAAAAGAAAAAATTAATTTATTTTTAAAATTTAATATTAAAAAAATTTATTTAAATATTGAAGGTGCATAAGATGAAAAATAAGTTAATTCTAAGATTTATATTTATGTTGTACGTGTAATGAAATTGATTTTTATAGTTGAAATGTGTGTCGGGTAAAAAACAAATATCTCAAGCCGGACTAAGCTTAATGTGCATAAAAATTTAAATAGTAGCATTTAATATATTAAAATAAAAAAACTAGAAATAATTTACAAATTTAATGATATATTAGTCATTAAGATAAGTCATTGGATTTAATGTGATCAGCTATTCCGAGCCACTCAAAATAAAAATAAAAAATATTCCGTGCCTGTCGTGATGTACCCCTTTTATAGCATTAAATTAGTTGACAAGTACATTTTTAATTACATATTTAGATCATAAATTGTAAAAAATAAAAAACCTAATTAGCCTAACTTTAGTAATTAAAATGCCCTTATGAACCTTTGATAAGAAATTTAATTGAAATTTTTGAAATTAAACATTTGAATTAAAATTAAATATTATGTGATAATTTGTGCTTTTTAACATTATAAAATAGAGATAATTAACTACATACCACACAATTTAGTTTTATTTATGCCTTACTTATTCATTTTTAATTAATTCCGCTATGCACACTCAAAATATTACAAAATCTTACATACACACGCTTTAGTTAAAACTTAATCAAAATCTATTTAAAAAAAATATTCTGTTAGTAAATCATTAAAATTATATTTTTACCCTTTAATGATACATTTTTTTTTCTTCCCCAATTCCACACTAAAGCATTGATTTGTCCTAAAATCAATTCAAGTCGCGGATGTCTTCTTCCTTTGTCACCACCGAAATATCAACGTTTTAGGATTTTCACTCAAAATATATTTAAATATCCTTTAAAAAATATGATGAATGACTCAGATTTTTTACAATCTAATTATAGTTAGGTTATTAAAAAATTATAATTACTCATTATAATAGAAATAAGTTAAAGTATGTGTATGTAAGATTTTATAAAATTTTGAGTATGCATAGCGTAATTAACTAAGAATGAATGGGTAAGTCATAAATAAAACTAAATTATATGACATGTAGATAATTATTCTTATAAAATAATAATAAAATTAAATCGATAACTATTTAGGAACACACTGTTATAGAATGCTTAAATTTTTAGAGGCATATGAAAGATATATTTTTCATTATTATTACAAAAAAGTAAAATATAAAGCATTTTTTGTTGTACTAAGTCTCAAAGATAAAATTAGTTGAACTGAGGCAAGCAAATGGTTGGTTGAATTAGTTTTCTTTAATTGAATCAAATTAATAAATCTATACTAAATTGTAGATAAGGGAAATCAAATTAAACAGAAAAGATTTCAAATCAAAAAAACTAATTAAAATAAATAAAGTTATGTTTATTCAGTTTGATTTGATTAAAATTTAATCATAATCATGTTATAACATTTTTTAAGATTATTTATCCTAAAATTTGAATATCTTAAAACTCTCACAAAATTATTATGTAGTGTTCGGTTTTTATGAGAACTATTTATAAGAACTTTAATTTTTACGTAAAAATAATGCATTTTAGAAGATTTTTTTTAATATTTAAATTTGTATATAATTTAAAATTAATATAAAATGTCAGTTTTGATGTTTTTGAAAGGATTTAGGATATTTTTGGGCATCTATCCACAAAAGATATTGTTGCACAAATTAGGCAAGCATTTAAACTCATTTGAATTATACAATACAATGAGCTAAAGAATTTAATATTAAACAAAATATGAAACATATAATTTTCTAATTTTTCTCTAAATTAGTATTTATATTAATATTGAACAATTAGAGTTAACTTAAATATTGAATATCTGACATATTGAGTTAATTGGTTTATTTAAGTTTCATAAATACGAAACTAAATTCCAACCAAATAATCATATTAGTTTAATTTTCAAATTGCTGACATAAATTTAAATCAAATTTCGATTAGGAGAATATAGGCTCATGGGCCCTTTGTCTGGGCCCATGGGCCAGAAGCCTATTAGCTCTTTTGTTTTGAAAGGCCCATATATCATTTGTTTTTGAATGAGACCCATCCGCTTTTAATATTTTTTTGTAAATAAATTTTTTTTTAAGTCTTTGCCCAAAACAGTAATTTCTCACTTTTTAATTGAGAATTATCATACTGTGGATTTAAACATGAAAACTCCTAGTTGCAGACATGCTTCCTCCCTGCTCGACTAAAAGAAATTTCACGATAAATAGTTTTTAATGATACGAAAATATTAAAAGAGCAATTTTGATCATTAACAAGTGCTCTTATTTATGAGAATAATGCTTTATTAACATCTGATTTAATTTATAAAAACGAGTCGCCTTAAGATAACTTTAATTTCATGTCTCAATATTATCTCGCTCCATCTCCAATGATCATTGTTGGCCAATTTGGCCTAACACTGATGCCAAGCTTATTTGAAGAACTGAAATTTTTTTGATTATACTGTAAAATTTATAAGCTTATTTTAATGATGTGCTTTTTATTATTTTTTATAATAATTAAACTATTTTGATCATGTTATTAAATGAATAAATCTTTTGAAATTGAAAGCTCTCTTCTTCTTTGTGCTCCAATACAAAGGGTCGATTCACCTTTTTAAAGGCATGGGGCATTGGGTAGCAAGGCGATTACAGTGAAATAACTGATAAATTTTTTTACTTATTGGTAACCTCCTTACTTTAAATCTCGTAATTCTTTGCTCTTTTATCTCTCAACAGATATAAGTAATTTGTAAGTATTATATTTATCAACATCTATTGCTCTTTATTAACTAGCGAGGATGATTTATAATTAAATTGTAGTTCTTTGTTGTTTTGTAAGTTGCAACTATAACTATATTTGAGTTAGAATTCATGTCACTTGGGTTCTGCTAAATTTAATCGTAAGTGATAAAACTGCACAATATGCATACAAATAAAAAAAATTTCACAATATTATAAGTTTTTTTTTCTTAGAATGGATGAAAATATATTCATGAACATGATTATTGATTAAACTTTAGATTATTACTTGTATTGATATTTATTTATATAATCTATTAACTAAAATTTATATTGTTGAGTCAATTGATTGATGAAATAAATATTTTTAGTGCAAATATAGTTATTATTTTTGCGAATTAATCAAAGAAATAAAGTATAACCGCAATTGTGAACTCACTAATTTTTATTAATTTGATATTTAAATTTTTAAAGCAACTTTATTAATAAATTCAAATATCTTGTGAATGTAATATTTAAGAAAATGTTTTTATTACTACCAAATTTTATTATTTTTTGTTTTATAAAAACATTATATTAATAATCATTATGAGTTAGTTTTAAAAATTAAGAAAATAATAAAAATACTAAGTTAGTTTTGAAATAGTTCTGATAAAAATTTTATTTTATTATTTTTAATGAATTTTTAAATATTTTTTATTAATATTTAACATAATATGACCTGTCTTATATATATGTGTTATTTTGCATATTGTGTACAGTAATTACTTTCATTAATTTTAACATATATTTATTAATTTATATATGTACATAATCATATAATTATAAATCAAATCAATCTGAAAATATGTGTAGGTATTTACCATATATTCATAAGATATTAAATCATTACTGGATTTGTTTTATGTACATTAATTTATATGTACGTGAATAATTGTATAATTTGCATCAAATCAACAATATCTGAAAAGGAGATAATAAATCAGTATTGGATTAGCTATAAGTAAATTAATTATGAAGTGAGTTTCAAATCAAAAATTTGAAATATAATTGAGATTTTATGTCTATATTATTTTAAAAAGTTATATTTATCTACATATTATTCAAGACGTGCGCGGTTTTAAAAATTTGAAATAGCTATAAGTAATTACTTGGCTAGGGTTTTCAGGTGAGACGTGCGCGGCTTGGCTAGGGTTTTCACGCGAGGTGTGCGCTGGTTGCGAAGAGGGTGACGAGCGCTGGCTGCGACTTGTAGAGAGATCCTCTGCCTACGATCGTGCCGCGAATCTCAATGGTAGATGGCGAATTTACTGAGGCCCTTTACGTCGCCGACGCCATTTATTGACTGTTGGTTTTAGTCATTCTTGCTACAGTACAGGTATCCCAATTAATTTTTTTCCAGCGATGCAAAACCGTTGGTGTAGCTTAGATCTGCGACTTTCTGGGAGACTCTTTGCTCTGTTGGCCTTGCATCGTCCACGCGAACCGTACCACAAAACCTTCATCTCTGCTACGGTAAATCTTTCTGGCATACTTTCAACAACGATTTTTTACTGTGACTTCCGTTTTGTTATAATTGTTTAAATTCTTTGTGTGCTGGTTCGGTTCATCTGGAGTTATCTGAAATGCTTAACATGTAGTAAAAAATCAAACCATAATTCTGACTACTCCAGCTTTCTAAGAAACTTGCAGGTTCTCGCAAATGCTTTCTAATGCTTTGTTCTGAGAGTTAAAATGATTGCATAATGCTTCCCTCTGTATGTCAAAAAATCTCTTTCATGTCATAAGTGAATTGAAATTTCCGTATGGAGTATCTTTTAATCCTAGTGATTACTGCAGTTTTCTAAGTATGATATTTTTTCTGTTTTCAAGTCATATTTATATTGATCTGGGCATGGAACTTGAGATAGTTTATATGTTTTCTTTTTATTAACAGTTATATTAGTTTTCTGTTTTTGAGTCTACCATGGTAAAATATATTCGATTTTTAAGAAACTATCATGTTTGCTTTGATTTTGTACAATATCGTATGTGATGCTTCCATTTTATATGCCTCTTTAACTTATGATGTGGACTTCAAAGTTGAATTTCACTTGAGCTTTTTCCTGTTATTACCAGTTTTATGTTGATTTTTGTATTTTGAATCTACCATGATAAGAACAAATTGGATTTGTACAGGAATAGCTTTTATGTTTATTCATTTCTTTGTTTTTTTTTCTTGTTTGAAAATTGGTCAAATCTTGTGTGCTACATGAATAGTGTGCTTCTCAAATGTACAGATGAATTTTTATTAGTAATGTTGTCATTTGTGTCAAGTGTGCTTTCGATTGTGGTATAGCTGAGAACATGAACTTCTTCAATGTATATTCTCTCTTCAAAAAAAAGTTCATTGTTGTTCTTCATTTCGTTTCTATTAAAAGAATTTATTTATTCAGAAGTTATCAGATTGTGAATCTTTCACCGATACGATTACACGAAAGCCAAACTTATATGAGGCTTGCAACAAAAAACTACATCAAGGCCAAATTAGTTATTACTACAAAAGTATTTTCAATGTTCATACATATTTTTTTACTTACGGAATGTTTTTTGGACAGCCCCCAACACGTTCATATTAATTTTTAGCAAGGAAACAAAAAATGAGCGAACAAAAAAAGGGGAAAGAAAAGGCGAGCACTGAAGATGGGGGGATCAAAGATTCGGAAAAATCCCATAAAGGTTGGAGTAATATTGAGAAGGATTACTTATTAGATTTACTCTTGGCAGCCATTAGAAATGATGAAGTGGACGGAATTCAGTCTATATCAAGCGCTGTTTGGAATAGTATTACTACTCAAATTAACAAGAAGTTCAGAAGTAATTATAACAAGAATCAGGTGTGCGAACAATGGCACAATTTGAAGATGAAGTGGAAGAAGTTTCATGATCTTAAAGGAAGAAGTGGCCTAGAGTGGAATGATGAGTTGAACATGCCTGATATAGACATTATTATTTGGGATGAGATTCTGATGGTATCACAAATATACCGTACATTTAAGTTTCGTTTCAAAAAAAAATTGGCCGTATCTACAGCTATCTTTTCATTTATTTTTGTAGGAAGATAAGGACTTTGGTCAATGCAAGTTAAAAGGCTTTGTATATTTCAAGAAAATGGAATAATTATGTGCAAAGGATAGTGCTAAAGGCAACCTTGCTATTACATCACGACGAGAGAGTGAAATCAAAACTACTGTTGGTGGGCCCAAGGATAGAATTGTTGTAGATGTTGAGGAAGGTTTGGAAGTGGAGGAATCAGATAGATTTGACAAGTCAATGAGAGATGCGACTGATAGTGAGAAAAACATATGTGCGACTAATTCAGGTAAACGGAACGCTCCTCCAATTTACTCGGAGGCAAAACGCCCTAGAAAAGGAAAAGGCAAGGTGGCTGAGGATGAGGATGATTTACGAATTAAAATTTACAATGAAAAAACACAAGCGTTTAATCGTTGGTTTGATAATCGAACTACAAAGGGAGGAATTGAAGCAGTTACAACAAAGTTACTATCAATTCCAAAGCTTTCCCGTGCAGCCTTTGTCACTATGCTTGAAAGCAACAAGGTAGTTGAGAATAGAGTTACCTTTATGTCTTTCGAAGGGCGAGAGTTATCTTCGTGGATTGAACATATATACAAATCTAATTCGAATTTTGGAGATTCCATTATATGAAAAACTGAAGATAATCCTTGATTACTCTCTGTGATTGTGTTTTTTTTTTTTTTTTTGGATGAAGACAATTTGGTTTTCAATTTTTTACTTTGAGTAGAATGATGTCTTTTTTGTACAAGCCAATTCTGACTACTAGGGTAATTCGAACTTTTGACTTGTTGTAAAAATGACGTTTGGTTTACTGTTTTCTGCAATTTCGTGGATAAGTACATGTATAATGATGTGCTAGCTTCTGAACTGCTTATGCATGATATATTCTGGTCATTTTCTGGATGTTGTCATATGTGTATAATTTTTTTTTTTGAAGCTGATCTTTAATGCTGCAAGTGATTTTTATTTGGAAGCTGATCTTTTTTCTGGTAATTGTCTAGCTAAAAGGAATTTCTGGATGCTGTTACATGTGTTTGTGAAAAGAACAAAGCAGTTTAAGCTGTTTGTCTTGTTTTTGTTGTACTTGTTCTTCTTCGATTTTGAAAGCTGCAGTAGAATGATGATTTCAAAATTTAGGAAGTAGAGTCACAATAACTTTAGGATTGCATAACATCACTTTGTTCAACTGTTTGTTTTTTACTTCATTTCATTTTGATGAACTATAAAGCTGGAGTAGAATGATGATATTATTTTGGTTGTGGTTAAGTATGTCCAGAAAGTTGAAATTTATTTTTGGTTCATTCATTTCATGACATATTTTTGACATACAAGGCGATGACATATTTCGCATATAATTTTAAGAAAACGTTTGATAGCTTTAAAAATGATGCGAATTCAAACATTATTCAATTTCTCGCTTGTGATTTACATATTTTGGATATATGAGATGATGTAAATCTGATCATTATTCTATTAAAAGCGTAAAATTGCTTTTGCTTGCTGTATTTCTCGTGGAGTGACATGATGAAATGCTGATCATGAACTCATGCAAGTTCTCGCAAATGATATAAAGAAATCTTTTGATAGCTTTAAAAATGATGCGACATCACTCATTACTCAATCAGTCCCTTGTGATGTACATATTTCGGACATATGAGATGATGTAAATCTGATCATTGTTCTACAAGAAGTTAAAATCTCCTTTTGCTTGGTGTATTTTCTATGGAGTGACATGATGAAATACTGATCATATGTAAAATAGAAATTACTGTGAATGAGAATAAACTGTTCACGCACGATCATCATTATATCTGATCATACTGTTTGCAGCTGACTGTAATAAACAGTTGAGAAAATGTTCTTCACAAATTAAATAATTTGTTTGCAAGAGCAACAGTTTAATTAATCTTCCGGCAAAAATTAATTAAGTTGTACTTTCTTCACAGATTGTAGTTTAATTGATGATCGTGATTGCAATAAACTGTTTGCGCATGATCAATGATAAATTTGCTTCAGCTTGTGAGATAAACAGCTGCGCAAGCTGGAGCTTATTGCAAGATTTATTCCGTGGAGCTGATTGCAAGAGCTGTTGGGATATAACCTGCTGACATAATATGTAGTTTACATCAATCATTATTTAATCAGTCGCATGTGATTTGCATATTTTGGACATATGAGATGATGTAAATCTGATCATTATTCTACTTAACAGCTGAAATTTGCTTTTGCCTAGTGTATTTTCCGTGGAGTGACATGATAAAAATCTGATATATACTCGTGTAAGTAGTCGCATATGATATAAAAAAAACTTTTGATAGCTTTAAAAATTATGCAACATCAATTATTATTCAATTAGTCGCTTGTGATTTAAATATTTTGAACATATGAGATGATGTAAATCTGATCAATGTTCTACAAAAAGCAAAACTTTATTTTCGCTTGACTCCTCTTCGGTAAAGTAAGATGCAATTTGAAATCATTCATGATCTGCTGACTCATGCATATGTTACAGTGTTATTATGTTGTGTATGTGACTTAACATCGCATTGCTTCTTTGCAATTTTGTCTTCTTGATTTGAATTGTTTTGCTATAATGCACTCCCAGCCAACGAGTTTTGCTTGTGTCGAAAATTCACTTGTGAACAATGGATTCGCCCACATCTTATCTCGATAATGAGGATGAATTATTTGAGATAATGGCCTGTGATGAAGAAGATCAATGGTTTGAGGAATATTTGCGTGCTGAACCAATTCAACGTGCACCCCAACAGATGCACAAACGATCATTCACAGGCCTACAAAATCTTGAGTACATGTTGCAGCACGATCATCCTAACGTTTGCTTCAATGTCATGAGAATGCATTCAGATGCGTTCATTGCATTGCGTAATAGGTTGGTAAGTTCTTGCCTAATGCGAGATTCACGACATGTACCAGCCATCGAGCAACTTGGTATCTTCATGCGTATTATTGCATTTGGTTGTGGTGATCGCGAATGCGCTGAAATATTTCAGCATTCGTTAGAGACAATAAGCAGATATTTTAATTCCACCCTCAGAGCTGTGACATCTTTAGCCTCTGAGTTTCCCTAACTACCAACTTCGTTCACACCGTTTTGTCCAAAGTTAAGGAAGGATAAAAGATTCTGGCCCTACTTTAAGGTATATTATCTCTAACCTTTTAGTCAAAAATAAATGCATCTGTATTTGTTTACTTATGTGAATTTAATTGAAATAGAATTGCTTAAGATCCATCGATGGCACGTATATACCAGCAATTGTACCTCTTAAGAAACAACCTTCTTACCGTAATCGGAAGGGAACAGTTTCACATAACGTGATGATGGTTATTAGTTTTGACAGAATATTTCAATTTATGACTGTTGGTTGGGAAGGTAGTGCTTCTGACATGTGTGTGCTACGTTGGTCATTGGACACTGGAGATTTTGTTGTGCCCGCAGATAAAGAAATATTAAATCTGAATTATTTCTCTACAAACTAGATAACTAACATATACATGATTTTCTTAATGACATGTGTAGGTAAATATTATGTAGTGGACTCAGGCTATGCTAACACATCAAAATTCCTAGCACCTTATCAAAATATACGCTACCACATAGCTCGATTTACCAGTGCCAACTCAAGAGAGTATGTGTCAATGGAGGAAAAATTTAACCACATACACGCATGTCTTCGCAATGTAGTGGAAAGAACGTTTGGAATATTGAAACAACGTTTTCGTATCTTAAGTACGATGAGACCATTTCTATTGGAGACCCAGTGTGATGTTATCTTAGCTTGTTTTCTATTACATAATTTCATTGCACGATATTCTAAAGCTGATCCAATCTTTACGGCACCAGAGACGGAAGAAGTTGAATCTGATGCTAATGATGTAGCATTGACCCAACTTCATGAAGATGCTCAAGACCATAGTAGGGTAGGTGATCAACAAAAAGGTGATAGAATGCGTCAATAGATTGCTCGAGCTATTTGGGAACAGAGGAGGCACTAGTGATGTTTGGGAATACCTTTCGCCGTAATCAAAAGTATCTATAGTAAAGTACTATCGTTTTGCACATCACATTGTATTCTATATGCTTTCAAAATAGTTATATTATGTTGTTTATCTAATTTCATCTTAGTTGGCAATGTGTTATAGGTGCATATCATAATATTTTGGCATGGCACGAAGAAAATAATTTTTTGCAGGTTTATGTAATCCCATTGACTTAAGCTTATATGTAGCTGAACTCGAATATTTTTTTTGAAGGTTTCTTCATTACTTTATTTATTCTATCACAGGTACAATCCAGAAAAGTGACAGACACACTGGCACTTTGGCAATTTGATTAAGCGCTTTAATGCGTTAGTTTTTCCACTAGTGCTGGTGATGAAGATGATGAAGAGCATACAAATGTCAGTGGTGTAGCTCCTCTCGTTGGTTGATTATGGGTTTTGCAACACGTTTCTTATTCCGCGATTAGATTAAGGTTGTTATCATGTCTATGTACTTGTAGTTCGAACTGTGCTTTGTATGGCGAATTCAATCAATTAACTATTTCTCTTATATGTATTTTTTAGTTACTTTTGTATCTATCCTAGAGTTGTACTTGTCATTCTCATTTAACTATAGTTATTTTAATAATTTTTATGGAGAATCTTAGTTAATGAATATTGAATATATGTATAAAATATTCTTCATTTCATATATGGCCTTCTTTGATATGAAATATATATGTTGTCAATTAAATTTTAATACTATAAGAAGTCGTTAAATTTACATTAATAATACTAATAATATTATTAATTAGTTTGTAGTAATGTGTAAAAGAACTGTGCAATAAATTTATGTACCAAATATGATTGATATCAGGGCTTGTTTGGTTCACATTTTTTTGTAACAAGAAAACAAAAATAAAAAATATATATATATATATTATTTTTTAATTTAGTGGAAAAAATTTTACTTTAATATAAAAAAATATGTAAAATGTGAAATACTTTCAATTATAATATTTCTATTTGTGTTGAATGTGGAATAAAGTTGATTTTTCTAATTGATATTTGTGTTGTGTAAAAATTGTGTAAAATTTTAAATACCCATCATAACAACTAAGTTTATTTTTAACCTAATAAATCATAAACAAATACTCAAAAACACCTATGTTATAAAATAACTTCTCAGATTAATTTTTACCATGTTTAAAAATAAACTTCCAAACAAACGAAGACTTAGGTGTTTGAATCACCAATCAAAGAAATTTTAGAAGTTTTCATTTTAACAATCTAAATGTTTTAACATTTAATATGAAGGATCAAATAAAAAATGTTATAAAACTGAGGGTAAAAATATATCCCAGAATAGAATGTTTTTTCCTATATTATAAATAGCAGCTAATTTCCATGCCGTGACCCGAACGGGCGCTGCCGAAAATCCTAGCTAGGGCGACAAACGAGATGACGCCGGCGGCGGCATCGGGCGATGAGGGCTTGTTCTCCGGCGCCGTTCTCTTCATCTACCTCCTCTGCCCGCTGAACATCCTCTCCCTTCTCTTCGTCACCGCACCTTATGGCAAGCACTCCCGTGCCGGATGGGGCCCCATCATCTCGCCGGCGATTGCCTGGTTCCTCATGGAGAGCCCCACCCTCTGGCTCCCCCTCCTCCTCCTTCCCGCCGGTCGCCATAGCTCCAACCCGATCGCCCTCTTCATCCTCTGCCTCTTTTTCGTCCACTACATCCATCGCACCCTGATCTACCCCCTCCGCCTCCGCCGCCTACGCAGGCCCGCGGGATCCATCGCCAGCGGCTTCCCCCTCTCCGTCGCAGCCATCGCATTTGTCTTCAATTTCCTGAACGCTTACGTCCAGACCCGATCGGTCAGTCATTACTCCGATTACGGCGGCCGGCAGTGGAGAGCCGGGGTTTCGACGGCGGCCCGGGTTGCAATCGGTTTAAGCATCTTCATCTGGGGGATGGCGGTGAACATAAGGTCCGATCTGGCGCTGGTGAAGCTCAAGGCGGAAGGCGGCCAAGGGTACAAGATCCCGCGGGGCGGGTGGTTCGAGGCGGTGAGCTGCCCTAATTACATGGGGGAGGTGGCGGAGTGGCTGGGCTGGGCTGTGGTGGCGTGGTCGCCGGCGGCGTTAGGGTTTTTCTTTTTCACGGCGAGCAACTTGGTACCTAGGGCTAGGTCCCACCATAAATGGTATGTTGACAAGTTCGGAGAAGACTACCCTACATCAAGAAAAGCCATTCTGCCATTTGTTTTTTAATTGATCAGCATTAGCTACTGCTGCAAGGAGAAAAAAATATACCATTTATTTTTGACCAAATTCTTCTCCATTCCGGTTTTTTCTACACCGTTCGTTTTTTTTTTTTTTATGCATTAATCTTCCTGTCTTTTTTTTCTTTAATTAATCTTCTGGTTAGTTTTTCTTATATCGTTATTTTATTTATATATTTCAATGATATGTTTTTAAAAATAAATTATTTATCTATTTTATTTTTTTTATAAGAGAGATGCTTTGATACTTAAATTTTAAATTCAAATAAAATTTTTATGTATACTAGCAATAATATCACATAAATAAAAATAATTTTTTTATCTACTTGACATTATTATTATACTAGTAATTTTGCACGTGCGTTGCACGTGCTATTATACGTTAAAACTTCTATTATACAGCATAAACTGAGATGTTATAATTCAACGCATGTGCTATTATACGTTAAAGTTTCTATTATACAACATAAACCGAGATGTTATAATTTATTATTCCTTTATCACAAACAAATTATGTAATTATGTAGAACTACAGCATTAAACTTTATCCAATTATTTATATAAATTTAAAGTGATTCATAAGTATAATTACACATTTACTTCTTCACCCTTTGCCCTTCCATTTTTGGCGCTTGCACATGAGAAGAAAAAATCATGGTCTCCCTCTGCTCCGGTTCGATCCTCTATCTGCTCACATCAAAAGTTTCATGTGCAATAGCACTATAATATTCTTACCTCTTACTTCTGAAAACCTCAATGTGCCTTCTAGCCATGTTTTGCTTATTCCTTTGCCTATTCCTTTGAAGTGCAAAATCTACTTGAAGAGGATAAGCTAGGACACAGAAGGCTTCTCCACTGAAACGGCCACATTTATGAACGTTGTTATATCTGCAAATAAGAATCAACAAAATTCTATGTACATTAAAAAATTTGTTAAAAAACAACATTTATGTTAAGTTTTATTATACTTATGAGGCCATTGTTGTCTTCAAGAACATGCAGGAGATCTTCTATTGTTAAACAAACAATATCCGTCAGTCGAATTCCATGATCACCAAATACTTCAACAACTTCTGATTTTCTAGTTAGCTTAATTTGCTTGTCATTGTTGTCTATTTGGTATTGCGGATTTATGGTCGAAGCTAACACGTTTGATCACATTATCAAAGATTTTGACATCATTACCGAAATAAACAGCTTGTATCTTGTTTTCCTGTTATCATAAGAAGATAATTTGTAATTAAATAGTTTTTCGATAAATAGAAATAAAAATTAAACAATAATAACTAAATTCGTTACCTGTTCATCTGTGAGAATGTATGTTTGATATATCGTGGTGCTATTTCAAAAAGTTCTTATATTTGTTTTTTTCATGACTAATACCTTGAGCGGACACCATTATGATTCACGTTGATATTGATGATAACGATAATTATGTTGATGTCATCTGCATATAATAATTAAATAATGAGATATAAAAAGTTTAAAATATATTAGTTATATTTTATCAAAAATTTAACATAACAAATGAAAATAAAATATACCTTTGTAAATTTGTAATACAAATTCTAAATTTCTTACTAACTCTTAGTAGTCATGTAATATAGTATATAAGATTTTTGTGAACTATATTTCTTGTACGTTAATTTAAAGTGTAGACAATTGATCATTCGAATTTATAGCAATTCTGATTGAGTGATACATTTGTTCTTGCACTCTGAATGTATGAACTCCTGATATATTCTTTGCTAACATTTTATCATATTTGACACCAAGTGATGTGAATGCAAATGCGTTGTTGTATGAGCGGATATGTTGTCTAAATTCTGAAGTGTGAATATTACTCTAGTCATATAAAGATTGGAATTCATCAGGAATGTCAGTAGAAACTAACTTAGTTTGTCCGCCTTCACAGTAAAAAATTTCAGGTTCATACGCAAACTTTATAGCTTCACAATATGAGCATGTAGTTGGAGAAGGCAAATAAATTCGTTGAAATGGTGTGTCATCATGGAAAGATATGCTTGTACTATTTATCATTGAAATAAAAAAATTTGAGTTAGTTCTTTATTGGAAAACTGGTTATTATGTTAAATTAGAAAAGAAATATTTTTTTTTTTCTAAGATTCACCTTTTTCTTTTGTAAGACTGTGAAATTTTGAAGCAACATTTGCAGGATTTATTGCATTGAATCTGGTAGACCTTGAAGTTGAACCTTCTTCCATGACTGATTTAATTGTTAGAGCAGAAAATAATTGGTGCAAGATTACTTTTTAAGCTTTCTCTATTTATTGATAATGGATTACTATTTAGTAGAACCACCAAAACATACCATGTAGATTTCTTGCATGGTAGGCCTTTCGCTTTCGTTCTCAAAAAATTTTCTTTTGTTGTTCTGATAGTGTACTATAAGTCTTTTGTTTCTTCAAAACTATTTTTACATTTAACATATGTTATTTTTTTAAAGAAGAAAATTAATACAAACTATTTTATTTGAATAATACATTTTGTAGTATGTGGATGTTCATTGTGCATATTGCTTTGTGATTCTATTTTCTTCCTTACCATTTTGTTCAATTAAATTTTCCTAGCAGTAATTACAATTCAAATCAATTCATCAACAAATAATAATAAGTAGAAGGTATATATTTAATTCAATATTTGAAAGAATAGTAAGTAACCTTTGAGCAATAATCAGAGCTTCAAATAAAATAAGACCATTTTGAAAAGTAATTACAGTTCAAACCAATACATTATAAATCAGACCAATAATAGTAAGATATTGTCCAATTCATCAACAAATAATAATGATTTTACATTACTTGTTACTTAGTGTATTGAGGAACATGTAAAGTATCACATAAAAGTTAAATCAAAAAATCTTATTGCTGTTTGAATTTTGAATTTTTGTTTTCAAAAGTCAAATCATATGAATTTCATTCTTTTCTGGGTTCATTAACATGAATGAATGAGAAGTAATTACAGTTCAAACCAATACATCAACAAATGAAAGAAGAGTAAGTAACCTTTGAGCAATAGTCAGAGTCACCAATGTTCAAATATTGGATCCTGGTAAGAACTTGGTGACAGTACTGTAAATTAAGAAGAAAGAAATGTTAATTACTTGTTAAATACAATATTGAGGAACAAGTAAAGTATCACATAAAAGTTAAATCAAACATTATTTTATCTTAAAGCATTTCATTTTAAATGTTCTTGATCTGCTGCAATTGCAACTATATTTTCCTATATATAAACTAATAAATGATCAAAGTATAAATTGCATCACTGAAACACACGGAAACAGAAAAAATACATATGTTATTGTATGAATTTCGTAGGTGTCAATGATTGTTTTTGCAATGAATATTCTGTTTTTTTCTGTAACTCAAAATCAATGTCATAATAGCTTTGTAGCTTTGGAGATGAATGAAAATGAAACCGTGTTCAACTATATCTATAGATAATGAATTTTTGTGGTCTTTTCATCACAATTTTGTCTTATTTTGTTCCATTGTTCAACCTAGAATGCCTCTTAGAGGCTTATGTTTGCTTAAATCTTGCATGTCATCTGTGGTTGATTCATGCAGTTATAAGTTTCCTAACTCGAAAGCTCTACATACCAAAGTAGTAGGTAACTCTATTATTTGAACAGGAAACATTAAGGAAGTTTTGAGAAAGTTTAGCTTGTAATATCACCAAAGTGCAAAAATTTGAGAAATTGTTGTATAAAGGGAGAATGATATGTTGATATTAATAGAGCTGTACCAAATCTTTCTATAAACATTGAGGAAGATTAGATGACATATGCCATCCATATTTTTCTTATGGATCTATGATCCTATTCTGATTGAAAAGAGCAATGAAACAATACCAAATAAAGCAAATAATCAAGGCCTAATGTTTTCAGTCTAAAGTGTGAACTCTCATCGTGCACATCAGGTTAATCCAAGGACTTGAAAGTTCCAGTTTTCTTTAGCTAGATTGAACTGAAGGTGATTTATTGGATTGAGAACAACATTGAAACTGACAAAATCTTCAATTGATAGTGCTATAATTCGATGCAACAAGACGACAATTAAAGAAAGAGGAAAGGGCAAATTTACAGGCACTTGGCAGATCAAGATTCCTTGCCCTCAGGCCCAAGGATTCCGTTGACGACGGACATTCCGACGAGCACGCCGACCACCTCCGCGCAAGCCACCGCGCCGGCCTGCACCAGATCGCCGGCGGCGCCTGTAACATCCCGAAAATTTAGATTTTGATGTGTATTATAAATTAGAATTGTATGTATAAATTTGGGTGATAAATGATATTTACGGTATTTTAGCATAAAAAAATATAGTAGAAATTTTGGGTGATACCTTTGATTTATTTGATCTCCAAAAATGACCAAGAAAGAATGATAAAAGAAATATTAGATGTAAAAATAATTTTTGTAAGATTTAGTATTTATTTAAAAATATTAAGAAAAATATTAGGAAATTATTTTCTTGATTTAAATTTGAATTTATTTAATATCTCATAATTTATTTGGATATTTATTGATTTAAAATTGTCATAAGATATTTATCAAAATTGGAGATAATTAAGAGATATGGTTATAGGTTAAAAGATGATTGGTTATTAT
>JAEMOT010003926.1:1157-93574 GCA_019297695.1 Apostasia ramifera | reverse complement strand
CAAACCTGACGGGCGCCACGTGTCCGGCCAGGATGCAGCGCAGGAACCACATGTTAACAGAAACAGACAAAACCCATAAACCAGAACTCAAAGTCATCCACAGTGACAAATCTGCATTAAGCTTTGGGTTGGTTTCTCCAAATTCTCACTTTGATTTGCACTCTTGATCCCCTTAATGGAACAACAACATTTTTTAGGGTAAATTTCTCATAGGTCCCTAACATTTGTACCCCATTGGGTTTTAGTCGATGAAGTTTGAATCATGACAACTAGGTCTCTTGGTTATATTAGTCAAATTTTACTAGGTTCTTCCTTCAGTTGATCCGATAAGTGAAGATGAAGTTCCTTCAATAGCTTTATGGAAGAAGACTTAACAATAAATAAAAATAGCAATGGCCAATAATTTTTTTGAATAAATTCCTCATATTGAAATATTTGGGTAGAGGAGGAGCGGTATTTAGGCCTTTCAAATATCCTGCATGTTTCTATCTATTGCCACAATATAAATGAAATATGCCTATTTGGACCAACGTGCAACTAATAATATAACTTGAGGGATGTAACAACAAAATAATTGATACCAAGGGACCTTAATATCAAAATTCAAAAATAATGAACAAAAACTCAATGGACTTTACGTATTGGCAGTTCATCTACTTTTTTAATTTAATATTCTCTCTCATTATTTTCATGAAACTTCCTGGTCGCTAACCTTGCATGGGAGTTGTAGCTCTTCTCCATCAGAAGCAGCAGCAATCGTGACAGAACTGTCACTAATGAATGCAATCTTCTTGGTTGAAACAAAGAGCAGCCCAGCAATTGGTCCTGCTGTAGTTGACAAATAACACTGAAAGGCCTTCAACAATTTCTCTCCTTTCCTGAATGAGAAACTTTTTCTGAAGACTCTTTGAATCCCTCCTGCTTGAAGAATCCTTGTTCCCATTCTCAACTTACCCTTCACAGTTTCAGTGATCTTTGGCCCCAAATTCACTGCATTGTCAATGAAGACATAAGACATAAACATGATGCATTTTCATTTTAGTGGTAATAAATCACCTTCTTTCCTAATGAGATGAACTATCTGTTCATGTTTTTGAATTATTTTTAACAAAAGTTGGCAGCAAAGATCCTCTATCGAAGTGTTCAAAACAACATAAACTAATCATCTTTTAATGCAGATAACTACCATGGTTCTTAATTCCTTGAGCAAAGCTGTCTGCTTTTCTGGAGAGTCTCCTAATCCAGTCAGCAAGAGACCTCACCTTGCCTAAGAATTTCAACAAGAGTAATTAAAGACCTTTAGACATTGATATGATCATCAGATTGCAATGAAATAAAGCCATTGATGAGAGAGAGAGAGAGAGAGAGAGAATACTATGTTTGAAGCTTGTGAAACCAAAGACAGTGCAGTGGATATACATGCTGACATGGTCAGGAGTAGAAGGCTGAGAAATGGCAAGAACCCCAACTGCTTGACTACTGGAAGTCTTCATAGCTTGAACTTCTTGGCTCTACGATATTGCTGAAGCTCATGGAGGTAGCTCTTTTTATAAGGCATTGAAGCCTTAAATGTTGATGACAGAAAGATGAATCACCACCTTATCCTTTACACATCATGGAATCATCAGTTTTCAGGGAATTTCTAATATTAGAAATGTAAAATTATTCTTAGACTATGACTTATAAGCTTAAGCTTGATCAATTAATATAAGAGATTTACCATGATATTAAAATCAAAACTCTGGAGACCCCTAATTATTTAGCATAAGGTTTAAAAAAAAAAACTTATGCTGAACTCTACACTACAAAGCAAATTTGTTTGTGTATGAAAGAACATGTTAGAATATAAAATTATTCATGTGCTGGAACTTGTGAGCTTAAGGTTAAGATTTTAGGTGAGTTGGTGCCGAAGATTTAACAATTTTTATGAAAACAAAGTAAAATATTAAAAGAAATTAAGTCATGTGCCACATCACTTCTTTGTCTAGAAACTAACTGGATTTGTAGAGTTGGATTCAGAATAAGATGAATGAAGACAAGCAGTAGTACTCATTCAAGAAGGAACTTGTCAATAGATTCCTCATAATGGTATCCTAGTAGCTGCAAGTTAATTTCCCACTTTTTTATTTGGTAGTAATTAGCTCATCCTGCACCAAACCGCTTATTAAACAGATTATAAATTAAAACTCAATGAAGTCAACCTGCCAACCCAATCAGTTTAAAGCATAAAATTTTTGAGCAAGCTATATAATTGTTTATTTTGGTGGTAAAGTACATGAATTTAACCCCTCGGTGAAATATGGGAAAGAAAATGCATATATGTATCTACAATAATATTCTCCTAACGCAGTGAAGAAAGAGCTTGTTTGGGAACTAGGGGGTCTCAGGTTCGAATCACACTATTTATATAATATCCACGTGGGGTGGGAAAAAATATAGTGTCAAGAGGTGAAACAAAAAAATAATTAATATTATATATATGAGAACAAACTCTTAACTGCGTAGACCCATTTGAAAACTGTGAGGCTCATATAGGGTCAAAGCAGACTATATTTATAGTAGCCTAGGATGTTACATATGATATTAAAAAGCCACTTCGTTGTTATTAAGAGATAGTGGGGCAGATCTCAGTGAAGATGTTGAGTCTTGAAAAAAGGCTAATCCAATATTAGCAAATTAAGCATAGAGGAAATACTTTATCTTTCTTTTTTGATAATAAGTATAGGAGAAATACTAAATATATATAAAAACACTCTTACTCCTATAGATGTATTTAAAAACACTCTTACTCCTATAGATGTATTTAAAAACTTGAGGCCCATTAAATCAAAAACCCAGTATTTACATCTACAAAGTGCAAAGTGAGCACAACAAACTAGATAGTAATTTATTCAGCCAAGACTAGAAATTTCTAAGTTCAATGGCGGTTGTTGGGTCGAGACCATATATTGATATCCTTGTGGCTGATATGTGACATGTTGGAAGACTTTTTGTAAAACTGATTTTACTAGAAAGGAGAAGAATGCTTTTCTAAATTGCATTATTAAATATTTCCTCCATTTCCTATTTTTAAAAATTAAAAACAAAAAGAAACCAGTTGATAATTAAATTTCCATCATTCTCCTTAGTCATGTTCCAGACGTTCACAGAAGTTGAAAGCTGACACAGTACTGACTCAGCATCTTTATTATGCTGACTGTGTTGTAGGCTTCAAGTTCCAGAATTCTACCACTTAATTAAGTAGATTGACACTTATATTTACCTACATATTTTAGACTATGTGGCTCATGAGCAGTCATTTGTCAAATTCTTTAATGCTAACTTTTAGCCTTAGCTAACTTTCTCTACTGCCAAATGAACATTTTGTTACTACAGAGGGGTGTACGTGATTCCACTAAGTAAATCTCTCATTAGCGATGCTTGGGAGAGATTTTTAGCATATACATTAATAATCTAACATTGGCAAAATAAGAAAAAGATATTGCACATATGTTTAAATGTCTTAAGAATTATATATGTGTTGACGAAGAGAGATGGAGTCCTGAGAATTAGCAGCACGTAATATTTCTAGCCCAGAATATCAGTGATAGAGAGCTAGTAATCATTCAGGAAAACATATAAGGATTTAAGGTGGTTCAGGGATAGCTTTCTCTATGTCCACCAGAAAAAATGAAGAAGGTTTTACAAAAGCTCAGAAAGATTTGGTCAGAGGACCAGTATAGGAAAAAAAGAAAAAAGAATACACGATTCATCCCAATGATTCTCACGGGAATCTGATTCTCTTCTAGTCTTCTCTTTCTGATCTCAAGCGTTGTTTTCTGATGTGTCATCTTCTCTCTCTCTCTCTCTCTCTCTCTCTCTCTCTCTGGGGCTCTGCCCAATGTTATTTATATGTAAGTTATAGTGGCGTTCAGCGAATTTTTTGGGATGGAATATTGTATTCATCGGCTCCATGCTGGCGGAATATCATAACCACTGGATCCATACTGTCGGCCCCACCATTGTCGGCTCTGAAAAAACCGTCAATAATGGCAAGAGCAAGCGAGTCTTTGGCTTCTGTGACTAGCAGGAATCTTCATTTAATGGAAGCTGTGCTGACGTGGCAGTCTCCACTGGGCTGAGACAGCGACAACTGAGAATAAACAAATGTTGTGTTCGATGTTACAGGGAGGTGCGGATGCCCAAATATCATGGCTGACGTCATAGAAAGTTGAACCATAGTGGCCAGGGTTAGAGATTTGTAAAGACAGTGCATGATTAGTTAAATATCACGACTGATGAATGAAACATCGTGTACGATGATAGATAATAAAGTTTAAAAAATCTTTGAGTGTCACATGCATGGCTGGGATTCAATGCTGAATTTAGGTGTAAACATTAGCCCCCTATATGAATGGACATGAACATTTATGTGGGCCCAGGCATATGTCAATTGCCACATGGGTGAGCGCATTGCTCAAGGCTGACAAAAAATAAACTTAGGGCATCTCTACCATAACAATGTTGGTGAGCCATTTAGGGTATTGAACTTCCTTGATGTAGCCTACTCCTAGCAACTTGTCGACCTCTTCTTCGATAGCATTCTGTCTTTCTCCTGCTATAACCCTCTTCTTCTATTTTATGGGAGTGACATCAAGTGATATGTTCAGGTGGTGCTCACAGATAGCCCTATCAACACCTGAGATATCTTCAGAAGACCATGCAAAGATATCGATGTACTCAGAAAGCAAGGCAGTGACATCCGCCTGCTACCTGTTATTCATAGAAAAAGATATGTTTATAATTTTAGAAGAGTCTCCCCCCCAAGGCTACATTTATGACTCCCTTTTGTGGTACAACTGGTTGGGATTCTCTGGGGTCCAGCTGGTCAAGGACGAGCTGCGCGGCGATCTGGAAACATCGGGTGGCTTGTCTAACATCTCCTCTAATGGTGACAATGCCACTGGAGGTAGGGAATTTTGCGCAGAGATGTGGCATGGAGATCACCATCCCGAAGGAATTAAGAGTTGTCCTTCCGAGGATGGCATTGTAGCCTGATTTAACTCTGATGTTGGCAAAATTTACCATGCTCATGGCGTAGTTGTTGTCATCATAGAAAGAGACGGGCAAGAAGATGAATCCCAACAGTTGGACCCTCTTCCCAGTGAAACCTAGCAAGGTGGTTCCTGCACAGAGGAGGTTTGCTTCCCTGAGCCCCATCTGGAGGAAAGCAGATTCGAACAGAATGTCAGCTGCACTCCCAGAGTCGAGGAGTACCCGCCGAACATCAAAATCGGCGATGCGGGCGATGACCACGATTGGATCGTTGTGAGGGTTGCCCTGCCAGGGGAGATTTTCTTGGCAGAAAGTAAGTGGGATGGAGGAAAAAAGCAGGTGCGAGATACCGCCGACCTTAATTTCTTGACGGCGAGCGGCAGCGGGGTCAACGCTAAAAATGGCAATGATCATCCTTGCGGCAGAAGGATATGGACGCGTCGACTGGCTAGGTTCAGGATGGAAAACTCTAGCTGGCGCATCGATGCTTTCAGGAGCTTTCCCCTTTTGAACAGCGTTGGAGGTTGGCATCATCTACACGAACTCTTCCAACTTGCCCTGATCAGCTAGTTTATCAAGCAGGGTTCTGAGGGCTCGACACCTGTGAAGTTTGTGCCCGAAGTTTCGGTGGAACTCGCAGTAGTTGTCAGGGTCCACTCCGGTTGGATCCGGCAAGTCAAATCCAACCTTTTGACGGCTGCCGCGTAGACTTCAGTAAGCGGCCAAGAGAAGAAGTGCCTCTGCTGTTGAACATGCCGCAATTTCCCATCATCTCTACCATGACCTTTGGCCATGTGCATTGTCATGGACAAGAGTTCATCGCCCCAATGTTTCCTCTTCTTCTCCTTCTTGGCTCCAGAAACACCAGGGGGAGAGGACTCAGCATCCTCGAGGAACATGAACTGACTGGTCCTGACCACCAGCTCAGGGTAGCTTCGAGGTTTGGCCAACTGTAGAGATTTAGATAGGTCCCTACTCCTGAGTCCCCTTTGATAGTTGTGCATGGCCACAACGGGGTCTACGTCTTCAGCTTCTGCTGCGGTGGCGAAGAATCGGTTAGTGTAATCCTGGAAGCTTTTCTTCTCGCCTTGCTTGATGTTGGCGAGCACCATGTCGGAAACGATCATTCGGGTTTGGCCGATGAAGCGTGCGATTAATTCCCACTTCAAATGTTCATAAGAAGAGACGTGACCTCTGGGAAGTTTGATGAACCAACTGAATGCCGCCCCCTTCAAAGTGTTGGCCAGGAGGTGACACTTGGTAGCCTCATTCGGCTGACGATAGCGAACCACAACCTCGAACCCTTGGATGTGCTCGCGGAGGTCAGTCATGCCTTTATAAGCTTCTAGCCGGGGCGGTCTGAAGTCTTCTGGGACTGGGGCCAACTGAATGGTGTCAGCAAAATGGGCATTGCTATCCATCAGGCCGAAAAAGAGGTCAGGTCCACAATGGGGGGCCTGAACGCCTGGGAAGAAAGGGTCCCTCCCAACAAGGAAGGGAGGAAAAGCAGGTGGAAGGAAGGCAGGAAGTGGTAAAGGACGTGGTGGTGGATAATTTTGGTGGACTTCCTGAGGAGGAAAAAACCGTCATAGTAGTTGAGAAGAACCAGACGATTGAGCAAAAGGTGTCGCGACCGGCAGCAAGGGAGTAGGGGCCTCCACGACCGAAGGAGGAGGTACAGGGGCCGCCGGCGGCGGTGGAAGAGTAGCAGGAGCCGCCATACCTGGCGGAGGAGGCAGCATGACAGCGCAGACCTGTTGGGCCTGCCTGAGAATCACGACTTACAGTGACCAGGTCGGTGAGGTTGGCAAGCATCTCTTGTATCTTGGAGGCATGCGTACCTCTAAAGGAAGAAGCCGATAAGGTACGGTGGCGAGAAGTTAAGGCTGAAACTCCGTCGCCTGATGCCCTGACAGATGGCTCACCTGCTTGTGCGCTACGGGCAGAAGAATTAGTTCTACGTGTTCTGGCCACCATCTTCTTAGAGTCTCAATGAAAGCACCAAAAAATATTAACGTAGGATGTAGGGGATCTCAAGAAACACACAGAGAGAGAGAGTCCTGAGAGACGGTAGCACGCAGAGAGCTGAGCCTGTCGGTTAAGGCTTAGATGAGAGAGAACATCAAGAGCAAAACACAGAGTTTTAAGGTAGTTCAGGGAGAGAATCTCCTACATCCACCGGGTGGCCAGGTGATTTCACTATAGAAAAAGTAGCCGTGAGGACGAATACATTGCTAGAAGGAGAATAAGCTAGAGAGAAAGAGAGAGAGAGAGAGAGAAAGAAGAAAGAGAGAGAGCTCCTCAGTTGGGGCTCTAATACAGTGAAAGCAGGAGGACCCGGGAATTGCTCGTACTCTGGTCGTCCTTGTTGTTCCTCTCTCTCCTTATTCCCGTTTAGTGGCTTAAATATTGTTGAAGAGGATGCTTTATCCCGAGTTTCTCGGAAAAAAAAGAGTTGGGCCCATCCTGATGGTCCCTCAGCTGTTGGCCACTTGGGGAGCTGAAAGTAGTGGGCGGAGAGCTTTATCCTCCTTGATTGCAGTGATTCCACTAGGGGTTCGCGCCAGCTAGAGCATGCAAGTCCTCGGTTTGTACGCCAAAGGGAGGCGTGCTGCTTTGGCAATGATGCGGTTGATGCAAGTTGTCGATGACAGGCATAACTGAAGAACATCATCATTGATTAAGAGAGGCCAGGAAACATCGGGCACGATGTTCTTTTGTTCAGTCGGTTGGAGCATTGAGTCCGAGGTTTGACTCCTGCAAATAACAACAGTTAACAGCAATAAGAAAAATGCAAAAAGGTTAGATTCCCGAAGTGCCACGTGTATGGCTGGGATGCAGCGTCGGAGCCACGCGTTAACACCAACGAAAACAAAACAACAAAACGAAATCGCAGAGCCACAGAGAACGGGAAACTCAAAATCACGTGCAACTCGTCAAAAACCCTAAAAAAGAAATCATGGTTTCTCACGTGGGATCGGAATTGATGGAGTAGCAGATGCCGATGAAATATTCCCCCTTAGAAGAAAAATCTCAGCTCTCCAACTGAAAAACCCCGTCAATCGGATATTCGGATTACGGCAATTTTTTTGGGGGCGATTCGAATTTGGCGCCTCGAATTGACGCCTTAAAACATGGACCGGGCAGTTCGCTCTAGTCGGACCGATCCGGTTGGATTCAGTATGTTTATTTGGAAAAATGTCAAGTCATTTAAGTTTGAAGATAATACTAAGGGACATTTGATTCGTTATTATCTTAATATTATGTTATGTAATTTAAATATCATAATATATAGATATCATTTTTTGATTAATAATTTTATAATTTAATAAAAAATTATTTATAAATATCATTGAACCAAACAATTACTTTCTCTATATAATATAATATAACATCAAGATAATATTGAATCAAACGTTTTCTAAATAGCTTTACGATTTCTTTTCTTTTTATTAATAGTAGTAGATTTTCAATTTCAAACACAATTCAATTTAAAGTTAACATTTGAGTTTTAATTAAGTTAATTTTATTTAATTTATATTTTTTTATTTTTAAAAATAAAATTTATATTTAAATTAAATGTATAATTATAAAAGACATATCCCTTTCCCTTCCCACTTTTGATAGAGCTGCTGCGGCTAACCACGCACGCCGTTGTACTGTGCCAGACCTACACACAAGGGACGATGTGCCAACCCCCAGCTAGCCCTATGCACACACAGACCCTCGCGAGGGTGTGCATGTGAGGCATGAGTGCACCTTACATGTTCGCACGTGTAGGGGGGAGCAATTTGTACTTATACTCGATTAAATTGCCCCAATTCTCCCTTAATAGTACAGATATGGGTACTCAAATTTCACCTATGACTTGCGACCCACCCCGCCCCATACCCAACTTTGATACAACTCAAAAAATTTTAAAATTTAAAATGCAAATAATTCATTGAATGAAAATTAATCTATTTCACTTTTTATAATAATCTTAGTTTATTTTTTTTAAGTATTTATGTTTAGAGTTACAATGGTTAATTTTTAGTTTTATAATTATTTAAAAAAATATTTGTATTTTCAAGGATGAGAAAAATTACTTATAGATATCCAGAATTAAAAAATGATTAGATTTGAATATAAATTTTAAATTTATTGTACAATTAAGACTTTATTTTAACTTAGTTATTTATGAAATTAATATGTAAAATTTAATAGTATTTTAATTTATGTGCATGATATTATTTTTTGGTATTAAATAGCATTTGTTATCTCACATGAACAAACTTATGGTTAAATCACAAAACAGAGGTGGGTCAAGTCGAGTGATTCAACCCACCTGAACCCCAAAAAAGAAACAGGGCGGGGATTGGCGCGGATACGAATTGATGAAAATTAAAATTAGGGCAGGGCGGGGCAGGGCAAAAACTAGTATAAAATGAGTATGGATAATGAATAATATATAGCAAGGCGGGTATGAGTATTCATAAACCCGACCCAAATCTGTCCCATTGTCATTCCTACATATATGTGCGCGTCATGTGCTCAACATGTGAAGCGCGCAACGGCATGCTCCTGTCTAGCGACGCATGTGGCAATCCACATGAGTCATGTGCACTTGCTTTGGTGTGCAAGGCCAGCGTTAACGTAGCTTACTGGCCCTCACAGGCTAGTTTAGCACAGCTTATCGGCCCTCAAGTGCAGGTCTGGTCCGGTGTGTAGGTTGCAATAATGGCTAAGGCGCTGTAAGAGAGTATTTTTGTTCTATTATATTTATACATTTAATTTTGATATATATTTTATTTAAAAATTTTAAAAAGTTATATATTAAGTAAAAAAGAATTGATTGAATTCTAAATGTCAATCTCAGTAACTTAATTAAAATACTTTTGAAATCATAAACTTATTTGATATTACCTTTTGACTTTAGGGACCTATACAATATTTACCTTTCTATATTATTTCCTAAAAAGGTATTTTTATTTTATTCTAGATATAAAAATTTCTCCCACCCCACTTTATAATTATAATGATAGTATAATTCAAATCTAAAATTCATTGGCACTCAGATAAACTTCTTCCTCATTCAGTTATGAGAATACTATTTCAACTTAGTGTTAAAAGGAACAATTACCAATATATTTAAAAAAAAAATAATATTATCTACACTTCATTATTTTATAAAATTTGAACAATAAGATGTGAATTCAGACAATGATGTATATTTAAGGTTTTGAGTAATATAAAACCTGTCTAATTAGTTTGACTGTGAATGATTTTTTATTCGGTCTGATTCAATACCAGGCTACATATTAAAAAAATTATATTATAATTAATTAATATATTTCTAAGATATTTATTTTTTAATGATAATAATAAATTAGGAGAATGAATATGTTGACATTATACCTCAATGAGTTTAGTTTATTTATTAATAAATTAAGAAATTATTATATGCTAATTATTTATATTTATATTTGATAAATTATACTATATATATTTTTATTACAATATAGATATAATAAAGTATTAAAATATTATTTTGAATAAATTATAATTATAGTATGAAAATAATTTTTATATTTTTTAATGAACTGTATTAAATATAAATAAATAATATATGACAAAAATACCAATATGATCTGTTTGTAATATGCACCCAATTTAAGCGGTTTGAGTATAATTTATCCAAAATATAAATTTCATAATTATAAATTTTAAAGTATAATTTCCAAAAAAATTTAAAAGAATAAATTTAAATTTAAAAATACAAAATACAAAATTTTTAAACGAAAATATTTAAAATATGTTATAGCTGAGTATTAAAATTAGTTAAAAATATGATCTACTAAAATAAAACTTTGAAAATTTGAATTTTTGAAATGAAACATTAAAATTGAATCTTTTGCATTTTTAAATCTAAAAAATTTAAAACCTTAAATTTTTAATTTTTTAAATTTAAAATTAAAGAGCACCATTAGCAATTTATTCCTTAAGAATTACTATATAGGATATTTTATAAATATTTCGTTAATATTAATAGTTTTCATAAAAAAAAAAAAAAAACCATTAAAGAATTAAAACAGGAACTGACCTGATTGGCGTATTTGCTTGTGAACTATTTTAATAATACCAGAGGGGCTTTTCTTGCAAAAATTTAAAAATTAAAATTAATTTGCATTATCTTCCAACCTGAGGGCCATGTGCAATTTTTGTCAGTGAAATCACGTAGATCCCACCGTTTTGGATGATTGTGTTAGACAGTCGATATTAATGCGACTCAGCCAGGTCCCATGCAAGTTTTGGATTAAAAATAAAATAGATGATTGTGTTAGACAGTCGATATTAATGACATGAATTATCAATGCAATTTGATAACATGCAAAATATTGACGTTCCAACAATTATGATTTTTTGCATATTCACGTTGTTAATATGGGGTTTCTCAGAATTGTCAACACCATACCATCATTTTCGTCCTCCAAATATTCTCAACAATTTAATTAAAGGACTCATGTGAAAGTGAGGCTAAAACAGAAGCTCAGGTCCATAATATTACTACATGTTCTTATGCTGAAGAATGGAACATGCGTAACAAATATGCAACTTGTTCACAGTCTCAACAACTGATCCAGTTGTCCTTCGTCTCTTGGACACGAAGCAGCTAGAAATTAAAAATTGTAAGCTTTAGCTCAACAAAAAAATCAAGTTAAATCCAGAATTGATTTGCGCTAAATCGGCTCGAATCATACATGATTTCGTGTTAACTCGAATTAAGATTTAAACCAACAGAGAATGAGCTCTAAATATATTCTGTTCATCACTACAAAACCTGCCAGCTTGCTTAAAAAAATGTTTTGTATGAGAATATTGTATATCAAAAATATCTATATTATAAATACAATGTTTAGCTAATATGAACTATATTTCAAGCGAACCAGAGTCAACGGTTAAACCAAAAACTTTAGCTCATCATCGATTCAAAGATTTCAAATTAATTTTGAGTTACGTGAGAAGGATCATCTCAATGTTTGATTAAGTGTTAACCTTTCGAAAATTAATATTTCAAGTATAAGAATCTTCTACCAAAGGAAAAAAAAAAGTATAAGAACCTTCATTTATTTTTCCATACAATTATTAAAATATATCTATACAAATACTCACCTCTGACTACTTAAAAATTTATATTTCAAAATAGAGAGATCAATTTGTAATTTTAAAACCTAAGTAAAATATTTATGACAGACAGTCCTTGAATGGAATGGAACCATTTAAGTACTTTGCTGAAAGAAATAGGATCCTAGAAAAACTACTGCTAGTGAGCTCAGGGAAAAGTGAACCAAGTTCTCTAAAGAGCACAAGAATATTGAGGATGTTTTGAGATATCCATCAAGAGAATCGCCTTGAACCAAGGAGTTGGAGATAACTGTAGAACAAGTGTGCTAGAGTCAAGAGGACAGAAAGAAGGAGAGAGAGAGAGAGAGAGATCGGATCAAATAAAGATCCTTCTCCATCGATCTGACGAGAATTTATTGGATATTGAGAAACAATTAATAAGGATTGCCTTTATGTCGCTATTTACCAACTGCTTATAGATATGGGCCAATGTTAAAGCATATCACTCATTGGTGTAGCTTAAGGAAATATATGAAGAGAGTAGTTCGATGTTAGTGAGCATCCCATTTGCCAAGAAAGTGCGTAACGAACATTGGTAAAGCTGAGGTGGTTGAGACCATCTGGCAAGTAGATTTTGCCAGGCGAAGACTGTCACATCCTATGTTTCAGGTGCAGAATTATTGTCAACTTTGATTATAGAAAGCTACATAACTTGAAAACTTCCTAGGAAGTTCATCATCTATCTTGGGACTACTTTAGTCCAAGCAAATTTAACAGTAGAGTTCTTATCACTAGCCTTAGGTTTTGCCCCAAAAGGCGTCTCTATAATTTAGCTTTACGCTATTTAATTATACAGTTTAGGAACTCATCATCCTTTCTGATATAAAAAAAACAAGCTTGCAGCAAAGCTGGACGGACGCCAGATTCAATAGTTAAATGTGCCAAAAAAATACCCTGAGGAATTCATGGCTGCCAATCTAAAAGAGTAAGATCTCCCAATGGCCCCAATCATAATCATAGTGTCCATCTCCTACTTCGGTGATTAAGATCAACTTTGATGCAGAGATAGATAGCAAAAGCAATGCAATGAGAACAGGAATAGCTGCAAGGAACTACCAAGGGAGGCCAGTAGAACTAATGGCAAAGCAGAGTCATCACAGATGCTCCAATGGCTGGTCTAAACATGGAAAAGATGAAACAATTGCTAGACACCTTCAACACTGTTGAGCTCTCACATATTAAACGTGACTGGAACAAAGTGGCCCACTGTTTAGCTAGAATTGCATCAACATTTGATGATTATGCTCTAAGAAAGGAAATGGCTCCACCGGATATCATAGATGTACTATCTAAAGATTCTAACTATATTCCTTTTCATGCTTTTTTCTAAGGAAAAAAAACAAAGAAAGTAAAGACTCAAAAATGCCGAGTACAAGAGAAAGGGCAATACTGAGAAAGTAGTAGCAGAGCCACAACTACAGCATCTTCTTTTTCTAACAAGAAATCTCTTAAAACATTCGAACATTCTTGTATTAAATTAAAACTTGTTTGAATATATATTCAAATATACTTTTTTGGTAAAAGAAAATTCATCGTTGAATTTGCTTTACAAAAAATGGCTTGAAACTAACGGGGTATTTTGGTTCGTTATTATTTTAGCGTTATATTATGTAATTTAAATGTCGTGATATCTAGATGTAATTTTTTGACTAATAATTATATAATCTAATAGAAGATTATTTATAAATATCATTAAACCAAACAATTGTTTTCTCTAGATAACATAACATAACATCAAAATAACATTGAACCAAACGCCCCCTAAAACTGCTCCTAGCATGTTCTCTGTTAAGCATTTTTTGACATCAAAAATTGGTTTGAAACAACAAGCTTTAGCTCCCTGCTATTGTCACAAAATAGATTTTCAAGTGAAAGCTAAAACTGCTCCATACGTTTTTTACGTGCATGAAACTATATATAAGTTCACATCCCAGGAAACTATATATGGTTAACAGAGTATGTAACCAGCTTATTCTGCTATCAGGGAACAATAAGAACATAACTAGAAACGATCTAAGTCACACGAGTAAAATAAACTTGCTATGATTTTTCTACAAGAAGAATATCAAGGCCAGCTTATTCTGTTTCTCAGGGAACTATCAGAAAACTAAAAATGGTCTTATTCACATAAATGAAGGAAACTCACATAGTTGTTCCACAAGAAGATTATTGACGGATCTGGAAAGACCCCAGAGGAATGTTTACAGTTTGTCCAGTGCCAGTGTCAAGTTTTCCTGGATCAGCTAGTGGCAGCAGGGGTTCACTGCTAGAACTCATTGCAGCTGTAACTGGAACATGTCCATGGCCAGGAGTCATAATGTCATGGATACTTGATCGCCTCCTCTCTCTGTTTCTCGAGTTCATACGAATGAAAAACTTTTGAGCGTGGCTCGCCACCTGCGTAGGTGTCCTTGTTACCACAAAGTGCCTTGATATGCTCCGCCAATCACCTCTGCCATATTTGTCGAGTCCTTGAAGAAAGAGCCTGTTCCATGGTTTACAAAAGGTTTTAGGCAAATTTGCATGGTGAAATCTTCATAGGAGTCCTTAGCAAAGAGTTTTCCATAATTGTTTTAAAATCAGATCATGTGAAATTTAGAATTTCCGTAATTATCCCAAGATTTTTTTAGTTACTATTTACAAGCTAATGCCATACAAATTATCAGCCATACTGTACTAAAATCTTTCGCATTATTAACAATTTTTTTTCATTTTGATATGATAGGTTTTGTAGTGAGGTTATGCATTTTGTGTGAATTTAGGCTTGTTTGGTGGGAGGCAAATCTATGGCAAATTTTGTCATGTATCAATATGAGCATCAGATTTAAAATAAAGTTAATTTATTTAACTAAGAGTTTGTGTAAGAAGTGAAATAAAGTTAATTATTATATTAAAATATATGTAGGTTGTAAACATAGATCAATATTAAAGTTTGTGTAAGATATGAAAAGCTCAATGAGTCCCTAGATCCGATAGTATACATTGTATGACCCCCTTCCGGTGAAAGGAAGCAGCAAACGTAGGCTTCGACATTTTTGGGCTTGATGCGACTTGTAGTTTTGGGTTTATTTTCTTCTCTAAAGGCCTCTTATCTCTTTCTGATCTATGACCACCCTTACTGACTTTTACCCTTCTCTCAGGAGACTGATGTAGGAGTCATTTTGTAATAAACTTATTTCTTATTATTTAAACATTAAGTTAAATAAGAGAGGTTGTGGGAAAAAAAATCATAATAATTTTTGTGAAGAAGCAAAATATCAAATGTATCCAATTCAATCGAAAAATTTTCTTTCTTAAAGATAGATTGAAAAGTAATTTCATCTTAAAGGTAATAACCTTAGGAATTAAGAATTTCTAGGAATTTACAATTTCCTACAAGAATAAGCCCTTGCAATTAATTACTCATTTCTTTCAAAATAAATGAAACTGTTAGTTAAGACAAGAATCAACTTACTAAAAAGATGACACAATTGGATTGAGATGTAGCGAGAAACCTATTAAGATCTCATGATTCCATCATTCAGGGCTCAACCACTGAACCTAATTCACTTAAATTTCAATTTGGTATTTACAGAATGATTTGCCAAGAATCATGAGTTCCACTATCCAAAGATATCATAGTGAATTAGCTTAGAATTTACCACATAGTCACTTAAGATTTAGACTCTATAGGAAATTCTACAAATACGATGATTAAGGCACGTATATTTGCTCAATCACAATAATTGGAGAATTTGGAGTGCTAAGGGATTTAGGGGGCTTAGCACATTGATATGAGATTCGAGTGTTGAGAGATCCAAAGGCTCAATTGTTAGATTAATTTGAGATCCCTTGAGAGTTACAGGATTTTGTGGACTTAACTCTTTTAAGGAGATTTAGGCCTAAGTGTTAGGGGGATTTGAAAAGCACAACAATTAGATTAATTTGGGAACCCTTGGGTGTTAAGAGGTTTAAAAAGCTCAATTTGAGTTCGAAGTTTGAACTGGATTTGAGCTTGGACTCGATTTGAGTTCGGATAGGATTTGGATTTGATTTGAATTTGAATATTTTGATTTAGATTTGAATTGAATTAGAATATAAATTTGATTGGATTTGGAGATTCAGATTTGATTTGGATTTGGATTTGGATTTGATTATGATTTGGAAGTTTAACTTTAAATAATAAGTGCTCACCTCAATATACTTTGGATAATCTCAAAGTAGAGGAACCTTCTTATAATTGCCCATTAGGGATACAATGAACCCAAGTGAAATGTTCACATAATATAGGGCCTCCATTGAAATTTTATGTGGGGTATTGTAGAGAACATGGATGTTCAATGTTGAATTTTAGTCAATTTCATGATAGTAGGATCTAAATGAAATGTTTGCCAAACATAGGTCCTTTTTAATTGAACCAAATATGCACTTGACTATAACTTACAGTCAATGTTCTTGAAAAAAAAAATCAATTTTAAGAAATCAAGGACCAAAGTTAGTCAACTTGTCCATTTTCAATTACTTTTATTATTCTGGACTTAAATATAAACTTTATCATAAAAGCCCTTTGACTTGCAAATTTAATGAAATTAGCCCTTGATTGTTATTGCTCATTTTGGACAAATATCCTTCTTTGGGCTTTAGTGAAGATTTTAATTATATTTAAATCCACAAATTATATTACTTAGGTCATAGATGGAATGTTAGGAATTACGGGACCTTTAGCAAAATTTCAAAATGTTCAACCAATAATTCTAAAATTAGAAGTCCAAATTTGTCCATCAGAGTCCAAAATGACTTGATATGTCACATTTCACATTTATTTTATTTTATTTTTTATTCATTTATTTTATTAATATTATATTAATTTGGACTTAGAAATTATAATTATTTGAAGTTTAAAACTTTTTTGTGAATATTTTGGACTTAAACGTTAGAATCTAAAAGTTTTCTAAATTGCACTTTGATTTACTGGACCTATATGTAAGAACCTCAGAGAATCTAGGATTGCACGATAATTTTTCTAGCACATGGTTAGAGGCGACTAACGCAATGTCAACATGGCACACAGGTGGTGGTGGAAGCGCACATGGTGGCGATGGCACGAGCTCGCTAATCATACGTGGCAAATTAGATGGCTGCGGTTTAATCCGCTAAATTTTCAAAAGATCCAACAGCCGAGAAGACTGCGAATGAGGATCTTATCTGGATTCAGACCAGCAGGTCATCTTCCTCCTCTCGTCAACCCATTAAGCCCACCGTCGAGTCAGGGGTGGATTCCGATGATCAGAACAATGGTTTGCAGCCAAGTTTAGCCCAATAGCTACAGGGCAGTTAAAGATTCATTCCTGTGAGTTTAATAGGACACCCAACGGGTAGCTCACCGAAGGTTAGCCAGTAATGGACTTAGGGTTTGAGACCAATCTAAAACACACACCTTCGGAAGGTAGAGGCAACCTTATCTAAGGTTTCAGCCATGCTAGTGGTGTTCTAGATTGCTCTGTCCTACAATCCACTCTATGCCGGCATTGAGGATTCTGTAGATTTAGTGCTTCGTCAGGCCAATTGTTGACTCAAATCAACTCCTCAGCTTCAAGTGAAGATACCTGGACAGCAAGCCCTCTCCAAATCAACAGCAATAATTGGATCTGGAGGGGAGGTGCTCTCTGGCAAGGCTGAGCAAAGACATGACTCTAGGCAAAGCCTAGTAATGGAGATCAATTACTCTCTTGCCAGTGAAGCTAATGGAGAAAGTTCTTAAGCTTTGGTACTAGCTAATTGTTCAGATCCAGGTCAAGGAGAGATTGTTGAAATTTGTAGTGAGTTTGGCCACTGATCTAGGTTATCCTGGGAGGAGTTGGCTTTGGAGCCAGTTGTTTTAAGGTACAATATCTCAATTAACAGAGGTCTTGGAAACTGCCTTTAGGGACACTACTTAAGGAGATACACATACAGATTTAATTAGAAACCTAGCTTGCAAGGCAGTTGAGGTAATTTAGCATCATCATCATCCAGTAATAACTTTTCCAATGTGACTTCATTAAACAACATTGTGGACGACAAACTTGCAAGTTTGAAGATAAAAATTCTAACCAAATATGTTGCAAGAGGTTTTTATTAGGTTCATAATAATTTCATGATTCATGCAAGAACATGACATTGGTTATTCCCTAACTTTATATTGCAAACTTTCTCACAATGTCTAATTCATTTCCATATTTCACATCCTTTTTATTCAAAAGATTTATGTCTACTATGGCACATAGCAAATATGCTCCTGTAGTTTGGCCCTATATGCACCTCACGTTTCAATAATAGCCAAATAATTCCATTTCATTAATGGATAGATGCAACTAGGTCCTTCCTTTAACAGGAACTATTAAAGATGACACCATTTGACTTTAAGATGCCTTGCATAGATCAATTGCCCTATAGCAATTCTAATATTCCTAAACTAAAGGGACACCACCTGCCCTGTTTGGCAACAAGATCAATTTGGTCTTGATATAAAATTTGTGTTAATTGTTTTGAAATAAAGTTGATTAATGTATTGAAAATGATGCAAGATGTGAAATAAAATAAATATTTTCATATTGAAAATTGTATATAGTATTACAAAAATATATAAAAATTAATTTGATATTATTGTTTTAATTTTATAATAAATGAACCATTTTGTTAATTAGTATGACCAAAATTAACCTTGTTGCCAAACAGGGGTTAGGGCCCAAAATACTCCAAACTCCCTCAAAAATATTTTCATTAATATTTCATATTTAATTCACATCATACACACAATTAAATAATAAAAAAAAATTATTTATTTTATATTATAAATAAATTTCAACCTTAAAAATTAACTTTATTTCACATCATATACATACTTTAATAAAAAAAAATCAACTATATTTTACATCGAACGCAATCCTTATTATTAAAATATCTTTATTTTACATCATGACATTGAAAAAATTTTCTCTCCATCTCAAAAAAAATTTAAAATATCTCAAAAACATACTCCAACCAAACGGGCTATGTGCAAGGGATATTATCATCCCCGCATGCCATATTGACACTTATGAGAGCCTCGGTTCAAGAACATTAGAATTGTTAGATGGAAACTAGCTTCATCTTCAACAATTCCCATTAAATAAAGAACCAAGCTGTAATCTTCTCATAAACTAAAGGGACCTATTTGGCTATTTTCAAAACATAAGCCTATCTGCACATAAGGTCAAACTAGAGGGGCCAATTTGCTATATAAGCTTATATCAATTGTGCTCGAATGTCACCTTTAGACAACTACAACAACAATAACAACAAAAGCCTTAATCCCACTAGGTGGGGTCGGCTATATAAATCCTTCGTTTTCATTACGCTCTATCAGTTACCAAATTCTTATCTAAGTCTAAGTAACTAAGATCACTTCTTATAGTTTCTTGTCATATCTTCTTTGGTCTCCCTCTTCTTCTTTGTACATGAGCAAAATCCAATAACTCAATTTTTCTAACAGGAGCTTCAATCGACCTACAATTTAGGTATCCAAACCATCTAAGCCGACTTTCTCTAAGTTTATCCTCAATTGGTGCAACACCAACTTTCTTTCGGATATACTCATTTCTCATTCTATCCTTTCGTGTATATCCACATATCCACCTTAGTATCCTCATTTCTGCAATATTTATTTTATTTGTATGTTTCCTGTTTGCAAGCCAGCATTCAGCACCATATATCATCGCTGATCTTACTACAGTTTTATAAAATTTACCCTTAATTCTGTATGAGATTTTTCTATTGCACAACACGCCAAAAGTATTTCTCTATTTTACCCATCCTGCTTGAATTCTGCTAATGTCATTATCTATTTCACCATCATTTTGTATGATTGATCTAAGGTATCTAAAGCGCTCACTCTTCTTGACAATTTGATCACTAATTGTTACATCTTCAATATAAGTATTTCTTTCTTGACTAAATGTGCACTCCATATATTCAGTTTTAGATCTACTGAGATGAAAACTTTTAGATTCTAGAGCATTCCTCCAAAGCTCTAGTTTAGCTTTAGCTCCCTCTTTAGTTTTCTGAACAAGAACAATATCATCTACGAAGAGCATACACCAAGGCACTTCATCTTGAATATATCAAGTTATGACTTCCATAATCAAAGCAAAAAGATACGGACTTAAAGCCGAGCCTTGGTGTAATCCAACTGTAATAGAAAAATCCTTAGTGAAACCTCCTTGTGTCCGAACACAGGTAACGACTCCTTCATACATGTCTTTAATAACTTGAATATAAGCAGTGCAAATCTCTTTCTTTTCTAAAACTCTCCAAAGTACTTCTCTTGAGACTTTATCATAAGCTTTTTTCAAATCAATAAAAACTAAATGTAAGTTTTCCTTTCTCTTCTTAAATTTCTCCATTAAACTTCTTAATAAATAAATGGCTTTTATAGTAAATATACCTGGCATAAAACCAAACTGATTCTCTGATACCTTAGTATTATGGCGTAACTTTTGTTCGATCACTCTCTCCCAAAGTTTTAAAGTATGACTCATTAATTTAATTCCTCTATAATTGGCATAATTCTATACATCGTCTTTATTCTTATAAATAGGTACTAATATACTCTTTCTCCATTCATTTGGCATTCTTTTAGTCTTCAAAATCATATTAAACAATCTAGTGAGCCAAGAAACTCCTTATCTCCTAAGCACTTCCAAACATCTGTTGGGATGTTATCTGGTCCTACTGTTTTTTTATGCTTCATCTTCTTTAAAGCTTTTCAGACTTCAGCTTTACTAATACGTCAGATATAAGAGTAATTTTTACTTTCTTTTGGGCTGTTTAATTCCGTAAGATCAATTGAATTTTCACAACTTTCATTGAAAAGCTGTTGAAAGTAACTCATTCATCTATTTTTGATATCTTCTTTTATGAAAAATACTTTTTGATCTTCATCTTTAATACATTTTACTTCAATTAAATTTTTAGTTTTTCTATCTCTTGCCTTGGCAATCCTATATAATTGTCTTTCTTCTTCTTTAGTGTTTAGCTTCTTATATAAATCTTCAAGAGCTATATTCTTTATATTACCTACTGCTTTCTTAGATTCTCATCGAGTCACTTTATATTTCTCCCACTTATCCTTATTTTTATTTTTAAACCAATCTATATAACAAATCTTCTTCTCCTTAATTTTTTCTTGTACATCATCTTTCCACCACCAAGTATCTTTATTATTTGGAATCATTCCTTTGTATTCTCCCAGCACATCCTTCGCCACCTTATGGATACAGTTAGCAACTGTCAACCACATAAGATCAATTTTCTGTTAATATTTTATTGCCTAAGTTCTAAAACCTTCTTCTTAAATATACATCTGTTTTCATTCTTTAAATTCCACCATCGAGTCCGAGAATAGGATTTTCACTTATTATTTCTTCTCCAATACTTTATCTCGGAATCTAAAACTCAAGCGATCTCATTTTTTCTTATAAGAAAATAATCAATCTGAGTTCTTGAAGTTCCATTCTTGTACATGATAACATGTTCCTCTCTCTTCTTAAATAAAGTATTAGCAATTACAAGATCATATGCTGAAAAAAACTCTAAAATAATTTTACCCTCCTCATTTATCTCTCCAAAACCATATCCATCATGGATACTATTAAATTCCTGAGCAACACTTCCAACATGTCCATTTAAATCTCTTCCAATAAATAATCTTTCCTCCTGAGGTATCTTTTGTATTAACTCTTCCAAATCATTCTAAAATTTTTCCTTTATGCTCGCATTCAAACCTACTTGGGGAGCATACACACTTACAATGTTAATAATCATTCCATTGATTATAATTTTTAAAGATATGCTTCTATCACAATTTCTCTTAACTTCCACTATGTGATCCTTCAAGCTCTTATCCAGAATTATACCCGCACTATTCTTATTTTTATTCTTACCAGAGTACCAATGTTTAAAACCTAAGCCATCAATTTCCTTAGCTTTCTCTCCAACCCATTTTGTTTTCTACAAGCATAAAATATTAATCTTTCTATGAATCATAATATCCACCAACTCCATTAGCTTGCCCGTCAGGCTGCCTATATTTAAAGTTTCTAATCTAATCCTACTGACTTGAGTTCTGGTATGATGGACTAGCTTCTTTACCCGCATTCGTCCATGATGTGGGGACCCTTGCTCACTTTTCACTATACCCGGGCGCCGATGCAGCGGCTCTTGCCCATTTTTCACTGTATTCAGGCAATACAGCACGTCGCTTCCAGGGAACACCATAGCTTTAGCGCAATTTTCTGAAGAATTCATGTCATGATTTATTCGACAAGTTTGACGCTGGCTGTCGACTGCCTAACGCAACCCTCCGTGTTTCTCATCCAGGACTTGGGACCCGACAACGGCGCATTTGCTTCAACAATTATCAGCAAATAAAATCCAAATGCCAACGAAGTAGCCTCAACAGAAAGATCATTTTGCAAACGTCAAGTTTTCTTCTTATAGGAAAACCCTAATAGTAAAAGAAAACAAAAGAAGCTCCCCGAAATCAAACCTATGGAATCGAGCAAGAAGAAACACAATCTAAAAATGGCAGTATCTCAAAAGCAATGATATAAGTGACAAAAAGCTAGTTTCATTATATAATCATCTAGTTTTCCACTGAAGTGAGAAATTAATTGGTAAAAGAAGCCAAAAGAAATTCATAAGAACAAAATCAAGCATAAACAAATCACCGAAAGCAATCAGGTGGCAATGCTAATTATTCAAATTCAAAAAGAACAAAAAAGAGCATTCACCTGTGCTCCTCCTCAGTCCAGGCTATTCCCCTCCTCCTCTCCTGCTCAGATCTTGACCCCTTGCCCCTCTCCTGACCACTTCCATGCTCGTTGTTTCTGCTATCTTCACCATCATTTGCTGATTCGTCCATAGTCACCGAAGAAGACGAGTAGATAGGTGTTGGAACCAAGTCCGACTCAATAGCATCAAGATCTTGCTCCAAAAGGTGATAATGATAAACAACCTCTTCTACGTTCTTCCCAACAACAGCTGCAATACTCTCCCAACGGCGGTTGCAGTCATCAGAGTAAACGTGAAGCGCATTCTCGAATGCCTTCTCCTCATCCCAGCTCCATGAACAGCCACTGCTTGCATTCTCCATAAGGTGAGCGCAAAATGAAACTTGCCGGATGACACGTTTTACCTTTCAAAAATAGTGCAGCGACAGAGCAGACAAAATGCGCAGTGAGTCAAGACCCATAATCAGAGGAGGAAGACACCAGCAATGGCGGACTGCCGCAAGCAGCCAAGAAGCAATTTCAGCATATGGGATTATAAAAGAAAGAGGAGAAGAAGCAGAAGAAGCAAAAGGCCCTTCGCTCCAATACAAAACCAGCGCTTATCCAGAAATGCACGAGATGCACCGATGAAGACGCCGGCATATGGACTTTCTTGAAGCCTTGAAGGGAATTAGGGTTTTACGAACACGAAGATCGCGAGATGTGAAACGAATAATACCCGATCAGTTCGGACCTGTTATACAGTAAATTCCAATTCAAGTTTCAAATAAATAAAATCGAATTCAAAATTTGAAGTTGTTTCAGTGAAGCAGTTTCAATTTTAAATTCTATTTAGATGAAAAGTACCTTGAAAATAATTTTAAATTTATTTTAGTTTATTTTTATTTGAATAAATATTAATTTAAAAACCACTTCATCTCACAATAAAATCTCAAAAATAAAAAAAATAAAAAATTTATAATAAAAATAAATAAAAAATATTTATTCAAAATTTTATAATTTATTTGAATATTTATTAATTTAAAATTCTCATGAAAATATATATTAAAATTTAAGATATTTAAGGGACGTAGTTATGAATCAAAAGATAATTTGTTATTATTTTTGAAATTTTGAATTTATCAGATTTAATTATTCCTTAACTTTAGCCTTGAGAAAAATACCAAATTTATTCTCAGATATAATTTTCTGAAAATCTGAGAAAAAAAAGAAGTGATCGCAAGTTTGAAATCATCTTTTTGGTGGTTTTGGCTTTGTGGCCTCGAAGTCATTTCACGCTTCTAAAACAGATTCAGATTTATGGGATGAATCAAAATTATTTGTCTAATTAATTTTATTAAATCGGCTTCGTCCCGCTTGAAATCACTTGAAGCGATCAATCAAACAAGCCCTTCATTTCGAAGTTGTTTTCGCGATTTTATGTTCGCCCAATTTCGTTTTAGTTTCTGTCAAATTGATAAAAAAAAAAATTAAAACCGTAAAATTTTGAGATGACATATATTACATCAAAAATGTTAAAATTAAAATACTCAAAAATTATCAAAATTGATACTTTCAACTTATAAATAAAATGGAAGCAGAATTTTATTTCATACATAATTGCATAATAATATTAGCTATTAACATCACTAAATGTTTTTCCTTTATATAAAAGAAGGTTATTTAAAGATATATGAATAAATAATGAAATTTTAGGTTCTTAACAAAAAAAAATTTCAGTGACATATATGAAATTTGAATGAATGCAAGTAAATATAAAACTCTCAAATATGTAAATGAAAACTATTGAATAGAAATGTGAAGTAGAAAATTTTGAGGTGGCAAGTGTATAAGCAGAATAGTTTTAGACTGACAATAAACTACTCCAAATTTTTTGAGATTGAACCAGTGAGAATATAAAATTTAAATTTTTTCAGTTAAGTCCATAAGCTTGGAAAACTCTTTGACGTTGATCCTTCCATTATTTTTGCATACATGGCCAAATTTAAATCCTCTCATCATTTCCACATGATGAATTTTTTAAAATAAGCATAATTAATTATAATTAAAAAAATTAACAAATGAAACATGTTTATGCATCGTTAGGCTATTTCTGTTAAACAGAAGTTGCCCAGTGCTCGGGTGATTTCTGTTATATGGAAGTTACCCAAGAGCCGAGCAACTTCTAAGTTAATTTTTTTTAAAAAAATTAAATATTATTTGAAAAATATTACTTTATTTTTTTTTATATGATTTACTACATAATAAGTCTTCACTATGGAATTATATTTTTTCCAACGTAATCTTACTTTAGAAATAAAATGTGTACGTATTTCATCTTATTCTTCAATTATAAATTTTATATTTCATAGATTTTTGGCAGGCTGAAAAATCTCGAAATGTGATATTATATAAAAAATATAAATATGCATCTTCTGTCTTTGTACATCTTCTATCTTTGTGCACATTCTGTCACGTAAATCCTCTATCTTGATCATATCATTTTTAATTATCTTTTTCCATTTATTTCATTCATATTCTTTTTCGAGCTTAGCATTCACACTTATATCCAAACATGCCCGATGACTTCTCCTAATGTGAGTAACTCCTGCTTTTACGGAGTGTAAGTTTTGGTCGGAGCATGACCAAGCCTAACTGCTAGAGGGAAGTAAAGCTGTGAGCGAAACTAATTATATGACGACAATAGTTGATCCCGAGAGTCCATCCATATACTTGGGTTGCTGCCCACCGTACACTTCTCAGCATCAAACAGTGAATATACATGCGTATGATTAGGGCTGCTTATTGGACCGGTTTGACCTAAAATCGGTTCGAAATCAATCCGGTAAGAATCTGTTCGGTCCAGAACCGGTTGAACCGAACCGGTTCTAACCGATTCTGGGCCACAGAACCGATTCGGATTAGTTCTGGAAGTGCAGAACCGGTTATCCGGTTCCAAAAAAAAATTGCTTGGGGGCAGCGCCCAAGTGCGCCGTGCGGGCGCTGCCCCCAAGCATTGCAGCTGGCAGCATTAAACATCATTAATGCTGCCAGCTGCAGTAGATAAATTAAAAAAAAATTATTATAATAGAACAGTCATTTGACCATTTCTGCTCCCAGCAACGGTCAAATGACTGTTTTAAACTTAAAATAATTAATTTAAGGTCATTTTAGATTTTTTAACATGTATTAAACTCTCTATAAATAGTAAAAATTTGTGAAGAGAATTTGTATAATTTTCATCAAATTTTTTTGCTTTATGACTTTGTCAAAAATTCTGCAAATATATTTTAATAGCTTCCCAACGTCAATTCTTTAGCGTTCCTTCCTCAAGTCGCAAACGAAATGTGAATTCAAATTACGTTCCAGAACTCGATTATCTTTCTGTACTTGGTGAGAACATTAATGAAACTTTAGAACCTGATCTCAACCTATCTGCTGAATATGATCCTGAGGTAAGTGGAGATATTAGTACCGGCACTGGCCCATCAACTCAATCTTCAAATGTCTCCAACAAATCTTGGATGAAATACAATAAGGTATGAGAATTTTTTGAATTACAAATTAAAGCTAATAGCAATTCGGAGAGACCTGAATATATTACTATTTATAAAGTTTGTAAAAATTAATACTCATACAAACAGGGTGGTACCGGTGGTCGAACTAATATATTTAAGAAGCATCTGGTTAGATTTCATAAGTTTGATAAAAGAACTTGTCAACCTACTAATGAGAGCCAACTCAAACACAATGTAATCCATAGAGTGGATCTATGCCATGGTCTTTTAGTAATGATAAGGCACATAGAGTTTAGTTTGATTTATTGTACGAACCGAACAACCATTTATAATATGTGAAAATGAGAGATTTTTAGAATATATTATTCAATATTTATAACTTTAATATAACCTTAATTCTATTCATACACTTAAAAAGATTTCATGTTAATATACGAAGAATATAAAAAATCTCTTATTGAACACCTTAGTAACATTAATTATAGTGTTAGTTTAACATCTGATATTTGGACTAGCATTAGTGGCGCGAGTTACTTAGTTGTTACTTGTCATTGGATCAATGAACAGTGAAGAATGCAGAAATAGATATTATCTTTAAATATAATAGATGAGGCCCATAAAAGTTCAACCATTTTTTCTTATATTTATAATATTTGTAAAATTTATGGTATAGAGAATAAATTTTTTTTATTACTTTGGATAATGCCTAAAATAATAATTCTACAGTAAATTAATCTTTTAAAGTTATTTTTAAAATTTTTACTTTATGATTCTCTTTTTCATATTAGATGTGCATATCATATCATAAACTTATGTGTTTCTAGTGCTTTTAATTTTAAATATTTAATTATCGATAAATTTAACCATGCTGCAAAATAGATTCATTTAAATTCAAATGTTAGGCGTAAATGAAAATGTATTTGCGTAAGTGCTGGAAATTTTTTTTGTAAAATTTCTATTACCCGTAGAAACTAGATGGAATTCACTTCACGTTTATTCGAATCACTTTTATCGTACGAAGATTTGTTAACTGTTTTTTATAATTTATATACACTTAATCATAACCTTCAATTATGTTTTTATGATTGAATTTTTTTTAAATTTTTTTTTTGAATTATTTTCTATTTTTAAAGAGTCTACTGAAAGCTTTTCAAGTTGTTATTATCCGACTTCGCCTATTTTTTTACCATATATTTTTTAAATATTTCAAAAAAATTTAGAGTGTAGATCAGATCTAATTTTTAAAACTTTTATTACTGATATTGAACTAAAATTTAGAAAATACTGGTAAAAAATTTCACTTTTATATTTAATAGCTGCTATGCTTAATTTTCGTCAGGGAACCGAAGCTATTAAACCTTTTACATGGAATATTCTGATTTCTTGGGGAGTAATACTTATGCTAAAAAAATATCAGTTTTTACAACTCTCCAAGAGTTATTTTCTCTTTATTACAGAGAGCAGGTTGCGAGCAGAAACGTGTAACGTGTGGAGATATAAATAGGAACACAGAAAAAGCCTGACATTTTCAATGTTCTTAAGTCGGCGGTAGCGAAAAATTCTCTTGCTACAAATAAAGGAAAAGCAACTTCTAGCGAATCCATAATACAAAGTCAAGCACCTGCCAATTTTAAAGAGTTGCAATTCTATTTATATCTCGGGGAGAAATTTGATGATAATATGAGCTTATTGGAGCGGTGAAAAAGCTCATCAAAGCAATATCCCATTCTATTTGCTTTGATACGAGATCTTCTAGCAACCCAAACTTCCACTGTAACTTCTGAATTAGCTTTTTTCACCACAGAAAAAATAATAGGAGACTACAAAAGTAGTTTATCTCATGTAATCCTTTACATGCTTACTTGTCTATGTACAGGATTAGTTTGCTGCTGAGTCACAAAATCAACAGTATAATTTTGTGGACGAATTTAACGATAAAAGTTCAGAAGAAAAGGAGAAGTACTCGAGAAGAATTTTTGTAATTACGACAAATAATTTTTTTTTTTAATAATAGTTACTAAAATAAAATTCAAATATATAATTAAATCTACTCATAAATCCTTTGACAACAAGCGCTGAAGAAAAAATATGAAGTAGACATCTCCACTTCAGCAAATACAAGTGAAAGTAGGGGTGTACAAACTATGATTTCAACTGAAAAATCAAACCATTTAAATTTAGTAGTTTGGTTTGATATTGAATCTAACAGTTGGTGATGGTTTGATATTTTGAGTATTCGGTTAATTAATTTGGGTTCGATTTCACATGTTTGGAAATCAAACCGACCAAATTAACTGATTATTAAATAACCCACGTATAAATGTGATTTTAGGGTTGGGTCGATTCAGTTGTATTATAGTAGTTTTACAGTATTAACTTTGAATCTATTGAAGTGATAGTGTATATGTATATTTATTAATTTTTATAGTGCATTTTTATGATAATTATTTAGTGTATTTTTTTAGGTGTGGTAATTAGAATAAATTCTCATAACGAAGACTGTCTGAAAACTTGAAAAAATATTCATCATTTTTTATAAACAGATAAAATTTTTATTATGTAATTTTAATTATACTAAGATATTGATGTAATGATGTGTGCAATTACTTCTGAATTCTTTTTGCTTTTTTTGTTAGTTTATTTTGATGATGTGATTGAGTTATTAAGTTAAATTAATTATTGTGCTAATTACTCTTATATTAAAGTTATTATCTAGATATTAATATAGAAATATTTAATATCATTTTAAGAATTTTAAAAAAGATTTTGAGATAAAAAAATATGATTTTAACCGAACCAACCGAACCAAACCAAACCGATATTTATTTGGTTAGTTTAGTTCAGTTTATAATCTAATTTAGTTGGTTTGATTTCATTAAATTTAAAATTGAACTCAATCTTTTTTTTTGTTTGGTCACCAAATCAATTGATTAAATCGAATGCACAAGTCTAAGTAAACGACATACGATCTGTACCAATCTATATACAGTCTCAATGCCTCAGCATCATCCTTACTAACTATTTGAGATTGCTAAACGAAATCCAATCGTCCTCTTCACAGATACCTGTACAAAAAGTGCTCAGCAAATCAATCTGTTGATGCTTGTCCTCAAGCATCAATTTTCCTAAAGTTCATATTTACTACCTTTAGCGAAAAATGATGCTGGTACTCAAATTGGTGCATTACATGATCAAGCAGATGCCACTTAATAACTACCCAAGCTATAAATAACGTTTGTGCCAAGTAAATAGGTGATCCCACAGAACAGATAATAATAGAATACCTAAGAAATCAACATTATGGCCCCTGTTTGTTTGGCAGTTTAAAGTTAACTTGGTTTAATTTTAAACAGGCACATTTCATCGCACATAAAATTTAATACTAAAAATTAACTTTATTTCACATTCTACACATATTATCAAAATAATAACTAACTTATATCACATCCCTCACATATCTCAACATAATAATTAACTTTATATCACATCCCTCATATATCCCAACATAATAACTAACTTTATTTCATATCATTCACAATTTTCAATAAAACAATATCTCTATCTAAATTTAATTTTAACCTTGTTAAATTTAAACCTCACAAATAAACAGGCTTTTATATAGTGTTCATATAACTGACTCCGTCGCAACATATGGATAAAGTTTTAATGAACCTGACAAGATTTGTTTAATTAATAACTAATAAACTTTTATTTATTTTTTGTTGTAATTTTAAATTATTGTTAATTTATATTTATAATTATTTTATTTTTTAACTTAAAAAATTATTAAAATAATATTTTTTAAAATAATATTTTTTTTAAAAAATAAATATTGAAGTTGTCCGGAGAATGAGCGACTTCTGTTAAACAAAAGTCGCTCGCTTCTCGGGAGACTTTTGTTTAACGAAAAATACTTAATAGTATTAAAAATATGTTCTTTTTATTAATTTTTTTAAAATAATAATTAATTAATTAATTAATTAATTATACCTATTTTTAAAAAATTATCGAGGGAGAAGCCATCTTAACCTAGGATTATATTAGTTGGTGATCGCTTGGAGCTGCGTGCAACCTAGAAGCTTCCAAACTCAATGACCCGCTTAAACTCATCAAGTCATGTAGTTGAGTCAGACTCAACCCATGAATCTTTTAGGTTAGTGAGTCAAAAATCTAAAACCTGCAAGGAGGAGATAAATAAAGTTAATGAGAGAAGTTAGGGTTAGGCGAATTGTTTAGAGAATTATGTCTTTTTCTTCAAAAAAAAAAAAGAAAAAGAAAAAAAGACAGGTGGGGCAGCCCGTGGCCTCGCGGGTCAGCCTGGCAGGCGAGAGGCGAGCTGAGGCTGCGCTTGGGCCAACCGGCCGACGCTAACCCATCGGTATTCGGTCCCAAATGGTAGCCCTAGGAGAGTTCTCGCTGTCGCTCGCTCCATCTCCGTTCCTCGCTTGCGCTAAAACAGAAGCCCTGTTTCGCTTTAGCAGTTGCTGAGTGCCTCGTGAAGAAGCCTAGGCGTCTGCTTATGTCTCTTCGTAACGCTGTCTTTTTGTTGCTGCTTTTTTATGTCGTTTCTTATTTGGTTTTTGATATTTTAGAGTTTCAAAATTATGACAATGGAAGAAGATTCAATTAATCAAGCGACTAGCGCTCGCCGTGAGAGGCTGAAGGCTCTGAGAGCGGCCAAGGAGTTCGCAAACATGCCTGATGGTTATGGAGCTGCCGGTCACAATAACTTGACAGAAACAGAATATTCTGCAAATGGCTTTGATGAGAAGTGAGTGTTCTCAATCCTCCACTTCCATTGCTTTCTTTGCTGTCTCCAAAGTACTTAATTTTGATTATCTAGTATGTTGAGTTTCACAGGATTACACATTACACTTCCATTCTATGCAAATGGAAGAAGCTGAATGAGTCGTCCGTGTTTGGGAAAGAAAGGTTTTATTATAATGAACCTCGCTACCACTTTTCAGTGGAAGGATGTATAAATCAGCATGCTGCTTGATGCTAGTGGATGATAAGCGCATGATTAACTTCTGTTTAGATATATTGTTATTTTAATGGCCTTTCTGAAAACTCTTGAAATAGCTTTTAATCATCCATTGTCCCTGTTGCAAAGTCACCACAATTTTATGCTATTATAGTGCTTTCTCTTTTAAAACTTCATTATAGTGCCTTCGTACAAGGAAAGTTTTAATATTTTGTATAAATGTTGATTTTTAATGCAATTTCTTGGAAATTTATTATGTGGTTATTTTGATGTTGGTGATGCCCTGTTTCTGTTTAGAACCTTTTCTTTTGAATCATTTACAAGGTTATTGCAAAATATTGCAGTGATATTTTGATGAAGGGTAATAATAGTACACATAGAACTTATTAACAAGATGTAGTTATTATATGTGCAGATTGGATAGTTAATGCTATTTGTCCCATCCCTAATGTTTATTTGGTAATCTTGCCATAGGCATGTTTGTTGAGTTGTAAATTGCTTAGACCTTTAAAATGGCAGTCATCAGTTCTTATCTTAGAAAAAGAACAATCCTCCTATCCGATAGGTAGAAGATGAAGTGATGCGAGATGATGTACTTTGATACTAAAGTTGATGCGGTACAATGAAGATGAGGCGGCTAGGGTATGAAGGATAGAGAATGATGGTAGATAATCAGGATTTCTAGAATTCTCACTTAGGTCTTGTTTGGTTCGAGCTTTTTTTTTTGAACAAAAGAAAAAAATATTTTATTTTTTAAGTTTAATGGGAGAAAAATTTATTTTAATATTAGAAAGTATGTAAAATGTGAAATAATTTTAATTCTAATATTTGTATTTGTATTGTTTGTGAAATAAAGTTAATTTTTATAGTTGAAATTTGTTTTGGGCAAAAAATTTACCTCAAACCAAACGAGGTCGTAAGGTCCCCCACCCTTCCTTTCTGGGATATCGATCTTTTCTGAAATCCTTGGACTAACTCATTCTAAGGTCAAATGTACACAAAATATTTTTCATTCATCAAAATTTTTTTAAATATATATAGACTCCAGCCTATTTATAGGCAAATAAATCAAAATAAAAATAAAAAAAATTAGCTAGCTACAATTTTAAATAATTATCCAAATGGAATATTAGATAAGTTAAATTAATTAAATTTATCTATTTAAATGATATTATTTAATATAATTAAATCAATTTGGATAAAAATTAATTTGGATGAAAATTAATTTGGATAAATCCAATCAATTTAAATCTAAAAAAATACATATATAAATAATCTACATAACTCATCAAAGAGCAACCTATAAGATCCATTATGGACTGTTCATCATCTAAATACCCCCATCAGTTCTCCTTGGTGAGAAGAACTAACCTTGTTGAGTAAGGATTTAATCTATTATGACGTCTCTTTGTGGAGTTTCCATTAATCCGTATCTCCAATGATCAAGTCGATCTATGAAGGCTCTTTCATCAGTATGTCCAAATCACTTGAAAAAATATATATTTCTATCAAATCAAATATCACTAGTATTTTGTTTTCAAATAAAAATTATCAAATCATCGAGAATTATTCGTTTTTCACTTAATTTAAGGTGGATTTAGCTAGGGACACTCAAGTGTAAGTTCGTTTGAATAGAAATGTAGAAGGCTATATCTCACTAGCTATTAGTGTTGGGTACTAAAAACCACTAAAGGGCTTATTTATTTGGCAAGTTAAAATTAACCTAGTTTAATTTTAAACAAGAATGTCATATTACATACACATAATTCAAAATAAAAAATTAACTTTATTTTACATCCTACACGCATACCAAAATAATAACTTAAATTACAACCCTCACATATCCCAATATAATAATTAATTTTATTTCACAACATTCATAATTTTTAATAAAAAAAATATCGAAGTTTAATTTTAACTTAATTAAAATTAATTTTTGCAAACAAATAGGCCTTAAATTTGAAATACTAAACATATGACGAGCTTTAAAATCTAGTGATAAAAATATAATTTACATTTAACTCATTCTCATTTAAAATTTTAAATTAGCCTTCTTCATAAGTTTGAAATTTTCTTAAACTATTAGATAATTACTTTCAGAATTTTTTTTTGCATTTATATGTAATAAGTTTCTCAATGTCTCGTTGCCGGGTCCTAAGTCCTAGATGAAAAATGCAGAGGGCTGTGTTAGGTAGCTGACAACCATTGTAAAATTTGTTGAATAGAATGTGACATGATTTTCTTAAGAAATTGTATTAAAGCTAGGACGCTCATTAAAAGTGATGTGTTGTGTTGCCTAAATACAATGAGAAATATGTAAGAGCTACTGCATTGGCGTATGGGTATAGTGATAAGTACGCAAGAGTTTTTACATCATAAACAAATGCAGGTAACAAAGCTAGTCTAAGATACTAGAACACAAATCACTAGAATTAGATTAGGAACTTGGAATATGAGCACCCTAATAGGCAAGTTAATGAAATTGGTAGATGTTATGATTATTAGATTAATATTTTATGCTTTCAAAAAACAAAATGGTCGAAGGAGAAAGCTAAAGAAAATGATAGTTTATATTAGGCTTGGCCATCGGTCCGGTTCTATAGGTTTTAGATCAACTAGTCGACCAGATTGGTTCAGAATCGGTTTCAACTGGATAGGTTCTGGTTGGAACCGATTGCCCATGAGGCCAAACCAGTTTGGAATCGATTAATCGGTTACTGGTTCTAGAATCGATTAACCGGTTACTGGTTCTAGAATCGATTAACCGGTTACTGGTTCTAGAATCGATTCCGGATCGGTTCCAACCAGTTTGTGTTGGGCAGATCTGAGTTGGTTTGGTTCATTCTTTTTGTATAATTTAATAAAAATTATAAGTATTTTTTAAAAAAAATATGTTAAGAATAAATATACTGAATATAAATGTTTAAATTTATTATAGGAAATATGAAAAATTATATTTAATAATTTTCCTCCATTACTATAAGAATTTATCTAGCATACTCTTTTTCCTCTTCAAATGATTTCCCCTCGAACTCGTCTTGTTATTCTAAAATTTTATTTCAATTTTTTGCATCAAACTAATCCTTCAAACAAGTTAATATGTAGTGTCAGATGTGAAAGACTATTTCGATGATATCAATAAATTTTTCTGTTAAGAGAGGATGCTGATTCTAAGGCGAATGTGGATGCTTGTGCTGTCAAGACGTCACATGCTATATAGGCCTATGTGGAGAATTATCTCGAGTAGGTTTTCTATTAATCTGGCAAGTTATAGTCATCATCAAGCTAGATTTGTAAACCTAAATAACAATGTAGTTTGTTTAGATTTGTTGTAGGTGCATGACTTTCGAACTCGCTGATGAACTTGATCCTATTGTAGTTGCTCCCTTTAGCCTTTTTGTTGTTGCTTTCAGAGAGTTCTTAAAACCTCCTTGTGTGTTAGTAGAAGACAGACCTGTAATTGTTTTCCGCTACTTGTGTCCCTTAATATAAAGAAAACATTTTTCGGAGTATACAAAGGTTCTCGTCTCACCCTCAGACCCTTCAATTTTGTAATAATTACAAAGCTTGCAAACAACATTCATCGAATTCAGTTTATTTAGATCGGCACTAACAATATCAAAAATTTCTCATACCTTCTGTTGGTACAAGCTGCTTAGAATGCTGTGGAGGTGGTGGCAGCTGTCGAAGAAATAGATGATTGAGCACTTTGTGTTGCCGTCGTTGCTTTTTTCAATTGTTCTAAATTTAGAGTTTATTCGTTGTTCGATTCACAAGCAATGCAAACACCATGAGTAATGTCGAGAATCCATTAGAAAATCTATTTAGAATTTGGAATCGAGAGAAGAAAAATTAGAATTAAAAAGGGGGAGAAAATAATTAAGTTGGAGGGAATATTTATAGAGTTTAAGAAGTTTAAAAAAGAAAAATTAACAAATAGAGGGATTAACAACCCGTTGGGGATTCTAACGGTTGGCAACCTTAACAGGCAAAAACAAAACAAAAAAGGCGCAGGTCTTGGGGCCAATGGGTTGCGCTGGCACTCGCACGCGGCTGTGCGGGATTCGCGTGCCTTTTCGTGGTTAGGATCGGTTCTTTGAGTCGGTCCCTAATCGATTCTTTATACTTGTCCCAAGCCGGTTCCAAGAATTGGTTCTTGATAAAATCGGAACCATCGGTTCTACCTGGCGAGGGTGGGTGTGGAACCAGTCCACTCTACCCACCTACCAGTTCCACTTGAAACTGGTACTAGTGGAATCTATTCCTGTTCCAGACCGGGTTAATCGGACCTATTTCAGTGGATTCAGTCCAGTGGATAGGCCTAGCTTTGTTTTAAAGTTTGGTACTATGAGAAAAATAAAATTAGAAATGGAGTGAGTAATTCTTGACGAGAGTTTAAAAAGTCATGTAGTGAAAGCAAAGAAAAATATTGATATAATTATAGCTTCAAAAGTTATAATCAGTGGAATCACTACTAACATTATAAGTATATATCCCTCAAGTAGATTTGGAAGCGAGTATAAAGGAAAAGTTTAGAATAGTTTAGAAGAGTTAACACAAGAGATACCTTAGGAAAAAATAATATTTAAAAGCGGAGATCTAAATAAATATGTTAGAAATTATTGCTGAAAAATTTAATAGTATTCATGATGGGTATGATTTTGGGAAGACTAATGAGGAGAGTAAAATTATTTTGAAATTTTCTTTGCTTATATTTTCATGATTGCTAATACTTTATTTTAGAAAAGAGATAACCATATTATTATGTAAAAAATGAGTTTTCAAAAGTAAGATTGATTATTTTCTTATAAGAAAATAAAATTGCTCGAATTGTAAAGATTTTAGATCATTATAAATGAATGTTTAACCACCTTTATCAATTACTAGTCTTACATTTCAAGATAAAGGTTTGAAAAAATAATAAGCTGAAATATTGCTTTTAGATTCGATGGTGGAATTTAAAACATGAGAGTAGATGTATCTTTAAGGAAAAAGTTGTAGAATTTCTGTAGTAGGACATCGAGAGGGAAATTGATTTTATGTAGTTGATGGTTATTAACTGTCTCCATAAGATAGCGAAGGATGTGTTGGAAAAATCTAACAAAAATTCTAAATAATAAAGATGCTTGATGGTAAAAAAAAGATATACAAAAAGGATAATAAGAAGAAAATTTGTTATAAAAATTAGTTTAAATGCAAGCATAAAGAGAATTGAAAAAAATATAAAGTAGCTTGGTGAAAGTTGAAGAAAGCAGTTTGTAATACAAAAAATACAGCTTTTGATGATATATAGAAGAAGTTGTATATTAGAGAAAAAGAAAAACATGTATAGAGGATTGCCAAGATAAGAGAGAAAAATTAAATTCTTGACTCAAGTAACATGCATTAAGGATGAAAATCAAAAAGTAATTTTCAAGAAAAAAATATCAAATATAAATCTATGTGTTACTTTCAAAAATATTTTAATGAAGGTTGTGATAATACGTTTAATCTTATTAAACTTAATATTCGAAAAAAGTAAAAATTGCTCCTACATTTGGCGTATTAGTAAAGATGAAGTTTGAAAAATTTAAAAAAAAAATGAAGTATGAAAAAGTAGTAGGACTAGATGATAGCCTAATAGATGCTTCAAAATATATAAGAGATGAATGAGTTTTTTGGCTCACAAAGTTTAATATGATTTTGAAAACTAAACAGATGTCAAATGAATAAAGAAATAATACACTGGTACTTATTTATAAGAATAAATGTGATGTGTAAGATTGTGTCAATTATAAAAAAATTAAATTAATGAACTGTAATTTAAAAATTTTGGGAGAAAGTGATCGAACATAGATTATATCATGATAATAAAATATCACAAAATTAATTTGATTTTATACTAGGTAGATCTGTTATGGAAGTTATTCATTTATTAAAAGGTTTAATAAAGAAGTTTAGGCAGATAAGGAAAAATATGCATTTAGTTTTTATTGATTTAGAAAAAACTTATGATGAAGTTCTAAAGAAAGTTCTTTGTAAAGTGTTAGAAAAGCTGTTTATATTCAAGTTATTAAAAATTTATTTGAAGGAGCTGTTATTTGTGTTTAGACATAAATGACTGTGATTAAGGATTTTTCTATTATAATCGGATTACATTAAAATTCAGCTTTAAGTTCGTATCTTTCTATATTAGTTATGGAGGTTTTGAGTAACTATATTAAAGTAAGGTGATTTGGTGTAAGCTTTTCGCAGATAATCTCCTTATTGATAAAATTAGAGATAAGCTAATGCGAAATTCGAGTTATGAAGAAATACTTAAAAGTCTAATGATTTTCGTCTTTGTAGATTAAAGATTAAATATATGAGATGCATATTTAGTTAAAAAAGAATTTATATTGTGATATGTAATTGATGATTAAATTATCATGAAGAGTGAGCATTTTACAAACTTTAGATCAATCATACAAAATGACAATGAACTAGATAGTAATGTTATTAACAGAATCCAAATAAGATAAATAAAATGGAGAAATATATCTGATGGATTGTGTAAAAAAAATTTACTTAGATTGAAAGATAAATTTTATAAAATAGTGGTAAGGCTAATAATGATATATGATGCTGAATATTGGTTTATAAAAAGAAAATATATAAATAAAATAAGTGTTATAGAAATGGGGATCCTAAAGTGAATGAGTGAGTATACACGAAATAAGAGAATGAAAAATAAGTATATTCATGAGAAAGTTGAAGTAGTAACAATTAAAAATAAATTAAAAGAGGGTAAGCTTAGATGATTTGAATATATAAATCGTAGGTCGACTGAAACTATTATAAAGAAAATTGGGTTATTGAATTTTGTCTATGTAAAGAAATGAAGGAGATAAAAAAAGATATGATAAGAAATTTTTAAAAATGATTTTACATAATTAGAGTTTAAATAAGGATTTATTAATTTATAGAGTGCAATAGAAATAAAAGATTCATGTAGTTGATCTACCTAGTGGGATAAAGATTTTGTGGTTGTTGTTGTGTTGCATGTAATAATTTTCTCATTAAATTTATTGATTTCAATATGTGAATAAAAATGTAGATATCTATTTGACCAAAAAAAACTCTCTAATATGCAATGAAGAAAAAAACAGAATTAAATACATGTAGATTCACTAAACAAAAGCCTAAGATTTGTCTGTTAACTCAATCCGATTATTAGTATGTGGGTAGTAAACAATAGTATAAAGGCATAGACTTTCTAATTGATGCTAGGGAGTCTTCTAGAAATAACTAGAAGGCTCGATAGCCTAACCCCACGATTTATCCATAAGAACTCATTCATATCCATGCCCAAAACAACGTTCTTTCTTCTTATTTGTCATATTTTTCTTTTGTGACTCTCTTAGATTGTTTCTTATAGACTTCTAACTTACCATGTTTGTTAGACTTTCTATCATCAGGTGATGAAGGATGTAATAAATCTTTCTCCTTAAGATTCTTGTCATGAATTCTATAGCTTCACTATTAGGAGTCTCAATCACCCTAACTGGTTTTAGTTCTATGATATTTTTTTTAGTTTTATATTTTTCATATTTTACTTTGGTTTGGCATCTGATAAATAATTTGAAGTAGGTTAGGATGTATTGCTTTTCTTTAGAACCATAGAGCTTTCAGTAAGATGCTCAACCCTATTCTCTTTTGGAAAAGTAAAACATGCAAGAGTGTTTATGAGGAACTCTATTGAGTCCCCTCTCACTAAAGGTGGAGTAGTAATAGGGACGTGCAATAGGCTTTATAATAGTAGGCTTTTGACTCGTACATCGGTACACTTGGTCGCTAATGACTTGCTTATTTGCTCATGATAAAAGGATTAAAATAAGTAATGAAACATATTTTTCTCTGAGAATTTCCTTGTGTTTACTCCAAGAGCCAATTAGAGATGATCTACGAAGACAGCGACGATCCTCAACATCATTTATATAAAGTCTAGCTTGATCAAGGAGCATTAATTTCGTGAATTGAACTTTATTCAATTTGATCATATTGCAGTGAAAAAAATAACAATTGAATTTCTCTTCCCATTTTATTTACAATTTGGTGTTCAAATTTTCCGAAAAATACATGTTAGGTGTTCCATCATTTTTATACGATGTTAATCTAAAACCTATACGGTTTTGTATAGTATTGAAATTAAAGGGTTCTTTATTAATATATTGCAAATCTCGTTAATGTGCAAATAGATAGTAGGAATATGAAGAATCATAGTTAATGTGATCAGAACAGAGTCGACGGGATATGTGGAAATCTATAGTTATATATGAAATGAGCAATAAAATAAATACTATAAGACTATTAATGAACTACAAAATAAAAGTTTTACAACCTAATACAAGAAATATGACATCGATTGGATGTAGGATAAATAAAAATTAAATGTAAAATTGAGATCAATAAATTTTATTGATAAAATTATCTCAAATAAATAAATATATTTTCTAAATTTAATTATAAGATAAATCAAGATAATTTCAAATCCAGTAAATTAAACAAATTTAAAATTTAAATAAATTTAGATCGACAGTAAATGAGAATTTGTCAGATAGATTAAGGCGTCACTTAGTCCCTGTTTGGTACAACAACAACAACAATTAAGCCTTAATCCTACAGGTCGGGTCGGTTATATGAATATTTTGTGTTCATTGCGCTCTATCAATTAATAAATTTTATTTAAGTCTAAATAACTAGGATCATTTCTTATAATTTTTTGCATTTCTTTTTTGGTCGCTCTTTTTCTTTTTGTATATAACCAATATCCAATAACTCGATTTTTCTAATTGGAGCCTCTATCGGGCTACGATTTATATGTCCAAATCATCTAAGCCGACTTTCTCTAAGCTTATCCTCAATTAGTGCAAAACCAATTTTCTTTTAAATATACTCATTTTTCATTCTATTCTTTCGTGTATATTCACACATTCACCTTAGCATTCTTTTTTTTACAATATTTATTTTATTTGTATGTTTTTTCTTTGTAGATCAGTATTCAGTACCATATATCATCGCTGGTCTTATTGCAGTTTTATAAAATTTACTCTTAAGTCTGGATGAAATTTTTTATCGCGCAATACACCATAAGCATTTCTCCATTTTACCCATCTTGCTTGAATTCTGTTAATAACATCATTATCTATTTCACCATCATTTTGTATGATTAATTTAAGGTATCTAAAGTGCTCACTTTTTTGATTAATTTCATCATCAATTACTAATATAAGGATTTTTTTCTTGACTAATTGTGCACTCTATATATTCAATTTTTGATCAACTAAGATGAAAACCTTTAGATTTTAGAGCTTTCCTCCAAAGCTTGAATTTTGCTTTAGCTCCCTTTTTAGTTTTATCAATAAGGACAATATCATCTGCTAAGAGCATACTCCAAAACATCTCATCTTGGATATGTCCAGTCAGAACTTTCATAATGAAAGCAAAAAAATTTGTACTTAAACTGAGCCTTGGTGTAATCCAACTGTAATAGAAAAATCTTTAGTCAAACTTCTTTGTATTCGATCACATGTAACAGCTCCTTTATACATGTCTTTAATAACTTGAATTTAAGCAGTGTAAATTCGTTTCTTTTCTAAAACTCTCCAAAGTACTTTTTTTGAGACTTTATAATAATTTTTTTTTAAATCAATAAATGAATAGCTTCTATAGTAGATCTACCTGACATAAAACCTATGAAGCACGGATATGACACGGGGACACCGAACACGACACAATACGGTGACACGATAATTTTTCAAAATATAGGATACGGACACGGCATGACACGCCAAATACTATAATAAAATTAGCAATTCATACTTAAAAAATATATAAAATATAATACAAATTTAAATTTTTAAGTATAACAACTTGTAAGTAGCATTAAAATCTCATAAAATCAAGATGAGAACTTAAGAACAAACGCCGTCGAAATTAAGAAGATTTGAGATATAAATCTAGAGTTCACTTTTTATAAGAGAAAATGTAATTTTATTTATTAGGACAATCAAAATAAGCACAATAATAAGAGAAAGTAAGAGCTCTCGATGTTGAAGATGAAAGAAGGATAAATGTGAAGTTAGAGTTTTATATTTTTTGCGATTGGTTCATTTTCGTAAGGCTTAAGGGCAGCAAAATAGGAACAAATTTAGTTTAACTTGGTTAATTTAGAATTTTGACTTATATTAAGTATAATTTTAACAATAATAACAGATAGGTTTTTAGTTTTATTAAATAAAATTTGAACGATAATAAAAAAAATGAGGTAGATGTATCCATAAATTTTATTTAAAATATATAATATTAATAAATAAATTTAACATTAATATTAAATATATCCAATTCTATTTTATGCGTTGTAGAAGTGTCCTGCATCTCAGAAGTATCTTAAAAGTATCTCAAAAGTATTTTAGGAGTGTCTCAGAAATATTCTAGAAGTGTCTCAGAAGTGTCTTAAGGTGTCTCAAAGTGTCTTCGCATGTCCAAAAAGTGTTCTTTAGTTTTTTTTTAATATTATTTTATTAGAATACGCTACGTGGCGTGTTCGATACGGTGTCCTTGCGTATCCTCGCGTGTCCCTAAGTGTCCGTGTGTCTGACGCAGACACGACATGGTTCTTAAAGTGTCCATACTTCATAGCATAAAACCTAATTAGTTCTTTGATACCTTAATATTATAGCATAACCTATGTTCGATCACTCCCTCTCAAAATTTTAATGTATGACTTATTAATTTAATTCTTTTATAATTGATATAATTCTATACATTATTTTTATTCTTATAAATAGGTACAATATACTCTTTCTCTATTCATTTGACATCCTTTTAGTCTTCAATCACAATTTCTCTTAATGTTTACTATGTGATCCTTCAAGCTCTTATTTAGAATTATACTCTATTTTTATTTTTATCCTTACCAGAGTACCAAAGTTTAAAACCTAAATCATCAATTTCCTTGGCTTTCTCTTTAGCACATTTTATTTTCTGTAGACACAAAATATTAATTTTTATATGAATTATAATATCCACCAACTCCATTAGTTTGCCTGTCAGGCTGCCTATATTCCAAGTTTCTAATATAATCTTACTGATTTGAGTTCTAGTATGATGGACTTGCTTTTTTACCAGCATTCGTCCCTGATGTGAAAATCCTTGCTCACTTTTCACTACACCCGAAAGCCGATGTAGCAGCCCTTGCTCATTTTTTACTATATTCAGGCAATACAACACGTTACTTCTAGGGAACGCCCTAGCTTTAGTGTAATTTTCTAAAGGATTCATGTCATGATTGATTTAACAAGTTTTATGCTGGCTGTCGACTGTCTAACACAATCCTCTGTGTTTCTCATTCGGGACTTGGACCCGGCAATGGCGCGTTAATCCCTTTTTGATAACTGGCCAAAATCTTAAGTTATTTTTTAAAAAAAATCTATTTTATATCTCATTTTATACAAATTTTATCATTGAATAATCACTTTATTTCATATTCAGTATAATTATCAATGAATTAATTAACTTTATTTCAAATCCAATATAATTTTTAATATAATTGATTTTATTTCATATTTACACGTTTTTCGAAAATAACCAAAAAATCTAATCAAAGTAATTATTTTATTCTCTTATCAAACAAAGCCTTAGATTCAATAAATCAGATAAGATTCTTCAAAAATTATATTGGATTTCGCTCTAAATAAAATACGTATAGTAATTTACTCTTTAATATGATTTAGGGTTTACATAGTCAAACAAATCAAACAATTAAGGATAGCTCTAATTGAATTTTAATTAACTAGTAATTATTTAATTTAGATTAGAAATTATATCTATAACAGAGAGTTTCAAATATATAACACAAAAAGTGTCGGCACACATTGAGAAGTTGTAAGTGGCTATGCTGATGTGAAGCAAGGTGTAGCAGGAGTGGCGTTCGAGGGAGTTGGCGGGTAAGGTGGCATGAGAATTGATCAATAGGTGGCGCACGGGGAGGCGAGGTGGCGAGGCAGTGCTGGGCAAGCGGTTAGGGCGGGCTGGTTTGCATCTCTCGCAAGTAGGCGGGAATGCGCTTGTGCATGCAAGCAGGCTTGTGGATTGTGCGTGCAAGTGAGACTGTGGCTTGAGTGTGCAAGCAAGGCTTAGTCAATGGTCGCCTGTGGCGGGCTCGCATGCGTGGAGCACGGTACAGGTTGACTCGTATGGACCTGGCTCGTGCGTGGCTTGGGTTCGCGTGTGCAGAACTTGGGCTCGCGCGACATGATCAGGGCGCGTGTGTTGGCAACTGGAAGTGAGGAGATGATGGAGGTGGAAATGGATGATGAATGTGTGACGCCCTAGGTGAAGGTGGAAGCAAGCTCTAAGGCAGCGGAGGCGAAGGTGGAATTTGGCGAATGAGACGACGAAGTAGAGGCGGAGGTGGAATCGGACTCTGATACCAAAATTAATGCGGGATACACTCTCATACTAAAATTGATGCGAGAAAATGAAGATAAAATGGCTAGGATTTGAAGGACAGAGAAAAATAGTGGATAACTAGGATTTCTAGAATTCTCATTTATGGTCGCTTGCCCTTCCCTTCCGGAATATCGATTTCTTTCGAAATCCTTTAACTAATCCATTCCAAGGTCAAATATACACAGAGCAAATTTTATTAATTAAAGGTTCTCTAAATATGTACAGACTCTAGTCTATTTATAGGCAAATAACAACAACAACAACAACAACCAAGCCTTAATCCCACTAGGTGGGGTCGGCTACATGAATCCTTTGTTTCCATTGCGCTCTATCAGTTACCAAATTCTTATCTAAGTTTAAGTAATTAAGATCACTCCTTATAGTTTCTTGCCATGTCTTCTTTGGTCTCCCTCTTCCTCTTTGTACATGGGCAAAATCCAATAACTCAATTTTTCTAACTGGAGCTTCAATTGGCCTACAATTTAGATGTCCAAACCATCGAAGCCGACTTTCTCTAAGTTTATCCTCAATTGGTGCAACACCAACTTTCTTTCGGATATACTCATTTCTCATTCTATCCTTTCGTGTATATCCACACATCCATCTTAACATTCTCATTTCTGCAACATTTATTTTATTTGTATGTTTCTTCTTTGCAGGCCAGCATTCAGCACCATATATCATCGCTGGTCTTATTACAGTTTTATAAAATTTACTCTTAATTTTGGATGGAATTTTTCTATCGCATAACACACCAGAAGCATTTCTCCATTTTACCCAGCCTGCTTGAATCCTGCTAATAACGTCATTATCTATTTCGCCATCATTTTGTATAATTGATCCAAGGTATTTAAAGCGCTCACTCTTCTTGACAATTTGATCACCAATTGTCACATCTCCAATATAAGTATTTCTTTCTTGACTAAATGTGCTTTTATAGGCAAATAAACCAAAATAAAAATAAAAAAAAGATAATTACAACTTATGATAAATTATACAAATGTGATAGTTTCAACTAATTTAAATTAATTAAATTTATTCATTTAAATAGTATTATTTAATAATATTTAAATCAATTTGAATAAAACTTAATTTGGATAGTTCCAACTAATTTAAATCTAAAAAAATATATATAAATAATCTATATTATTTATCAAAGAGTAAGTTATGAGATTCAATCTAGACCATCCATCATCTAGATGTCCCCATTAGGAAGAGAACTAGATCAGTCACAAAGGGTGTCTTCTTTTAATTGCCATGCACCTAGGCCTTAGTTAAGGACTCTTGTTCAAATTTCAGGAAGGATTCTTGTTGTAGTCCTCTATAGAGTCTCTGGCTATTTGGCAATCTTTCATTGTCCAATTTTCTGGTGAAGTTTTCTATGTGCTTTTGTCATGAAGGCATCTAATGTTAATGCTCCAGATAAACTAATTTATGGACATCATTCCCTTACAAATGCTTATTTTATTAGGAAAATTGGGAGTATTGAAGAAGATTCAACTGAACTACCCTCTGCTGCACGGAGGGAGAGACTAATAGGTCTTAGAACAGCAAAGGAGCTTCTAAGCACAACTGATGATGGTTCAAAACACATTCATGACAATGCTGAAGACTCTGAGGAAGCTCTAGAAAATGAGTAAGTTAATAGTAGCTTGGTTGTTTTATGCTTGCGACAACATTTTTGCTTATTCCATTCTATACATAGCATGCGCATGTTTTGTTTTTAGATCTAAGTGGAGGAAATTGGAACTTTGGGCCTAATTGGTTTGCTAGTACTACTACCCAATTGCTCTTTGTTTGTGGGTTGCACTCTTTTATATTTCTACTAATATGTTCTCTCTTAAATGTACAATGACCATCAAATAGATATTTAATTGTCATCCTGTTTGCTTGGTATCTTTGATTAAAAAAAATGTTTAACATCTCAATAGTAGTTAGGTTTTGCTAAAATATTGAGATGCCAATGAAACAAGTGATATCTACCATCAAGAGAACATGACACCAATGGAGCTTTTTCTACCTTAGTAAGGAGGGAGTTTTCCTAGAACTAAGAGGTTTCAGGTTCGAATCCACACCACTATAATTCTCAATTTGGGTGGGGGGAATTGTGGTGTTTGGGGGAAAAAATCAAAAAAAAAAAAAGAAAACATGACACCAAGATATCTCTAAAATGTATTGGTCTATGTTATATGTTTATGCTATGAATTGTTTTATTCTGTTTTCTTCTTAGATAAGCAACATAATTGTACTATCAAATATGGCTTGGTTACAAGGATGGACATCAAGCATAAATATAATAAAATTGGTCATGGACTCATCCATGCTAGGAAAGTTGAAGAAGAGTATGACATGAACCATTAGGAAGGGGGATTTTGCATCATTCTTTGTTTAGATTTTTGTCTTTTTGTCTTTACGTTTCCTTGATATTATTAACTTAGTTGGCACTGTTGTTTTGAAATTCCTAGTGTTGCAAGGAATATAAAAGTATTGTTGAAGAAAAGAAAACCTGGCTAATTACTAGAAATCAAAATGAAATCCTTTCTCTCTCCCTTTCATAAATGCTCTAGGGGGAGTTTGGTTTCTTTCGACATGCCTTTTGATTTATGCTTCATGCCTACTACTGAATTACAGTATGAAAATTCAATTGTGAGTATGTTTAGATTCTTTTGTGCTTTTTGGTCTCATTTATTTAGCTTTCCATTGTTGTGGTGGCAAAACATGTTAGCGGGGGTTGCTTTACCCTACCAATATAATGTTGGGTTTGGTTGCCATAACCTGTCTCGTTAATTAAATGGATCAAAAGGTTGGACTTAAATCTGACATATTTTTTGGTTTGATTATGTGACACAACTCCAAGACTTAATTTTAAGTCTATATTTCTTTGCATTGAGGATTGTTTGCAATAGTATAAAAAGGACTTATTAATATTACATACTTGACAAGCTTGCTAAGTTAGCTTGTTAGAACAAAAAAATTACTATATTTGTAGTTGTAAAGAAATTGAAATGATTGGAACAAATATTTTTATGCAAAAAAGATGAAAAATAAGTAGATGGTTAATAAAAATTTCACTTGTGTAGTGAATACCTGAAGTTATGTAAAGAGGTTCCTGATCATGATTTATCTATATATTAGTGAAAGAAATGCTTCACTGTAGCAATAAAATTAATGAATAAAATTAGTCGAATTTTTTTTCCTTTTACTTTGAATAAGTTCTTTTCGCAAGGTTTCTCGCTCGTTTTCAAAGTTTTATTCCTTTAAATTATTTGAGTGCTACGATGTTGTAAAATGAAAAGTCTAATTTTTTGTTTCCTATAATGTAGTAAAAATGGACCAGACTAAAAACCGATCTACTGTTTGATTCGTGGCCAGACTGATCAGATCAGTTATCGAACCGATTAAATCGATAAATTACTATTTTTAAAAAATTCATTAGAATAATATTGTCCAACAAAAAATAGTATTTAATTTTTATGATAAAAAACTTTTTTATTTTATAATTTATTATGATCATAAAATTCTAAATATTATGACGAAATTTATTTATTATGATTTAATGTAGTCTGATATGTTGATCAGTTTTAATATCGAACTGAACTAGATAACACATTGGTTTGCGGTCAAACAGGGCGGGCCGATCCGGTTTTCACAATACTGGTTTTCTACTCTCATGTTTTCTTTTAAGAAGTGTAGAAATCATGCTTGGTTGTAATAGTTTGCTTTATTTCTTCAAAATCATTTTGTTTCCAAGTATTAGGAAAATATTCGAAAAGTTTCTTTTAATTGCTTTCAAATACTACATAAATGACAACAAAAGTATTGAAGTTTTTACGTCAAACTTGTCGGGATTGGCTACATGGATTTTTGTTCTTCTGTTAGCTAAAACATTGCTCTTTGTAAGCTCTAGCAAGTCAAGGTCTTATTTAATAACCATATCCTTTTCTGTTATCTCTTTACTATGATGACTTGGCACACCTCACATGTATGCATAGAGGCATTTATATATAAATTGATGATAGGCATGGGAAATCCACCTTGACTGTTCATACTTCACATTTCCCTCTATAGTCGTCACACCAAATATCTATTGCACTCATTTCTTATGTGTTCCATTGTGCTGTGACAACTTATGTCATCATCTAGATTTTAACTACACTGATCTTATACATGTTTTATTACTTAAAATGCCAACAATCACCCTCTTATAGCTTAATAGGTTGGATGAAATTATAATAATTTTTTCCTTTAATTTTGTCAATATCTATCATCCTATCGCATAGGACTTCAGTCACCTTCCATTTTAACCATCCTGCTTTGATTCTTTGAATGTCATTCTCTTTCTCTGTACCACCATACTGTGAGTAATGGAAGCAAGCTTCTCGTATGATGAAACTGTTGCCCATTCATCTCACATGTTGTCACCTCTTCTTTTGGATCTCCAAACTTACAATAAACTAACTCTAAATTTGCTACAATTTCATGTATTCAATCACATCCTCAACTTTTATAGAACTCTGTTTTTGTTGATTTTGCTTCATATATTTTATTATATTGATGTAATTGATTATTATAAATATATATTTGTATGTATAATAAAGATATATAATTATAAATGCATAGAAATGCTTCAACGATCTATTCTATGGAAAACTGATAAATTGGTTGTGTTTATTAGGTATTATGGTAATAAATACATTTAGCACATTGTTATTCAAGATGTTTGATTATAACAAAATTTGATGTAATTCAAAGAAATAACTAATACTAGATTTGAATACAATCATTTTTGTTCATATTTTCATAAAAACTTTTTTTACTGATTTATTGTTTTAAGTGTTTTGGGATGACTGTTCATGATCCATGACAACATGTGGATGAAAAAATTTTAATTTGGGATTAACAATTTGGTGATAGTTCGTCACAATTTGCTATAATTACTTAAAAAGTAAATGTAGAAATTATGTTTAATATTTTAAATAACATAGATCATTGGTAAATTGAGATTGACCAATTTGGGGTAGGGCATCAATGTAATTTAGTTAAATCTTGTTTGTGGTGTTGAGGACTTGAATTGTGCTTCTTACAACATAAATTTGACCATTAATCTATCTCCAAATAAGATTCAGATGCTTTCGCTTAAGGCAAGCAATTACCTAGAACTAATCTAATCAATTTATCTAAAGAATATACAAATATGCGAGAAATTTACCTTGGCTATTCAGAGAGTGTGATCAAGTGAAATTGTACTGTGCAAAGAACATCGAGGGGTGGAAGGTTCGTGAGGGGGTGTTATGTGAAATGTAATGCTTAACAAGTGCTAGCTGATTCCATCTAGTAAGATAAATGTTTGGTTTGTTGTTGTTATAATACTTAACAAGTGCGCTAGATTGTAGCAAGTAATAAAGTGAATGTGAATTCAGTTATCATTCCATTGGAGACTAGCCAATTAAATATTAGAATTATATGATCAATTACCCTAAGTTAGATCAAACGTAACTTAATTGATTGAGAAATTAATTAATTGTACTAATAATATAAATTAAAAGCAAGTGGTAATGATGTATTTAAAGTCGAATAGTTTTAGGCAATTAAGACATGTGAATCTACCCACCCTAACAAAATAAAAATCAGATTTACATAAATTAAATATTTAGTTGGAGATGTCTAGTAAAATTCTCTATTGTTTTTGCTAACCTATCTCTAGGCTATAATAAGTTTATTTCTATTTAACAATTCTATATATTTTTATGAAAATTTAATTAAATAGAAATGCATTAAGGTTCTATTTGATTCGTAGCTTATAGAGAATTTCAAATCACTTTATTGGTAAAAAATACGCAATAAAGCTAGATACTATCTTTAGCCAGTTTAACCTTATGGTGTTTGTCATTCTATGCATCCCTAATTTTTCTACTTTCTGTCTTAAAATTAGACATTCAATCATGCAAATGGTGATCAAGTACTCACAAGTACATCATCCAACAATTTAATTCACAGAATCATGGCATCACATTGCTATAGAATTAAACCACATTATGGCCTTAGTTCTTCGTAGGGTTGAGAATAACAAGAATCTTGAACAAGAAGATCATAAGAAAATCAAAATAAAGAGAGAAAAAAAAGAATAGGCCCTTTCAAAGTTAACATAAGGATCCAGCCTTCTTCTCTTCTTAGCATGATGCTTCCCTCTTTTCCTCTCCTCCTTGCTCTGATTCTCCTCCTACTCTCATTCTACCTACTAGCCAAGGAAAAAAAAACCCTAAAAATTAGAAATAGAGAGAGAGTGAGCCCAATTGAGCTCAAAAGAGGAGGGACCTCCTTAATACTTCATTTTTATTCACAAAGAAAGATATTTTTCAATTTTTTTTTTAAAAATGCTATTCACTTTAGCCTTAAGAGGAGAGTTATAGAACTTGAGCAGTGAGATATTGAGGGAAAAATTGATCTTATGTGATTGACAGTTGCTAACTGTATTCGCAAGGTAGCGAATGAGATGCTAGAAGAATTTAGAGGAAAAGCTCCTAATAATAAAGATGTTAATGGTAAAAATCAGGTGTACAAAAAAAGTTAAAAAGAAGAAGATATAAAGATTGATATAAATGTAAGAACAAAAAGAATTGAAAAAAATATAAAATAGCCCGATAAGACTCCAAGAAAATAATTTGTATTGCAAAAAATATGACGTTTAAAGATTTATATAGAAAATTGGGCACTAAAAAAGGAAAAAATCACATATACAGACTTGTTAAGATAAGAAATAAGAAAATTAAATGCTTAATTCAAGTAAAATATATTAAAGATAAAGATCACAAAGTATTTTTTAAGAAAAATATCTTACGGATTTTAATATTCAAAAAGAGCATAGAAATTGTTGTTACATTCGATATATTAGTAAAATTGAAGTTTGAGAGGCTTTAAAGAAGATAATGTGTAAGAAGGCAATTAGACCGGATGATAATCCAATAGATTGAAAATATATTGGAGATGAAATGTTTTGGCTCACTAGATTATTTAATATGATTTTGAAGACTAAATAGATGTCAAATGAGTAGAAAAAGAGTATATTAGTACCTATTTACAAGAATAAAAGTGATATACAGGATTGTAACAACACAGTGTGGTTTTTTGAAGTTTTTATGCTTCATAAATGAGAACCAACTTGACTAGGGTTTTAGGGAACCTTTCTAGACGTGATTGGTGGGTGTGGCTCAACTTGCCTTGCTTGACTTGATTCAACGAATAATCCGACTCAACATGGTTGATTCTGGCTTGATCTGGTGCTACACGAATAGCTAAGAATGATGTGGGAGTGCCTGTATAAACACTGATTCAGCTTGAAATTTCATTGTACAGGCCTTTAATCATTTGATTTGTACTTGTTGAGCTTGAATTTTGCATGGAAACATAACAACACGCTCTTTAACTCTTTCAAAAATTAATTCTGTAACCTTTTGTTAGCTTTGCAATTAAAGATTTTCATTGACCATACGCCTATATGTCCTCTTAAAGCGAGAAATAACAAGATTTCTTTGGGATTCTTGCATGTTGATTGATGATGAAGCTTTTCTTCCCTACTAATTGTAATTCTTTTGTACCAAAAAAGTCAGCATTTTCATTTTCTGGAGATCTCCATTTGGTAAGGATTTCTACATATTCTGTGGACTAGTTCTCTCTCTCTCTCTCTCTCTCTCTCTCTTTCTCTCTCAGATCTCCATTTGGTAAGGATTTCAGCTCTCTCTCTCTCTTTTTCAAGGTCGCTTCCACTTCCCCCCACTCTTTGAAACTCGCTTGCTCTGATCTTCCAAAGTACTAAACATTCTTCAGATCAATGATCCTAAGGCTGATTCCATGCTTTATCTATATTAGATGCATTTGCATATTTATGTCATTCTATTGTCTACACTATGATAAAAGTATTTCAAATTTTCTTCATAATAATTTATACTGCGCATTGATCATGTTTTCTCCTTGATATTGTCATACATAGGCGCATCTTGGATCCATTTCTTGATTTGAGAGCATTTCTTATTAGCTATTAATTTTGTCTCACAGGGCACCAAACATGAAATTCAGGAATTACCTCCCTCATGATCAACGCCTTCAAGAGGGAAAGTTGTCTTCTGTTGAACTACCAAAATTTGAAGATCCCATTGCTCCTGTACCACAATCTGACAAAATGGAGGTACATAACTATAATGTTGCTCTAAGTATGTACATGCTCAAATTATATGAATGGGCCTAGTACTAGATGTCATTTTTTCACAGGGCAAGATCCCTAATATCTACTATGCTTCGGTAATTCAACTTGTGATTGTGCCAGCAAATTGATATGCCTTGTGAGGTACAATAATTATCAGTAAACTTACAACAACAACACAACAACAACAACCAAGCCTTAATCCCACTAGGTGGGGTCGGCTACATGAATCCTTTGTTTCCATTGCGCTCTATCAGTTACCAAATTCTTATCTAAGTTTAAATAACTAAGATCACTCCTTATGGTTTCTTGTCATGTCTTCTTTGGTCTCCCTCTTCCTCTTTGTACATGGGCAAAATCCAATAACTCAATTTTTCTAACTGGAGCTTCAATCGGCCTACGATTTAGATGTCCAAACCATCTAGGCCGACTTTCTCTAAGTTTATCCCCAATTGGTGCAACACCAACTTTCTTTCGGATATACTCATTTCTCATTCTATCCTTTCGTATATATCCACATATCCACCTTAATATTCTTATTTCTGCAATATTTATTTTATTTGTATATTTCCTCTTTGCAGGCCAGCATTCAGCACCATATATCATCGCTGGTCTTACTATAGTTTTATAAAATTTACCCTTGATTCTGGATGAGATTTTTCTATCGCACAACACACCAGAAGCATTTCTCCATTTTACCCATCCTGCTTGAATCCTGCTAATAACGTCATTATCTATTTCACCATTATTTTATATAATTGATCCAAGGTATCTAAAGTGCTCACTCTTCTTGACAATTTGATCACCAATCACATCTCCAATATCAGTAAACTTACCATAAAAAAAAATTATTAGTAAACAATCTAAGTTTAGTTGCTTCTAACAGATGGTCTAATGGTCTGATGACGGGAATCAAGGTGATTGATGTCAGGGCTTCGAAATAAATTTTCATTGTTCTAGAGGCTATTGATAATTTTGGCCTTGTTCATACTTGCACATCTACTATTCATAGATTTGTTCCTGCCATGCAGCTAGATATAAAATTATCATTCTTTGAAATTGGGAGCTTTAGTGGTGCATCTTTTAGCCCCTACAACCATGAGAGGAAAAGTTGATTTATGTGGGAAGTTGAGTGGTTAATATATTAGGTGGACATAGGAAGGAAGTGAGCTCTACATGATAGTGGAAGGTCTAAATGTGTTTTTTTAAAAAATATATTGTAAGAATCCAAAGCGACTAGTTTGTGATGGTTATCAAATGAACTGTCAAGAGCTCGTATGTGAATCGTCTTAAATGCCTTAACTGTGGCAGTAAATTTCCAGAATGTTTATGAGGAAGATGTACTTCTACTTCTTGACTATATCTTCTGTTCCATTTTAGTGGATGAAGTAATTGCCTTATTGGTGGAATGAATAATCATGGGTGGATGAAGTAGTTGCCTTATTGGTGGAATGAATAATCATGGGTTATGAAACTACCCTTAGTACGGAAATGATTTCACCGAAAGAGGAATTATTTCAACCGATGGTGGATCTTTAACATGGATCCAATTAATTTATATGCGAGGGGATAATTTGACACACCCTAATCCTGCCATTTGAACATTTAGATGCTGCTAATTGTAGTTCTTTATGTTATGCTCATTCTTGATTAGTCAAAAAATGCAGGATCCTTTCGTGAACATTGCCCCAAAGAAGCCAAACTGGGATCTGCGTAGGGATGTTCAGAAAAGGCTTGACAAGCTTGAAAGGAGGACGCAGAAAGCCCTGTACGAACTGATGTGTTAGTGCTTCGCATTTCAATAGTTTTATTTAGTAATATTACTGTCTTTTCATTTTTTTTTTATGTTTTCTCATGCAGTGGAGCAGGAGAAGGAGAAAGCAGCCATGGAACTTGAGAATGGTGGTGACGATGATTGACACAGATTATAACCTTTTTGAAATGCACTCTTCTTTCAACATCTTTGGCAAGGTTGATAGGGAATGTTAGTAACTTGGGGGCTAATCTGAATATAGACTGTAGGATAAGATTTCTTAAAGGTCTTTGTGTGGGTGATTTGTGTCCAGTTCATACTTTCTGATTTCATCAGGTTTTCCCTAAATATTTTTTGAAGCTTAGCATTGCCATTGTAGTATCCTAAAACAAAGTATAAAAGTTGTTTTAAAAGTCAAATGGGAAAGAGCATACTTTTTGTCTAACAAAAATTACTTAATGTAGCATAGTGCACTGCACTATTTATGTTAAGTGTAATGTATAATTTTACAAAATTGGAATGGAAGAAGAATAGGAAGGGTCTTCCAGTATATTTGATTACTATTTTGGATTGAGTCCTTAATGCATATATCTCCAACAGTTGATTGACACATGGAACAAATGGTTGTTGGTTGATATATTTATTAGTCATTAGTGGGGCTGATAGCTTTTTCCTTTTGGATTTACTAGACTTGGCCATGGTCATCGTGTGGATTCGTTTTTGGGCCTTTGGCTGCTCACCAAGGCTGCCATTCATTCTAGGGCTTCTTTTGCTTCAATTATGGAAAATCTTGGTTAAATCAACTTGGTTCAAATGTCAGGAGTGATTTGATATGGCTGTTAACAAGTTAACTTCGATCAAGTCCGCCTCCATGGAACTCAAATAATTCAAATTTGTTTCATGTTTTATTTGAGTGGAGTAGCTGTAATTATCAAAATATTGTAATCACAGAACATAAAGACATACACCAAAGTGGATGCAAACGGAATTCATTTTATTTCTAATTTCGGGGGAAGTTGTTTCAAGTGAAAACTTCAAATTTTGTAAATTTTGAACGTAATTAATGGCCGTTTATGCAAATTCTCCTGTGAACATTGGAATATAGGCAATTATATTTTGTACAAGTTTATTATAAACTGCATTTGACCACATTTCGTGATAACTTCACTAATTTATTATTCCTCGTTCTTCCGATACTATTATGGGGCGAAGTTAAACAATTACAGTGTCATTGAACAAATACAAAAGTTGTTTGGTGCTCACATCTTTCAACGTTTTTTGCCTCACGCCTCTTGAGACCCCTGCATCATGAAGTGAATGCAGAAATAATGACAATATGCCGTCTCAAATAAATAAAATTCTGTTTCTCATGAGTAAAATGGAACTTTTACGCATTGTAAAGTCTACATACATACCTACCTCCCACTAATCAAATGCATGAGGGAAGCTATAATTCATGTCTGTCTAACATGCCTATCGAAGTCAACAGGACTAAGAAGCATATCGTAAGTATTAGTATAGTCAGACGTTGACAACACTTTGTAATCTTTGTGAAAATACTTTTGAAGAATTATTAGAGTAACCTTTTAAGAGTCTAAAGATGGAATTGGCAATCTTGAGCTCGAAAATGAAGTACCCACTCATTATTTGTCGAGTTTGGCATTTCTCATTTTTCTTACATGATAGTTAACACCTCTTAAAAGAACTCTCCGATCATATGATCTAGATAGAGAAAATATAACATGGCCCACTAACTTGAACCATCAACCACTAGTTTGAACCATTAATTCTTTCAGGCCCAAATGAAAACCTCGATATTCCATTTGTCTTTTTTGTTTATATAAGTTATACCTCTTGTGGAGATGTTGTGTCACATCCACTATCTGTAGTAATTTTTTATTCTCTTTAGTAGTTAAAAATAGAGTTCATGATTGAATTTCAAAAAATGAAGCACTTTAACCACTTAGCACAAGCGCCATCTTCATGAAAATATGAAAAATTATAACAAAATTTAACTTTAAATAAAATGTTCTGTTTTAAATTACGGCTAACTCAACTAACGGCTTAACGGGCCCATTACCATTTTGTCAGAGCTTATTGGGCATTTGGGTCGCTCGAGGCACTCCCCGTTTTTTTTTTTTATTAATTTTGTATTTTTTTATCAAAAAAAAAAAAAATTTGTATTTTAATTTCTTTGGAATTTTATGTTTTTTGGTGCTCTTCCCGTTATTTAGAACCGAGAAAAAAAAAAAAAAAAAAACAAAACAAAACAAACAAACAAAAAGAGGCACAAGAAGGGGAAGCGTACGCCATAAAATGCGCTCCACGGGCAGATCCTTTTCCTCCCCCTCGCTTGTGAAAAATTATTGGGTGCGGACAGTGCACCGGACGCCCAAGTGTGCCCGGCCTCTTTCTGCTTCCTAATCTGTGCGCCGGCGCCGCACCATCCTGTAATCTCCGCCTCTCCTTCGACTGGAGGAACTCTTGCAGTAGTGCTGCTCGCTTCTTCAAATCCATGGTGAAGCCTCCCGTCGCGAAGAAGGTAAGACATGAGATGGAGATGTTTGGTGACGTCCGCGTCGACGATTACTATTGGCTCCGCGATGATTCCCGCTCCGATTTCGAGGTCCTTGCCTACCTCAAGGCGGAGAACGACTACACTGATCAAGCCATGTCTAGTGAGTTCTTTCTTCTTTTGCTTCTTTATTTTTCTTCAGAGAAGTAACGGTAGATATCAGTCACGGTCGTCATTGCTGGAAAGGATTTTGTTTTAAGCTTTTAATGCTTATGTTTGGTCCTTTGTGCTCTGCATTCTCATAATTGTGGTCACGACGCTTTCTTTTTCTTTAGGCAATTGTTGGCGATAAAGAAAAATGAACAAAGGTTGTTTTAGCTCTGAGAATAATAAAAAATATACCACTAATTTGCAAGATTTTCATTAAATGCAATACAAGATTTAAACTAAGTTTTCATATAGATATATCACATGAAATTGTGGAACACTGACTATAAGTTAAATAATTGGTTGATGCAATAGTCAGAAAAAGAATACATATTACATGTTTGAAGAATAGGAGAACTGTGGAGAAAAATAAAGAACTACTGGGGGATTTTATTAATTATAATATGTAAGTTTCTAAAGGTAAGAACTTTGAAAAGTGGATAAAAAACACACAATTCTTTGTTTGAATAAATTTTGTGATGTTTCGATGCTTTTATCTGGGTTTCATTGTTTATCTTTGTATAACCGTTACCAAGCTTGAAGAAGGAAGGTTGTAGTAGGTTGACAACTGACATAAAATTTGTCACTTCTAATGATAAATTTGGTTTATATTAACAACCATTGGGTGTTCCTTGCTTGGTATGCACTAGGTCGGTACCAAATATGGTGTTAAATAAGTAAGGGTTCTTGTTTCTTATGGTTGCATTTGTGATGGGGTTTTCTTGTGGATTGTGAAGCCATGAGTTGGTATTTGTGTATGTTTGTTAAATAAATTGCTATTAATATTGGGATTTATGTAAAATGCAAGATAAGATTGATTTCTATATTGCAATAGCTGTATCAATTTTTTTTTATTGTGGTTTGTGTATGATGCGAAATAAAATTATATTTTTATGTTGGATCTGTGCTGGATGTAAAATAAAATTTTTAAATATTTTTCAGTTGTATTAGGAATGGGCCAAACATGATAAGGGATGGTCAGTGGCTTGTAGTTTGGATAATGTTTTGATCAATGAAATAACCTTCTTTGGGTCTGCTTGGTAAATAGACGAATTTGGTCATGGCATAAAAATTATAAGCTTGCCTTGAGATATGTGCATAATGGAAAATAAAGTTAGCTTTATTAAAATTTATGTAGAATCTGAAATAAAGTTTATTGATGTATTAAAAATATTGTATGATGTAAAATAAAATAGATTTTTTTATATTAAAAATTGTGTAAAATATGATAAAAATTAATTTAATATTGTTTTTGTTTTTGTAAAATATGATAAAAAGTAGGGACTAAACAAATACCCTTATATTCTTGATGTGGCTTGTCATGTTCGACATTCACGTCATCGCTATCACCTTCGCCCTGTTTAGTTTCTTGATTCTTACCCTATTTTTATGTCATAGTACTAGATGATGTTACTTGTGTTTTTATTGTTTTTCGTGTTTGGTTGTTGATGTACATGTTGTATTAGGGAGATATATGTGGTTTTTTGAGAGTATTTTATCTCAATTTTTATGGAGGACCCGTGTCTGCTTACATATGTGAAGAGGTCGAAGCTATAGTAGGATTAGACCTAGGATCAAATAGTCTGATCCTTTCCATTAGACTGAGAAAATTAGAATGTTGATCAGACAGTTCGATCTTCTCCATCTGACAATAGAGAAAATTGGACTGTTTGATCAAATTTATTTATTTTTATTGGACCATCTAATCAATTGGTTTCTAGAAATCCTATGATTGACTTTAGCTGTTTAAACCAACCTTTCTCACTTTTTGGGTGGCTGGGGGTGTTCCATTCGAACCGGGAGGAGGGACCGTAAAATACACAGGAAAGGGATGATGAGTTTTGATATGTTTTTAAGGTTGAGGAGGGAGAAGATCTGCTACATTTCATATATACCAGTTTAGATTAGGGAGCTCAGGATGTCAATGGGGCCAAGGCAAGTAGTTAAAGGATTATAGGGAGGCATAGGTTCTGCTATCCCCTATCCTAGATGTGGTGGTTAGTTCCTCATACCTAGAACAATTGTTTTAGGGTTATTTCCCTCCTTTCCACTATGTACTCTCTTATTTTGTTGTAATTGCTATATAAATCATAGACCATGTCGTATTTCTTTATTTTCTCTATAATTCTCCTCATTGGACTTACTCTTCTTTGTGTTCCATATGGCGTATTTTTCTTAGTTGTATATTTACATTGGAATTCTTGATTTATAATTTGAATGTTCACTAATGTTCCATTTGATGTGTTATTTTTATGTTTATTATAATTTATGATATAGATTTTTCTGATCTTGACAATTATGACATATCTAATTCATAATTGTATTAAACTGGGATTAAATCAGTTGCGTAAGTTACATATTAGGTAAGAGTCCCCTTTTGAAATCTTAGGATAAATCAAGGAAGTTTAAGCGCACTAACTCATTGATTTTTCCTTCAACCTATTTTCCTTTTCCACCGCAATCATACTAAATTTAGGGTCCTAGAGCACTTTTGTCCTTCTCAATTGGACGGCCATTTAATAAAAGTTCATATAGTAGCTTGTGGAACCTAAGAAGCATATCAGTTCAAAAGTCATTTTCAGAATCATAGAACTGCTAATTAAGCTATTAAAGTTATTCAAATATTTTCATACGATTGAAATTTCAAGAAATTCAAATATAGTTGCATGAACAGTATGGGCAATAAGGACAACAAACTACAAACTATTAAATTCATAAATAAAAATGGTCATACTAGAGGGAATTAAAACATTTCTTTGTTGTCTCTTCTTTGACTTGAAAATATGTAGCAATTATTTTAATCTATATCATATCATTTATTTTAATTTTTAATAGCATGCACTCAGTAATGTTTTTAGAAAATGTTCAGGAATGAAATTGCAAACAAAATTGGTTAGGCCTATAGAGTGACACCTTTTGGAATCTATGCAGTCATCAAGTAGACATGAAAATCAACTTTCAAAAACTAGACATGAAAATCCCGTCATTGTGGTCAATATCAAATCAGCAGGCATATGGCGGTGCCATAAATCCCTTTCAACTCAAATGAAATTATGATCTTCAACCAGAGAATTCATTATTCGTAAGATATGTATGTGAATCAATAACTTGTTCTTTCTTGATGATGCTTGTAATTGAGACTTTTGACTTATCTTTTGTACATCTTCTTTTGTTTCATGGGACTAACTATAACCTTGAACACAACCATGGTCGTAGAAGATACGATATTATCATCATGACATTGAACATCACAATCATGTGGTTGCATAGAAGTATAGCATTAGAATATAAGATATTATACATTCTTGAGTATTCATGTCAAGTAGGATGTTGATTTTCAGTAATCATTTTGATGATAAGATGGTGTACTAATATGTTGATATTTATTATAATAATAAGAATGATCATATGAATCATAAAATCTTGAATCATAATAATTATATAAATCTTAACCTCCTGTAGAACCACACAATAAAGTCCGAGAAGAACTAGATGTTTATGAAGACTTGTATGACAAATATTTAAATTATCAAAAATTTTCTTTCATTTAAATTGTCTTTGATCATGTTGTAATGATTGTGTGAATTTCAACTTTCATATCTCCAATCGCATCCGTAGTCATTATATTCATGCGAATGTTAATTCAAATACATGCTAAAGAATGCCACAAAACATAAACCAAACAAATCAAAACGTTGATACCAAAACTAATGCAGGATAATTGGTAGCTTGCGGCTAGGATGAAATTTGATCAATGAAATAACCACCTTATATTCTTTAACAGAATTCTAGGCATATGCTAAGAAACTCATCAATTCAAAGATCTGATTTGTGAATCCTTCAATTGCTAACTAAAGAATTCAAGATATCCACATATTTTCATAGCGTCGTCGCAGTGTATTAAGCCTCAACTGTCATTGCAGTAGTCGTAGGTTACAATCATAAAAGAGAATTGATGCATGGAACCATAAACCAATTTTCATTTGTAAATGGTTCTCTTAAATTGTGTTGCAATAATATTTTTTGTAGGAATGTAATGGAAAGCAATAATGCATCTAAAGTACTCAAAATATCCACAGAGATACCTAAAACATAAGATATTTCGCTCCTCATATAGGATGGTATGTATGTTTTTTTTTTTAATTATATTTTAATTTTTTTAATTTTTTCTTTTATTTAAACTAAAAACTACCCCTTCGAAACTACCAGTCCTCCTACTACTTGCATATCTATCCATAGAATTGAAGATTTATGTATTTAAACAGATACATTGAAACAGTTTACTATTTAATATCATAATCATTCATTTAAAAAATTATATTTAAATGCATCAAAACACAGTGTTGATGGCAAAAAATTGCCAAGTCGAGCTAGCAGCTACGATCAGTCATGATGGTGGAGCAAGAAAGTAGCTGCACGACAACTAGAAAACAAGGTTTACGTGGTTCAAAGCTAAGCCTCCTACATACCCAAACCATGCCAAGAAGAAAGATCTACTAAATAAAAGGACGTGGTCCCCGGCGGGTTAATCACAAGGGACTTTTGAAGACTATAGTATCCGTAATTAGGTAATTAAGCATTTAGACACAAGAAAGAACAAATACATCTAAAGGGTTGTCATATTCGTAGCATAGTTGTATTCGATACCAATACTTTTGAATACATCTATATATATTAGATATGCCACATGGTATTTTTGAATGAAAAATTTAATTACTTGGATTCATTTGGGATAGAGGGATACAATGGATGTCAACAACTCAAAAAAGGGAATAACTTTAAGTGAAAATTTTTGGTTCTGTGTAAAGTAATTTAAAAATTTTTGATCTCAATAATCCAAAAAGGAAACATACAAATAAAATAAGTGTTGTAAAAATAATAATGTTAAGGTTGATATGTGAGTATACACGAAACGATAGAATGAGAAATGAGTATATCCACGAGAAAGTTGGAGTTGCACCAATTTTTCTCTCTAAATATCTCAATTAAACTTCTTAATAAATATAAATAGCTTTAATAGTAGATCTATTTGACATAAAATCAAATTAATTCTATGATGCCTTAGTATCATGACGTAATTTATATTTGATTATCTCTTAAAGTTTTAAAGTATAGCTCATTAATTTTATTTAATTTCTGTCCCAAGAAAAGTTTGTCCAAACTATTTAAGCCAACTATTCTTGAGCTTATCTTCAATTGAGATTACTCTGGCTTTCTCATGGATGTATTTATTTGTCATTATATTCTTTCATGCATACCCACTCATCTCCTTTAGCATCTTTATCTTTACAACACTTATTTTATTTGTATGTTTCTTTTTTGTAGATCAATATTCAGAATCATATAATTTCACCGATCTTGGTTTTGTTATAAAATTTCTTTAATCCCGAAATAAATTTTTTTACCACATAACACAATAGATGTATTTTTTTCATTTAATTTATTCTGCTTGGATCTCGTTAATAACATCATCTATTTTACTATTACTTGTATATTTTAAATTGTCTAGTCTTGCTAATAACTTTATCGGTCATTATTACCTTACTATTACAAGTACTTTTATGCTGACTAAATTTATACTTTATATATTCGATTTTCGATTTATTAAGATAAAAATATTTAGATTTTAAGGTATTCACGTATAACTTAGGTTTCATATTGAGTATATATTTAATTTTATCAAAAAGAAGAATATTATCTACGAAAGGCATACAATAATATGTATTTTTTGAATCTGTCTAGTCAAGATCTTTATAGCCAAAAGAAAAAGATATGGATATAAAGCTAAGTCGTAGAGACATATCTTTAGAACCAATGTAATCTAACTCAAATAGAACAATTCTTAGTCAAACTCCTATTTTGTTAGAACATAAGCAATAGCCCATTTATACATTTCTTTAATAACTTCAATGTATGCAATACAGATCTCTTTCTTTTCCATAAAATTTCAAAGCACTTCTTTTGAAATTTTATCATAAGTGTTTTTATATTGATAAAAATCAAATAAAAAAAATCTCATTTTCTGTTTCTAATCTTTTCAATTATATTTCTCAATAAATGAATAACTTTTATAGTAGATTTACATGGTATAAGACCGAACAAGTTTTATAATATTCTAGTATTACAATAAAATCTATGCCTGATCACTCTCTTTTAATGTTTTAAATTGTCTCACTAATTTAATTTTTTTTAGCAGGCACAATTTTGTACATCATATTTATTCTTGTAAATATGTAATAATGTATTCTTCATTTATTTGACATCCTTTTAGTCTTCAAACTTATATTAAATAATCTAGTGTGCCAAGAAATTTCATCTCATACATTTTTATATGTCTATTCAATTGTCATTTAGTCTTATTGCTTTTCTGTACTTTATTTTATTAAATCTTTCCAACTTCAGCTTTACTGTACATCGTATGTAAGAGCAATTCCTATTTTTTCTTTGGATGCTAAGTTTAGTAACATCAATTGTATCGTATAACCTTCATTGAAAAGCTTTTGAAATTAATTCATCTATATTAGATATTAGTTTAAAAATAAAAATTAAGGAGAAGAAGGTTTGTTATAGAGATTGGTTTAAAAATAAAAATAAGAATAAGTGAGAGAAATATAAAGTGACTCGACGAGAATCTAAAAAAGCAGTAGGCAATGCAAAAAATATGGCTCTTGAGAATTTATATAAGAAGCTAGACACTAAAGAAGGAGAAAGACAATTATATAGGATTGACAAAGCAAGAGATAGAAAAACTAAAGATTTAATTGGAGTAAAATGTATTAAAGTTGAAGATCAAAAAGTACTTTTCATGGAAGAAGATATGAAAAATAGATGGATGAGTTACTTTCAATAGCTTTTCAATGAAGGTTGTGAAAATTTAATTGATCTTACGGAATTAAACACCCTAAAAGAAAGTAAAAATTACTCTTATATCCGACGTATTAGTAAGGCTGAAGTTTGAAAAGCTAAAGAAAATGAAGCATAAAAAAGTAGTAGGACCAGTAACATTCCAATGGATATTTGGAAGTGCATAGGAGATGAAGGAGTTTCTTGGCTTATTAGATTATTTAATATGATTTTGAAGACTAAAAGGATACCAAATGAATAGAGAAAGAGTAATTAGTATCTATTTATAAGAATAAAGGCGATGTACAAAATTGTGCCAATTATAGAGGAATTAAATTAATGAGTCATACTTTAAAATTTTGGGAGAGGGTGATCGAACAAAGGTTACGCCATAATACTAAGGTATCAGAGAATTAGTTTGGTTTTATGCCAGGTAGATCTACTATAGAAGCTATTCATTTATTAAGAAGTTTAATGGAGAAATTTAAGGAGAGAAAAAAATCTACATTTGGTTTTTATTGATTTGAAAAAAACTTATGATAAAGTCTCAAGAGAAGTACTTTGGAGAGTTTTAGAAAAGAAAGAGATTTGCACTGCTTATATTCAAGTTATTAAAGACATGTATGAAGGAGCTGTTTCCTGTGTTCGGACACAAGGAGGTTTGACTAAGGATTTTCCTATTACAGTTAGATTACACCCAGACTCGGCTTTAAGTCTGTATCTTTTTGCTTTGATTATGGAAGTCATGACTGGACATATCCAAGATGAAGTGCCTTGGTGTATACTCTTCGCAGATGATATTGTCCTTATTGAGAAAACTAAAGAGGGAGCTAAAACAAAAGTAGAGCTTTGGAGGAATGCTCTAGAATTTAAAAATTTTCGTCTCAGTAAATCAAAAAATGAATATATGGAGTGCACATTTAGTTAAAAAAGAAATACTTATATTAGAGATGTGACAATTAGTGATCAAATTGTCAAGAAGAGTGAGCGCTTTAGATACCTTGGATCAATTATACAAAATAATGGTGAAATAGATAAGAATGTTATTAGCAGGATTCAAGCAGGATGGGTAAAATGGAGAAATACTTCTGCTGTGTTGTGCGATAGAAAAATCTCATCGAGAATCAAGGGTAAATTTTATAAAACTGTAGTAAGACCAGCGATGATATATGGTGCTAAATGCTGGCCTGTAAAGAGGAAACATACAAATAAAATAAATATTACAGAAATGAGGATGCTAAGGTGGATGTGTGGATATACACGAAAGGATAGAATGTGAAATGAGTATATTCGAAAGAAAGTTGGTGTTGCACCAATTGAGGATAAACTTAGAGAAAGTTAGCTTAGATGGTTTGGACATACAAATCGTAGGCCGATTGAAGCTCCAGTTAGAAAAATTGAGCTATTAGATTTTGCCTATGTACAAAGAGGAAGAGGGAGGTCAAAGAAGACATGACAAGAAATTATAAGAAGTGATCTTAGTTACTTAGACTTATATAAGAATTTGGTAACTGATAGAGCGCAATGGAAACAAAGGATTCATGTAGCCGACCCTACCTAGTGGGATTAAGGCTTAGTTGTTATTGTTGTATATTAGATATCTTCTCTTTTGAAAAATACTTTTTAATTCTCATCTTTAATGAATTTTACTTGAGCCAAGTCTTTAGTTTTTTTTATTTCTTAACTTGACAAACTTGTAATTGTGATTTCTCCATTTTGAGTGCCGCATTTCTTATATATATTATGAAAAGATACATGTTTTATATTACATATTGCCTTTTTAACTTTGATTAGGTTACCATATATATTTTTGAATTTTTTTTGTTCTGGCATTTAAAGGTGCCTTTGTTACAATTTTTTTTTTACCATCTTTTCTTGTACATTTTTTTTTCGCCACCAAGCTTTTTTTCTTCAGAGTTTTTGCTTTAGAATCTCTCAACACATTGTTCGTCTCCTTCAAATATAGTTAGCAACTGTTAATCATATAAGAATACTGTCCCCCTTAACATCTCACTTTGTTCGCCTCCTCTTAAGAGGTATTTTTATTCTCAGTGTTTACATTTCATTTTTGATTCTAAGACATTATATCGACATAATTGATGTTCAGTAGTTAAACTTTCATTTTGAATGATTATACAATTTTAATAATTTAAGATATCATGTTTTCTTAAATGAATATAATCAATTTATGTTATTGAAAGCTTATTCTTATATGTGATAATATATTCATGTTATTCTTGAACAAAGTGTTACTATTTATAAAATCATAAGTTAAGGAAAACTTCAAAATGATTTTATCCATCTCATTAATCTCCCCAAAATTATACCTAACGCGAGTGCTATTAAATTTCTCTGCAATACTTCTAGCATACTCATTTATATCTGCTTTGATTAATATTCTTTCCTCTTGAGGTAACTATTGTATCAACTTTTCTAAATCATTTCAAAGCCTTTTACTTATATTTTCGTCCAAACTTATTTAGGGGCATATATGCTTACAATGTGAATAATCATCCAATTGATTACAATTTTTTAAAGCTATAATTCTATTGATATTCTTCTTGACTTTCACTATATTATCCTTCAAACTTTTATCTAGAATTATATAACCTCATTTTTAGTTCTATTCTTACTCAAGTACCAAAGCCATGAAGCGCCTAAGAATTATCACAATCTCATAGTATGAATAGTGCAATATGATCAGAAAGTTGCTTCTTAAATTTGTTTGGCAATAGTTTGCATCTCTTTTCTACATACTACTTTTTTGTTCTCTTTGCTTGCGGGGAGCTTGCTCTAAAATATTTACAACGTTCGGGTTGATGTAGTGGTTTTAAAACAAGTGAGTTATATATGGAGAACTCAAAATTTATTTATTATTTATTTTCTTTAGGTCTACAATAGTATATTTGTACAATATTTTCACTTTTTTCCCCAATTACTAAAACAATTTGAAATGGACATCGAATTTGGCTGTCCCACTACGCTTTAAGGCCTACATATCTGCTCTTTCTTTTCAGAAAAGCTAATATTGTGAGTTATCGTTTTAGGTGCTAAAACATATGAAGATCAAATATATGGTGAGATAAGAGGAAGGATCCAGGAGGATGATATCTCAGCTCCAATTCGAAGAGGCCAATATTACTATTATGAACGAACTTTGAAGGGAAAGGAATATGTTCAACATTGCCGACGTCTTGTCATCAGTGAAACTTCTGCTTCTGTGTATGATGTTATGCCCATAGGACCTGAAGCACCCGAGGAACATATTATTCTTGACGAGAATATCATGGCTCAAAGCCATAATTACTATAGCATTGGGGCTTTCAAAGTAATTATAGGATAATGAACATCATGATTTAGTTTTCATTATATTACTTGAAATTGACTTTGTGCTTACAGGTTAGTCCAAATAATAGACTGATAGCATATGCTGAAGATGTCAACGGCAATGAAATCTACACTATTTACATTATTGAAGCTGATACAGGTACCTATGTTGGGACTTCTCTAAAAGGAGTGACATCATATATAGAGTGGGCAGGAGATGATACACTCATTTATATTACGATGGATGAGATCCTTCGGCCTTACAAGGTTACGATCTTGGTGCTTAAAGTTGTTCTTTTGTTCTATTACATGACAGAAGTTTGTTTCTTATCCCTTTTGCCAGTTCACACACCAGAATATATGCTTTCTTTTTGAATCAAAGCATGCAAAATAAATTTTAAAAAAAAAATTACATAAGAAAACAGATCTCAGGGTATTTATAAAGCTACAAGTATATCTTTTTGTATTTCACATCATTATTTTGCTTATTTACTCTTTCATACTTTTATAGGTATGGTTACATAAACTATTGTTGGATCAATCAAGTGATCTGTGCCTTTATCATGAGGAGGATGTTATGTTCTCTCTTGATCTTGAAGCTTCTGAAAGCAAACAATATATTTTTATTGGATCTGAAAGCAAAAATACAAGGTTTATGTTTTTCTTAGATATTTCCAGGCAAGACGATGGGATAAGGTCTTTGACTCCTCGTATTTATGGGATTGATGCTTCAGCTAGTCACCGTGGCAATCATTTTTTTATTAAGAGAAGAAGTGAAGAGTTTTATAATTCTGAAATTGTTGTTTGTCCAGTTGACAATTCATCTGAAACAACAGTTTTGATTCCGCACCAGGATAGGTGATTTTTTATTTCAATCATGTCATTTTCAGTATTATCATGTACTCTAAATGCAAGCCTATCATAATCTATTTTTTTATCACCATTTCTCATACAATTTTTGAGGATAGTCACCGTGTTGATTGTGAGAATCTGTCCGGCAGCTAAATATATTTAGTATTGCATCATAGCTTGGATATTGTTTAGTAAGAGAAGGGAAAGGAGATTAGTTTTCTTTTCTTTGTCAATATGCCAAAAGCCTTTTCCAGTAATATTTTCCAACTGTTATGTTACTTTTAAAAAGTGCAGCAGCACACAGTACTGCTCATCTTATGTGGATGATTCCTTATCTGAGGCTTTAGGTACCTGTTGTTGCCTAGTTGAAAGCCAAAAGGCCAGTGCGATAGGTTTCCAGTGTAATCGAATGTCCCAAAACTGGGAGAGAAATCTCAGCTGTGCTTGTTATAATTTGATTAGGCAAGCTAAAACAAAGTATCTTCATTCTTTCCAAAGTTTTCTGTGCATAGACTACATCTCCTAGACTTCTATTAGAAGATTGTAGAGATCAATCTAGCAATTTCATTACAAGATAAATCCATGCTTGATCCCCGATCGTCCACATGGCATAATAATCAAGTTAGCAGTCAAACAATCATCCGGCTGGTCAAATAGTCAAAGAAAGATCCACATTATTCTCAAGTGCTTAATTTCTCACTTGTGTGGGTTCAATTGTACTCGTAAAATGCATCTGTGATCATAACATGATATTTATGAGTAGTTGCTGATATTTTATGAATAACACGTGGCCACCTCAACTATACTTCTTCCTTTTAGGGGATTTTGTTCAGGCACCCCTCTGCTTTAAGGAGCATTATATCAAGAGCTTCACTAACATTTGATGGAGCCTATGTTCATCTACAACAACTTGATCTTGTCCTAAACCAAGGAATCCTAGTCATTATTGACTCCGATGATTTCTATTATGAGAAGACATGTAGCAATCATCTAGATGCTCTCCTATACTATAGAATATCAAGGGATGTCTGACCTTCCATATCTTCCACGTTAGGCCGGCGGATTCTAGAGAACACGCCTTTGGTCTTCCCCAATTAGCGGCCTCCTCCATATATGAATAGGAGACTTGGTCTCTTATTGAAGTCAATCTAGAAGGCTAATTCTCTTTAGCAACTCTCTCTTTCTCTTCATCCTCTTTGTCCTAAATAGCTCTGTAACTTGCCTCTACGAACTTCTTTAGACGGCTAATTCTCTTTAGGGCATGGTTGAGTTGTGTATATAGGAGGATATTTCCGAACCACTTCAAATACTTTGTTTATATTTTGTTTCTTTGTTCTTTTGTATTCAATATGAACAATGATGTAATTCAGGTCATCCGTCTCAAAATCTACCTCCTATCTCTCCAAAACATAGACGAACTTCTCCATCAATATTTTTGGGTGCCCTCACGTAGAATTTAGAGAATATAGTGAACAACACTCGCAGCACCTTCCCTCCTTCATGTTGCATGTTGTAGCCACACCTCGACCAAAAGATCAACCTCACACACTAATGCTTCTGTTACTTCTTACGATCAGCTGGTTAGTTAGTAGCAAGAGATGATCGTTGATCTCCAGCAGGTGGTCATAGACATGGTAGGTGCACAAACCATTCTGATGGTTGAGATGCATAACTTCATCTCTACCTAATCGGTGACGGGTAATAGGCTTAGTCACCATCTCATGTGACAAGCGGACTTTGCCAGCTTGCTCAGCTAACTCGACAGGCACCTGGAGTGGACCAATTATCTCTACTTCAGCGTGTGCTGGACTTTTATCCAGGTCCTCAGCACGTGTGGCCACGATTCCACATATCGTTCCTCCTCCACAACATCCTACAGATGCTATTGTAGCTCAAGATGTTGCTACCCGTCTTCATCATGAAAATGGTGTCGACCTGCTTCCACGCCTTGTAGCCTCTACCCCCCGCTATCATCCAAATTCCTCAACTTGAACAACCACATCAATCCTAAGAAATCATCCTGGCACCAAGGTAAGAAACCTAAAACCTAGTTGTCTCTCTCCTCGACCAACTTTTCTCCCACAACACCATATTAGCAATGGCTTCTTCTGTCCAGGAATAAACTTTCCTAACTTTACCTTGAATAACCTATTCGTAGCAATTGATGGTGATGCTTTTCTTTTTGTTGTCATAAGGGGCAAGTCTTGTCCTAGAAGATTACATGTTACCCAAGTTTGATTATTATAAAGGTGACATTGACTCACGTAAGCATATTTGAGGATTTGAAGTTGCATTCGAATACTCGAGGCTTACTGATGCGTGAAATGCCACTTGTGTTCTCTACTTTCAAGCACTCCACCATTACTTGGTACATTTGTTTGTCTACTGGAATTATCCAATCTTATAACCTCCCCAAAATGGAACTTCACTCATTTTCTATGGGGAATGCAATTTGATATCTTTGATATCCTTTTAGCCTACATCTGGCAGAAAGAATGCGACAGCACCCGGGCATACTCTAACAGGTTTTTCATAAAGGTAACTAAATCAAGGATATTATGCCAGCTGTTAATATCATCTACAACTTTTTGTAGAGGGCTACGAGATGGCCCCCTCGTCAACGCGTTGAACCTACTCCATCCAAGAACCAACTTGGAGCTCATTAATTGTGAGCCAGTATGTACAGGTTTAAGAAGCTCAGCAAGAACTCCTCCAGCATGAGCATAGGAGAAAAATGGAAGATGCTTTAAGTTCAAAGTATCAAAGGAACAGTGGGAAGAAGTATAAGGATCACCTTCCCCGCTTTGGCGAAGGGCAGTTTTAGCTTACTCAGCTAATCATTGAGGTCCATGTAGCTGCCTACAAGAAAAGCCTCATCGATCCACCAGGAAGAAGCCTGATCCTTCCGAAGGAGCAAATCCCAACAAATAGTACACAATTTATAGAACTTACACCCATGAGCAGTGCCAGTGCTACACTTTGAAATCCTTGTGTGGGAAACTCATTGAAAAGGGAAATTTGAAAGAATTCTTGATTTGCTGGGAGCATCGAATGCATAGAATGAATCTCCACTGCTTCAAGCAAACCTTATAAGAACAATGATAGTACATAGCAGATCGCAACTATTGCTTTCAACACTCACCCAACATTATACATAGGCGAGCCATCAATGCAACCTAATGAATCAACAGATACAATCTTCAGTTAGGACCCTAAGCTCGATAGGAGATAGACTATTGTGGTGAGGAGTGTACCTCACCAATTCTCTTATATAATTCCCATCGCTTTCTCATTTGATCACATGCTGGAATATGACAGAAGCTATAGCGTACCAATCACAGTCACGGTACAGATTGGCAATTTTGATGTAATAATAGGGTACTCCTCAATATGAGCAACTCAACTAACATCCTCTTCGAATATACTTTTCCATGAATGAAGGTCACACCAAGAACTTCCTTCAAGGTGAAACGTGGCTCGCTAACTTCTTTGGAGAATAAGTAGCCCTTCTTAACTTCATCACTTTGCCAGTTATTTTTAGAGAGTTAAAGGGACAAGTCAGCCACCGGTGACATTCATCATCTTTAGAATAGCCTTCAATTATAATGCCATCCTAAGGTAACACTTAACGCCTTTGGAATTGTAGTTTCAACCACGCACCTGTCAACAAAGATCCAGATTCAGACTGGAGTTGTAACATTGCATGGAAACACGATGCAGATGCTTAAGTCATTTCACATTGTCGCACAACTACTTGTTGACTAGAGCGATCTAGAGAATAAGGGGAAGAACTCAAGACGGAATAAACTATTACAACTATACCTGTATCTATGGAGAAATGTTCCCAAACTGTAATGGTTTCTTCTGTATTGAATGAAAAGGAAATGGCTAGGGCTCTAGCCTTGGTTTCTGAGTACACCGATGCTTTCTCTTGGTCCCCCTTCAATATGAAAGGAGAAGACAGGGATATTGTCGAGTATCACGTCAACATCTTGCCTAATAATCAATTAAGCAAAAGAAATGCACATCAATAGAAGAGAGATATGAAGTAAATCAAAGAAGAAGTTGAAAAACTTATTTTGGCTGGTTTTATTTCAGAAGTATTTTACCTCGACTACTTAGCCAATATAATAGTAGTAAAAAAGTCAAATGGAAATGACGAGTGTGTGTTAATTTCTACAACTTGGATAAAGCATGTCCTAAAGATACTTATTAACTACACCAAGGCACTAGTCGACAGAACGTTAGGCTTTCCAATAATGAGCATTCTAGGCACTTTCTTTGGGTACCATCAAAGCAAGATCCTTAAGAGGAGTCATTAACAGTCACTGGAGGCAGCACTAATTAGGGCCTACATGCCAATGAATGATAGATTGAGTCATTAACAGTCAAAAGTTAGAATCCGGAAGCCTGCATCGATGACATCCTCATCGAAAACCACCTTCAAAAATCACCTTTCTAGCAACATCTTAATGATCTCAAAGAGGCATTCGAGATAATGAAAAAACACAAGCTCATGCTCAGACAATAGAAGTGTGTTTTGGTAGCAGTATTTCTAGTTTTCTTGGATGTCTATTGTCTATGATAGAGATTGAGGCAACTCCTATAAAATTGCTCCAATCTTGAATATGCCATCTCCAAAGACAGTCTCTAAGGTACATCTAGTAGGCTTAGGAAGATTCATTCCCTACTCGGGTAACAGATGCTTACCATTTTTTAAACTATTCTGCAACTTGAAAACGAGTGGACATAGGAATGTGAAGATGCCTGCATTGCTTTAAAAGAAGAAAATTTGACTTCCATGCCTATGTTCAGTGCACCTGTCAAAGGAGAAATCTTGTCCTTCTTTGTCGGAGCATTAGATGTCCACAGTACTCATCAGGCTTAATAGGAGGCTTCAATGACCTATCTATTACGTGAGTCATGTATTGACTAGTGTCGAATTGAGATATCCAGTCTTGGAGAAATTCGTAATGGCCTTCGTGGTTGAGATAAAAAACCCACACCTATACTTCCAAGCTCATTCCATTGTAGTTGTGATGAACCAACTGCTCAGAAGAATACTCTATTCTACTAAAGTATTTGATCACGCTGGGTGAGTTCAACGTCATCGTCATCCCAAGGATTGCTATTAAATCATAGGCACTGGCATACTTCTTGGCCAAGTTAATGACCTTTGAACCACTGCCACGAGAATGAAAGCATATCCTATGGATGCTTTACGTGGATGGTACTTCGGGGAGTCAGTCACTTGGAATTGAATCGAAGTTTGGATTGAATTCAAACAGTCTATGTGACTTAATTTTCAAGCAACAAAACAATTAGGCCAAGTACGAAGCCCTTATCATCGGGTTTGAATTCTCTCATAAGATGGGAACTAGATACTTGCATGTCTACATTGACTCAATGCTATTAGTCAACCAAGTCATTGGAAGCTTCGGAACCCTTAACAACATTCTGAGAAGGTATCTCACACGAGTCCATCTACTCCTTCCACTGTTCAAAGAATTCAGCATTATCCATATTCCATGAAAAGAAAATTAGGATGTTGACCATATGGCTAAGCTTGGTGACGCTAATTTCGAGCAACAACTAGTCCTAAATGAGCCTAGCTTTCATCACCAAAAAGTCACATGCGTCCGGTCACAACTACCTTAGATGGATGTGAATTATCTAAAGGATGGAATTCAACCAGCAAATGAAAAGCTCGCCAAGAAGATCAAATTTTAGTGCACCAAATACACTCTAATTGATGGCCAATTGTATCGACATTGCTATTCCAAGTGACTCACCAAATATCTTCACTCTTAGGAGGCATCTGAAGTCATGAAGCAAACATATGAAAGAGAATGTGTAACTCATGCACAAGGAAAGAGTATGGTGCCTCACATGCTTTGCTAAGGTTACTTCTAACCATACATTCAGAAATATCTCAATGTCTACAAAAATGTCCTTAGTTGCCATTTTACATATATTTGCATGATCAGCTGACAGATTTCTTGAACCCGATAATTTCATTACGGCCTTTTACCGTGTAGGGCATGGACTTTCTTAGCCCCCTACCCACTTCTTATAATGGGCATAAGTGACCGCTTTTCACAATTTATTACTGTACAAAATGGATAGATGTTAAGTCGATGATAAAACCTATGGCTCAGAATGTTGAAAATTTTATTTGAGCTCGTATTCTTTATCGAACAAAAAAAGGTAATGATTTCTATGCGATGAATGGCATTGAACTCCATTACACGTCTATTTGGCACCCTCAGACAAATAGACAGGCTGTGTCGGTCAACAAAAACATTCTCAATGCTTCGAAGAAGCATATTAGTGTAGTAAAGGGTAATTGGGAACAGGAATTGCCAAGGATCCTCTGGATCCTCAATACAACTCCTTTCGAGATCATCAAGAGTCCCTTTACACGTGCTTTGGAGGGGAAGCTGTCATATCCATGGAGCTCAAGTATTACTCACCTAGGGTAGAAGCTGCTCCCAACCACGATGTGATGACCTAAGGATGGATGGAGGAAAGCTATGATTCCTAACCACTCGATCTCGATCCTTTGGAGCACAAAAGAGAAATGACTTGTTTGAAGAGACTAGAATGAAAACGCCCCATGGAAAGACACTTTAGTCAAAATTTACCCCCGATGATCTATTCAAGTGAAGGCATGCACCATGCTAATGGCTTAGGCATCAACAAGTTTGAGACAAATTGGGAAGGGTCATTCTCCGTCCACTTAGTCACTGGCCCCAAGCATTCCACCTCATGGATCCTGATGGAGTCATCATTCCAAGAACGTGAAGTGGCGCTGTTCTCAAAAGGTTCTTTGCTTAATGATTTACTCTTTGATTATATCTTGTGTATTCTTCTATTTAAATAATATCAATAACAAAATACAATACATACTATCTAGCCAATACTTGTCTTCTTATTCTTTGCAACGCCTTGCTTTGTTTTACGGGTACATGTTGGCTCCCACGAATCGCAAACTAGGTTGAAGTTGCGTCTGTCATTGACTTAGTGGATTCATTTAACCATTCCCTAAAACTCCATGGTAGGTGAGGGACCCATTCCTCAACTCAATCTAGGTTAAATAGGTATGGATCTATGGCCACAATCTCTTCTACCCCTTTGACAGGTGGGAATGGGTATCGTCCCACAACTTGTCATGGCTAAATAAGTGTAGCTCTCCTAACATATTTACACCTCCTAGCGAGTTGAAGCTGATACTCCCTTGTCTTCCACCTGAGAATATGTGTGACGAATTTGATATAAGCTAATTATTATTTTGGTATATATGTAGGATGTAAAATAAAGTTAATTTTTTATTTGAAATTATGTATATGATATGAAATATAGTTAATTTTTAATATTAAATTTTATAGGTGATATGACATGTCTGTTTAAAATTAACTTGGCTAATTTTAAACAAGTTAAACAAGCAGACCTTAGAGTTATTGATTTGGTGGGTAGTTGCGAATGCATATTAAATCTATCAAAGGTATGTATGATAAAGCATGACAAGTATTAGAAGTGGTCGTGGAGTGATCAAAATATTTTTTATAATACTAGGTTTACAGTTGTTATCTTTTAATAATAATTTTAGAATCTTTGATTTGGTTATGTTATATATAGAAAAAAGTAAATTGTTTTATGGTATTTCATCATATTTTTCATAAGTGTTGTTTTGTTAAAGGCAAATCAAAGATTAGAAAATGGAGGAGGATTCAAAACACAAAGGACTGAGAATTAGTTAAATAAAGCCATGATAGAGGTTTTTATAATTCGTGTAGCCAAATTTTGTAATTATCCAACTAAATATGATCGTTTGAGGTGTCTTTTCCTATTACTCAAAGAAATATTTATATTGATAAAATCATTGTTAATAGAACTAAGTCTAGTTTCTTAGCTAATAAAAGAATATTATGGACACCTGATATTGTGACAATTAAGCAAACTTCGTTATATATATCTTGTTGGAAGATGAAGGTATCACTGACTACAAAGGTTTGTGCTATGGAAATGAGAAGGTTTTTAGTGATGTAGACTTTGGTAAAGATGATAGTACCAGGGGGGATCGGATTATTTTAAAGTGACTTGGGTGTCATGGTCATATATATAGAGGAGATGGTCATTTCCTCATTTTAAGTCTTTAGGGTCTATTGGTGTCCACACTATTTTGGTCATGCTAAAGGCCAAAATAGTTCTTTCATTATAAACAATAAATAAATATTATTAAATTAATTTTTATTATATTTTACACAACTTTCAATATAAGAAATCTACTTTCTTTCATATCCCATATCATTTTTAATACATTATCAACTTTATTTCACATATTATATAAATTTTAATATAACTAATTAACTCTATTTTCTATCATGCACATATCTCAAGACAAGCCCATAATTTTCATAACAAGACTAAATTGGTCTCTTTGTCAAATAGAGCCTTAAATGATTTTTTTTTGGTTAAAGGAAAACGAAGAAAAAGTGGTAAGAAAAACAAAATTGGGTAGAGATTGTACAAAAAGGTTCGATAAGTTAGAGTAAATATCTTAAGTTTCATTGGGTAGGAATAATAGTTGAAAATAGTACATAAAACCAACTCTGAATTGTTGGTTTTGAACTATGGTTTAGGTTGACGAATAAATAAAGCATAAACCGAAATTGTATCATACTCATATCTGAAAAGCAACATGGAATATTGTTTTGAATTATCCAAAAAGTTTTTGAAGGCCACAAATTCATCATGATTTGTATTTGTATGTTGGCTTTCCATATTACTGGGTTCTCAACGACTAAATGTAGCTGGTATAGTAATATGCCTAATCGTTACCGAAACGAGATGTTGGTGTCCAACCTTCTCACTTTGTGGTATAAAAGTGACTCAAATGAAAACATTGTGAACAAACAAGTTCCATCACAATATTTGTGGTAGTTCAGCTACAACAGTAGCCCACCAGCTTGCTAGCAGTTTCAGTTAAAGTACCACAATATTAACCTACTAGACGAACATTAATTTGTTATGACAATTATGCAAGGAAAAGACAATTCAAAGACTACCTCCAACTGGAAGTATGCAATGATTGAATAATTACATCATGAACAACGTATTCAGAAGAAGTCAATGAAATGTAATGGTTAGCGAAATATTACTGAGTTATATCATATGAAATGCTCTTTTATGAGTTTGTTTTGTAGTTCTATTTTCCAATAGTCCTTATAATGTAATCATTGTTTAGACATTAATGGGTTATATGTTTTAGGTGGGCTCTTTTACTTGATTAGTTCATTGCTTAAATCCATTGGAAATGTTCTTCTATGAGTTTTGATGTCTGTTTCACATTGTAGACTTCCAATTTAGGTATTAGTTTCGTAATAGGACTATGGCTCACATTTGTCTTTTAGCCATTTACTCCATTTTTATTAGCTTCTTTCTTGTTTTGTTCCTTTTATCGTTAGAATCTTCATAACTGAATATATTTTATTTAGTAGATTGTGGAGCATTTTTCTCACTAAGATGTTGATATGGCAATACTCTTTTCAGTGTAAAAATTCAAGATTTTCTACTTTTTAGTAGCCATATTTCTGTCTTTGTACGAGAAAATGGATTGCCCAAAGTAATCATATATAGCCTTCCCCCTGTTGATGAAGCAATTGGTTCCCTCGAAGGTGGTCAGTTTGTTGATTTTATTGATCCCATATACTCCGTGGACCCTGAAGAATCGCAATTTTCTTCAAGTATTTTGCGGTTTTCTTATAGTTCAATGAGAACTCCTCTGTCTGTGTATGACTATGACATGAACACTGGCATATCTATGCTAAAGAAGATGCAACCGGTAAAGTTCTATTTGTTTATTATAAGTTATATACTATATTAAAGGAATGAGTTATCTAATTCTTATTTGGTTGTTCTCTAGCTTTTATGTGATGGAAATTATGAAAATGCTATTTTTCTATATTAATTAGCTTTTTCAGGTTAGTTTTTATTCTAACAATAAGCTGAATATGAATCATCTAATTCTTATTTGGACTTTAGCTTTTATGTCATGGAAATTATAAAAATGTTTTTTTATCCTTTGGTAGTGCTTTTCTTCTATGTTATAATTAGCATTTCATGTTTGTATTTATTATGATAACCCGCTGAAAGTAAAATCTACATAATGACATCCAGTCTATTATTAGGACTTTGTCGACCCACAAATTATTATTCCAGTAAAACTGTTCAAGCTGTCTTATTGTGAATAGTATCCATAAGTTTTTGAGATTTGCGGAACTTATCCCATACTCTATTAAACACATTCCTACTTATTGGCATTGCACATTACCATGTATTTATGTTTGGTGATGATTCAACTTCTTATGCTAGGTAATATCACTTAGAAGGTTACTTGATGATGGCGTCAAGATTATTTTTTCTTTTCCCATTGGTAAATTCCAAGTAAAGATTTTTATTTTTCAAATTTTGGTGGCACCTCATGTTACTCTTTAATTGTAAATAACTAAATTTACAGGTTTGGAAGTCTGCCTTGATTACTTTGACCAAGTGTGATTAGCTTTTATATTTGTGATATTTTTTTATTTTGGATTCTGGATTCTCTTATCAGAAACTAGGTCTATTCATGATGTGCTTCCATCATTTATTTAACAGATCTCTCGAATTTTATTTTGCAAGGCCTTTTCCAACTACTTTATTACTTGCTTCTTTGTATTACCTCTCTGTACATATAATGACATCTACATCTTTGGTAAGATCCTTCTGTCAAACCAATTAGTTGTCTCCTGGAAATGTATCTTGGTGCTTGCTTACGGGCAAACAATAAGAATTGGGGGGGTGTCAATGTCCTTTTGAGTGTTATAAATGCGTGTTTGTGTGGCAATAGGCGGTAGTGTTTTACTTAACTTTATATGTAAAATGGAAAAGAAAGAAAAGAGAGTATGGTCATTTTATGAAGTTCGTAATTGTATGAGGTGGGATAGTAATAAACAAAAGTCAAGTCAATATCCTGTATGGGATATCAAAGCTAAGAAAAATAAAAAAAATCTTTGTTAGTGAAATTGCTGTGGTTATTAACAAAATGAAACAGCTTTTTCCCCTAAAATTCACATTCTCTAAACATGGATTACATTTGGGATGTGATAAATGGATTTTTTTTATGTTTTACTAGAAGCTCTAATTTAGATTGTTTAGTTATGCCATCGTTGACCTAAAGATGCCCTTTATGTAAACATGAGGGAATCTATATCTTGACAATAAAGAGAGGAAGTGTGAGACCAAAAGACTTAGAATATGGTCTACACATGATTTTCAATCACTTTTGCTCATTAAGAGTGAACTAAATGGAGAAAGAGAGACCCATGTAGCCAAACCAAAATTGTTGTTGTAACTGGAAGTCTTAAATTAAACGACGAACCGGATGCTACTTGCTATGTGAATGCTTTAGCAACTTGTACTGTAAACTCTTACATAAGCTGGAAATATATGTTTCAGTATTTAATTGTCTTTGTTTATTGATTTACTACTTTTGTAAACCTTACATAAGCTATCTGCTGCAAGTTAGTTTACCTTTTCACAAATAATGCAGGTGTTAGGCGGTTTTGAAGTATCTAACTATGTCACAGAGAGAAAATGGGTGGCTTCAGATGGCATTAAGGTTCCTATTTCAATCCTATATAGGAAGAATCTTGTAAAGCTTGACGGATCTGATCCTCTGTTACTTTATGGCTATGGTTCATATGAGGTAACATGCACCTTTTATGAACTCAGTCTTTCAGTTGTTTCGTATATTAATATGAGAAAAGAACATATACTTTCTATTTGTCTGTGCTGCCCATTTTCTCAGTCCACACAGAATGTAATTATGTATAATTACAAACATCCATGACTTTTTGGAGTAAACTGGCATCTGCACGCTTATATTTAGTTGACAAGACCTTACAGGTTTTCAAATATGAAATTCAGTATCAGAATTAAAATTGTTATGATTAGCTGAACTTCTTGTTTTTCTCCATGCATCACAGTATCCAAGGTCAAACATCCATGACTTTTTGGAATAAACTGGCATCTGCACGCTTATATTTAGTTGACAAGACCTTACAGGTTTTCAAATCTGAAATTCAGTATCAGAATTAAAATTGTTATGATTAGCTGAACTTCTTGTTTTTCTCCATGCATCACAGTTTCCAAGGTTTGCATAAGATTGTGCTTGGAGAAAATTTTCATTTGACTATTTGTGCTCTGTGTGCGAGAGTTTCTTGCACCTTTATGTTCTGGTATTATTTATGAAGAAATTGTATCTCAATTGTGTTGGTCATCACTTGGTTGAGTACCTAGAATTCTTCATTTAATATAGTTTCCTTCATAATTCATGTTGTTTTTCCTTCATAACAAAACTGAAGCTGTTCCTCAGTATAACTCCATCTAAACCCACTAAGCAGCAATTTTCTGTTTCTGAAATGTATTATCCAAGTTTTTATTTCATCTATAGCTTAAGGGAGCTTTTATAACCTGCCATTATGCAACATTGGGGATGCAAACTGTGGATATAAGAACGTAAGATCAAATAAAAGGACATGTGCTTCCTGCTGAAGCTGCTTATCTTTTATGATTAAGAAGACAGTCTAGGTGTACATAGAATTGTTGTTTTATAATTTATACTTTTGAGGGATGGGTTTGTCCTTCCTGATTTATATGAAATTATAGGATGCTTGAAGATTGCTATTTTTTTTTCTTTGCATAATACGTGATTTTTGTATGGAATAACTGAAAAGTCTTGTAAACAGCTTTTTTGATTGGAGTTGCACCCAAATTTGGCTATGGAAGACGTGAAACTTGTAGTTATATTGATCAATGTAAATTTGCTTTTGTTGACGCATCTTTTGCTATGAGATGACTTGTTTCAACATTTTGTCTTTGCTTGAATTTCATGAACACCTTATCCATAAATTGCTAACTTTGTCTTGGGTTGACAGGTATGCATAGATCCTAGTTTTAAGGCATCAAGGTTGTCTTTGGTTGATAGGGGTTTTGTATACGCTATAGCTCACATACGTGGAGGTGGTGAAATGGGAAGAAAATGGTATGAAGATGGGAAGTTGTTGAAGAAAAAAAATACCTTTTCTGACTTTATTGCATGTGCAGAATACTTGATTGAGAACAAGTATTGCTCAAAAGAAAAACTCTGCATTAATGGGAGGAGCGCTGGAGGCTTGTTGATTGGTACAGTTTTAAATATGCGTCCTGATTTGTTTAAGGCAGCTGTAGCCGGAGTTCCATTTGTTGATGTGGTCACAACAATGTTGGATCCAACAATCCCATTAACTACATCTGAGTGGGAGGTCATATTTTTTTACCAAAATTATTTATACAAATATTTGCATCAGTGATTATGTTACCTTCGAATTAATGTTTATTTTATGTGCACACACTAAACCTCTATTAATTCATTTTTAACTCTCAAATCTTAATCTTTACATACCTAACTTGCCAAACTTCAAAATATTGCCTAAATAATGTGCTCCGCTTTATATTGTAAATATGGTTAAGTTAGTCTTGACCAGAGTATATAATATCAAGATCTAGTAGTGCATTTGCTCAATAATAGCACTATTCCTTGCTGTCATATGAATTTGCCTTGCAAGTAACTAGTGTTAGTCACAGGACAAGTTAGTATGAGGCACCACCTCCCGTGTTATTTTCACCTTCCTTGCCCATTCTAGCATCTCTCCTCTTGCTTCCCCATATAAAACACTTCCCATACTCCCCTTTATATTCTAAGAACTGGAAACATTGCCTTGAAACTTGAGCAATTCCGCTTGGGCTTTATCATGTGGTAGAGCCACGCCTCTATCAGTGCTCTGAAATCGTTCCTGAGCCCTTTGAATTACTTTAGATATATGGCTGGCAAAGGCATTGTATGTAGCTTGTATTTTGTGAGAGCAAGTTAGCAAACAAGCCACAGGTTCTTTGTGACAATAGAGCAGCCCAATGCAAAACCCTTTAAACCATTAGCACAAATAACAATATTTTATGGACAAATGAGTGGAAAAATTCATAAATTGGATTGTTCCATAGGCTCTATTTGGATGTAGGATAAAAAAAATGATTTGGATAAATTTTTTTGATTTTTTTCGAAAAATACATATGATATGAAATAAAGTGAGTTATATTAAAAATTGTGTTGGATATAAAATAAAGATAATTTATTTATTGAGAATTATGTTGGATGTGAAATAAAGTCATTGTTTAATGTTGAAATTTATGTAGGATGAGACATAAAATAAATTTTTAATTTTTTAAAAATAAATTTTTAATTTTTTTAAAAATAAATTTTTAATTTTTTTAAAAATAAATTTAAGTTTAAATAGCCATGGCTTTTTTCTGCGAACCAAACAAACCTTAAAGTGAACTAGGTTTTTTGGATAGTTAATAGTATGGAGTTTAGTAAACATATGTAAATATCTATATTTGGGTGTGAACATATAAATAACTAGTTAAACATATTACAAATTTGAATCCCTCTTGGGGTTTTCTTATATCTTGATCTTGCATTATCAAGTAGTTAGTAGTTAGGGGTTCTTAGAGTGGCTATTTTTTTTAAGCAACTTGCTTTATTATGTTTCTTGTTTTTCTTTCCTATCAACTGTTCCTATGCTATTGATATTTATAGTGTGATAGAACAAGTTATCACATTTCAATTTTTATCTCTTATATTTCTATCACTAAAGCTCAAATGTCGTTGGAAATTTTTTTCCGAGTTACCCATATGGCTTTTCTAATATCAGCAGAATCTTATATTTAGCATGCATGCTGGTTACACGAATGCTAATTTTTAGTAGTCTTTTCATGCAAAAAATGTTCGTTCCAAGCTTGAATAAATAGGTTGAAATGTCTTGTTCTGATTTGTTAATTAATCCATTACATATTTTTCCCATTCCTCCAAATATAGTTTCCTGTGCCATGGATTTGGAATAGGGTGGAAGTCTCTATATGAGACATTGTTATACAGCCATTGTAGATAGGCATCTTCCAACTCAAACTACATTAACTTGGTTTGCCATGACAATCGACCTTTTTACTTTTGAATTTTCCAGGTCAATTGCAGTATTTGTCTTTGGAGTTAGATGCCTCTCCTTGTGATCTGTCATCAATGATACACAATTGCTAACAAGTTTTTTGTGAATGTGAATAACAAAAACAAATCGTCAAACGTATAGATACATATTAACCATCAATATTTATCGTACATTTCCTGAAATATTATATCGAGTAAAATCCAACATATCAATTAAATATGGGTCTTCTATGCCTCTTCTCTATGGTATCACATCGCTATCTGAAGAGGGTAAATGAGGTCGTGGAGCATTCACCCATGCATACACATCATCCTTTTTTTCAGTTGCATCTTCAACTGTGTTGTGAATCAGTCACTGGTGTAGAAGTCCCCAATTCATATTACATTGATCCCATAAGGTCTAAAAAGTTAAAGAACTCTTATGGCCTGATACGATTGTAATGAGTTGTAGGTATATGTCCAGAAAATTAACAACTACTGGTCGGACGTTCCCAATGTACAGTTAGGATCTTAGGCAATCATTAATCGAGATGAGCTAGTCTCGTGCTGCTATCCACCGGCTTATGTCGATACCCTCAATACATTGAGCAACACTATCACATATGCTCTATAATAGCTCATCCTAATAGGCAGAGCCAAACATTAATGTAAATATAACAACTGTATAAATCAAAGAGCATTTGAATTTGCGTTCAATCAGAGCAAGTGGATAGTATGCTGTCAGCTCTTTCGGCCATAAGAAAACCAAGGGAAAGGCGTGCCCAAGATCAATAACAAGACATGTACCATTCCATCGCCTCCCTATCATCATCGACTATGACCAGTTGTTGCACCATCTTATGACGTAACTTCCATAAGTTTCTGTATCAGATGATGAGTCAATTCATGCCTGGTCATCCCCTAGCATCTCTCCATCTGAACTCTGGCCCCATAGGCTCTAATGGACTGCTAGAACACTTTCAATTATAAACCCCCCACAATAACCTATGAAATGAGTGGCACACATGCCATGTAATTGTTTGCTCCAACACGACATAGATGGGACAGGAAAATGAGCATATTTGATGAGTGGGGCATCCAAATAACCTAGTTAATGTGTTGGTTTTATTTTTGTAAACTTGAAATCGTGTGGCATGGGACATGTCTTACAATCCATTTAGCCTACAAAAAACTTAGTATATCAGTGCACAGTACAAATTATATTTTAAATTTAACTAAATGTTGTACCTTTAATCGAAGTTAGATCAATAAGTTTCACTTTTGGTGATTGTGTAGCAGGCTAACCAATGTGAAGCGTCTCCCATGACTGTATATACAGTAAATGTAGGAATCTGACTATAATAGAGCAAGTAGGAGAGATTGTATACCACCACTTTCATGCAATTGAGCCAACACATCCCCACCAAAGTAGAACTAAGCGAAGCTAGCAAGATCCTCTAGCGTTGGTGGCCACTACTGGTGAATCTCACTACTAACAACACTCATCAATAGAGTATGTATATGCTTACGTGAAAGAGCAAGGACCTCGTGGGAGTCCATACAAAATTATCATAGTAAGAAACAAAGGGGCATACAAGTGTTTGCAATCCAGGCATAATAATAAATCATACCTGAGCTATATAATTAAATAACGTGATCTCAATATGTAGAGGCAATTTTTGGGGCAAACTTGTGAGGCTAATGATGAAAAATTTCATAGTTAAACATGTAAAATAGAGTAGTACTACTGGGATAAGTGACCTCTTGGGAAGTACTTAAGTCACACAGTTCTTTAAAGCCAATGCAGATTATGACGTTCCATATCAGGATACCACGATAACAAACTTATTTCGTAGGGGAGTTTGTATATTGACTCAAATAATTTTAACATACAGAATAATTTAAAACTTGCAGCGGAAGCAATAATATTTAAATATCAAATTGAATTACAAGAAATATATCAAAACACAAGTATATTTATATACAGACCATATTCATTAGTTTCATTTATACATCTTGATTTATATAAAAAGTTAAAGTCAAACTGAAATATTATTTTAGTGTTCGTTGTCCCCTCGTATGTCCATTTCTCTACTAGTACTTGTCAATAAAGGCATCAGATGTTCATCAGTCCCAGTACTGAGTAGGCAATAAGCACTAATTTGTTAAATAAAAATATTTGTATGTAGATATACATTATTCTTTTCTAAAAGCATTGATGTCATATAAGCATGACAATTAACAGTCATAAACATAAATGCTCATGTTAAATAAACATGCAATAATAATACACATTATTGTTTATATATTTTATCTTTGGGTCCTTGTTTCTTGGAATATGCCTTAACTACTTTTTTTTATCACCACATATATATAGGATCCTTAGCAACTCTTATATTTCGCAAATTTAGAAGTGTTACATATACAGTCATCCTTGAATTTGACAAATTGTTTACACATCTTGGCAACTATCTCCCAATTTGATAGGTTATCATGTCACATAACTTAAGCATAGACAAGGACATAAACACGATAAGAAATCTTATTTAATTTCAAAATTTAAAATATCATATTAATTGTTCTAAGTCCACAAGTCATAACTTATCTTTTTAACTTGATAACTAAATAACTCATTAATTTCACATCATTATGTTCTTTATTATTCACTTGATTTCCAACTTAGCAGAATGAATATAAATAAACAATAATCATTTGATATACATCACAAATTCTCAGTTATGCAATTTAATCAAACATCATGCATAAATACCATTTTATAAATCAACAATTCAGTAAATATAAGTTCAATTGTAAAACAAACATTCAATTAAATATGTTTTTCATCCATATCACAATATAACATATAAATCAAATTAATTGGTTAATTTAAAATTTTAATTTATTAAATAACTTAGAATTCTTTCTTATCTCTTATATGTCATATTAAAACTTTATGTGATGTCCCGATTATTCGGACGCCAGTAAATTAAAAACCTCAACTTAAATTCTTTAATGTCACAATTAAAAAATTACCTTTAACTTTTCTTCCTTTGTCCCGTGATTTTTCTAGTAACACACCTGTCACCAAAAATGACAGGAGCCTGTTAATACAAACTCAGTAGATAAAGCAATATCCCAAATAATAATTATCAACTTAACACTACATGCAGACTAAATTAATCTCATGTATTCAGAATTAGACAGGATTAAGATCAATATCTTCTATAACAATATCAATATGCAAGATACACTTTATATATATTATACACGAAAATCAATATCATAATCATCTTTACTAGAATTAATAACTCTATTATTTCATTTATGGGCTCCAGGTTTCTCAACCAATCACCTCAAATGCCTCAATTATTTTCAGCTCAATAGGCATAAGACACCGTCGCACTAATATCACATAAATCAAGTTCGAGCTAGGAGTGTGTGACTGCTTGTGAGAAACCAACCTTTAGTCATCATCATTGCCTTAAAATCATGAATGCAAATACCTTTCCATTCTTTACTTGAGCAATGACCTTTGTAACAACTCAACACTTATTTATATAACATTTACATTCCATATCATAAATCTTGATGGTATAACATCAAATATAATAAATATATAATAATTATCATATTCTTCACGCACAACATGCTCAGAATCAATGTCACATTAAGAATTTAGCATAATAAATAACGTGAACCCAAATGGTAGAGGTACTTTTTGGAGCAAAACCGTGAGGCTAATAATAGAAAGCTCCATAGTCAAACATGCTTGAGATAGAATAGCACTAAGATGGGGTGATCTCCTAGAAAATACTCAAGCCATGTAGTTTCCTATAACTAAAGTGAACAATACCTCTATATTTGAATCACAGGATATTACAATTGCTATCATCTACTTGCTCAACAAAATCGTCTTGTGCTTCACATGGTTGTGGGTGGCCCACTCATTGTGTAAAAGGTGCATCTCCTATTTCAAAGAGAATGTTATTACCACTTATAGGTCTTAAAGTACATGAAAATTCAATTGCCATATCATCATTCCATCCATCAACGTGTAATTCCTAATCCTACTGTTGTGCATCCCTAGCAACAAATTTCTAATCAATGCATTAGCTTCTTGTTTTGTATCACCAAAAGCTTGTGTATGTACAGTGTCATCGTCAAACTTAGAAGAACTATTAGATGAGGATAAGCTGTCACTGTTATGGATTGATAAGCGCCACCAATCTCTACTTTGGGTTATGTTTGCATTGTGGCTTGTTGATGAATGTGAAATGGCATGCATTCTCATTCTGCAACTGCATTGAATTCGAATGATACACTGAATATGAAAACAATTTCCAACAAAATTGTTAATTGTTGATACAAACCAAGGACAACGACAAAAATTGGTTCTTGCATGCCAGAAGACTATGGCAAATAGGGGCTTGACTTGACATGGAAACCTAAGGCCCTTGCGTGATAGCTACAAAGGCGCTTTCTTAATTCTATATTTGCTCAGCAGCATCCGGCTTAGTGCTCACTACATTGACTTGGTCGTGCTTCATATAAGTAGCAGCATTATAAAGTGACCTTGCCTCAACACACAAGGTTGAGGACATGGTAAAAGCATTCTTTAACATAATTTCACATGTTCATTATCTTCAATAAACCACGCAGTGTAGTTCAATGGTTTTGGATACGTACAAATTATCAGCGCATCAAAGGTGTTTGGGTCAACACACATTGCACGGTAGGTTGTCACCTCAACATCAGCTAGATTATCATAAAGCTTAAATCTTACAACTTTTTCTTTTCCACTAATATCCGTTGGACAAGCATCATCTGCAAATCCAAGTTCACCTGGTGGCATAAGCAGTTGAATTTGCCATGGATTTTAGGCCATATGTTTGGATAGATTTGATTAATTGATGTACTAACTACAAGTCCATTTGTAGCTATGCTTTCTTCCATGACATAATTATAAAGAAAATAAATTATGATATATTCCAAAAATATTTTCTGACAATCAAAGGAAATTGAATGCACTTCTGAAATATAAAAAATTTGCAAGAGGGATCACAATTTTCCAAAATATCACATTTTTCATGGATTTGAATTATTGTATCGATTCTTGATCAAAAAAATATTATTGTAGAAATTAATCTGCTTTAACTTAGGATTTTAATCATGATTACATTTGCAAGATCAATTCTATTGATTTCTTCCTAATAATATTAACCATAGATTTCAACTTTATATAATTGGACAAGAACAAAATTATTATGAAATTAATGCTAATAATAATTAAAAAATTCTAATTCAAATAAATAAAATTGGCAAATACATTATCTCTAATATACTAATGACTAATAGACTTTCATTTTGAATAGAGTAGATAGAATGAGAGACAGTCGGAGAGCACAAAGATAGTAGTGAGGCCCCTTTGGCTGGAGTCTCCCTTCTAACAAATAAATCCAGTAAATGGTCATAAATCGGATTATTGGGAAGTTGACTATTTGTAGAGAGACTTATCTTTTATTTGCTATTATCTTTTCTCTTAGTTTGAAGTCAAGAAGCCTCCCAATGAGCAGGCGCTCATTTTTTTTTTTTGAAGTCACATTCACCAAGCGGAGTCTTCGACAAACAGGTGATTCCTAATGACAGTTGAGGGTAGCGTTATAAAGGTGCTGACTTTCATGTTTTCTCTAATGATGCTAATCACTTAATTAACTAGTTAAATTTGATTATTCTAAAAGATTAGCTCAGGAAGGTATGAAATTCCAAATTATTGTTAAACATTTTGCTTTTAGTTTCCTGATTGCAAGTATACTTTTAAAGTCTCTATCTTGTTTCTGAAAATATTTCATATGAAAAAGGGCTTATTTTTTGCTTCGATAGATTTTCATTTGTTGGTTCTTTTTTGGAATATGCATTGCTTCCTATGTAAAAATATAAATTGTTCAAGTTCCTTTAATAGTTATGTTTTTCCGGTCTGCATTGGCTTATTTGTTTGAATTCATGTAGGAATGGGGTGATCCTCGAAAGGAAGAATACTACATTTATATGAAATCATATTCTCCGATGGATAATGTGAGTAGTTGCATTGATTTTGTAACTCATATGCATAAAATTCTAGTGTAATCGTGAGCAAGTTTGCTGTTGTGATCTCCTTATAGTTGGATATAATGAATTGTTGTGGTCACTTCAAAAATGTAATTATAGAAATCATCTCATTACTTGTTTATGTGTTGTAGTCAAATTTATCCCTTTTACTTTTGTGCTCGTGCATTATATATTTGTTCTATTATATTGCTTAGCCACTCTTCTTGGATCATAGCATTTCGTATAGGCTACAAATGGTCTTTTAGAAAAGATCTCTAGAACACTTGCTTCAGATGACTGTGCTTAGGCAACATCTCTGGTGATAATTGGTGACTAGTCATGTGTGTCATAACATATAACCTAAGTCTGTCAAAGTTATATAAACATGTGTTGTTGTGAGTTAGTAACCTTTGACATCTAAGAAAGCATTTACTAGTGAACTTTATACATCATCATGGCCACGTTCATAGCCTATGGCTAGATTCATTTGAAAATCAACACATCAGTGTGGAGTGAATATTACATTTTTAAAAAAAATTGAAAATGACCAAAATAACGAGCTCATCTGCAAATAATTTAAATATAAAGAGAAACAACATACGTGATATTTAGGTGGTTTAGTCTAATCAGATCTACATCCACCTTTGGGCTCCTCATTCCTAGGCTTCACTAAACAATCCAGATGGTGGAACCTTTGCAATGATCCTTCCTTTCATTGGGCAAGATCAAACTCAACAGGTCATCTCTTCTTGTATAGGGTGAGACGTAGCCTCTCTTTGATCTCCCTCGTGTAGGTCGAGATCTACCATCACTCTTACTCTGTTTCAACTAGAATCATGCATCCTCCTTTTCCTAAGTAAAGAAGAAAAAAATGCTAAGAGCAAAATACTTACAGGTCTTGTTGTCATGACCTGAGTTCCAATAAAATCAATCCCGTGCCATGAACAGTTAAAGATCAATCATAGAATAGCGAAAGCATTTAAACTATTATCATCCAAATAACTAATCAAAGCAACTAAAATTTTTTGCATAAAAATTTTAAACATATAACCACCAAATATATACAATATTATATTCCAAACATTTACAATAAACATCATACAAACTCACATCTTTGATATACAATTTTTCATTTACATATGTCCCAAAATATTTGTATACATATTCTATTCACGTTTCCAAAAGGTGTCACATGACTGACAAATACATTACCACCTATATAGTAGAGAAGCTCACCTACAACTTGCAAAAAAGGCAGTAAAATTCCAATCCCATGTATGGCGCCCAATCTGAAAATTTTAGTGTAAAGGAGTGAGCTTACTATTCAGTAAAAAGACTATTCACAGCAAATAAAATTAATATACAAAGATAATTTATTAACTAGTCATTCATAATAAATTTTCATACACATAGTAAGTAAATTCATATGCTACAAACGGATGAAATGCATATGAAATGCAATACATATGTACCACATTGAATATATAGAGATGGGCAGACAACATGTAACCTACAGGCTAGAAGTTCTAAACATTGTCGAAAGAAGAACAGATACATATCGTAGCCAAGATTTTTGCTCACATATGCAGATCCCATCATGAGCCACATGAAATGACTTCCAGCACCAAAGAAATCTATCCACATGATGAGTTACGATACTCATATATCAAACTAAGGATTTAATCATATAATTTATTTAGCTAGGCTTCATTGTATTCCTGAAATCAAAAACAGATAACAATTGTGCAAATATGCAATAAACATGTTTCATGTGTTAGTCAAACATTTCTCTTTATATATATAACAATCTTGTATTGTTCATTTACAAACAATCTATAGCTCGTGTAAATTTCAATAACCACATTGAGCAGCATCAAAACATTTCAAAATATATAAATCTTTCTTAGATACAAAAGAAAAACTATCTTATATTGATTTGACAACAGTAATTTTTATATATATGACAAATAAACTTATTAATACAGCAAAAATATTTATTTCATAGTTTAACATTGCGCTATATAAATATAAAATTTGTTTTCTAGCCATTAAAAATTATTGCCTTTACATATATACTTGATTTTTAACTCAATAGAAAACCTGTTAAATCAGTAACATGTTGTTCATGTTGTTTAACACATGAAAACTAAGTAAAATCGATAAATTCGTAAGTATAAGCCATGAAAAGTCCACTTACTTGAGAGTTGCAAATAAAAGTATGCTTCTACCAAATTCTCCTTCCAAAACCCTAAGCTTTTCTTCCTTTCTTCCTTTCTTTCTCCCTGGATTCCCTCCCTGCCAGCCCCTTTAATATAATATTATATAATATATGATATATATTATATATTATATATTATATGTTGCTTAATAATGAAGTTTTGCCTCCCAAGCACTAGCAGAAAACCGACCTAAGGAGCACGGTGATTGATGGGAAAATTACATGTTAGTTCTTCACTTTCTCCAACCATCATATATATGTCCTAAATCATCCTTTTTAGGCCTTTTCTAATTTGACTTAATTTCAAATCTTTAATAAACCTTTCTATTATTTAAGTTCACATTAAAAGATTCTTAAATAGTTATATTATATCAAAACGAATTTACAAATAGGTCCTTTTCATTTCTTTCAAATTATTTTTGATTCTAATTCAATTTACACATATGTTTAGTTCGCAATTTATATAAATAATCTTGTCGTAAGAACACAATATACTTATATTTCAAATTATTATTATTTACAAGATTTATGCAAATTAGAGCTTAGTTATTACACTTGTTGTACAAATGTATCTAGAGATTTGAAGCTTACGATTGTGTCCTATACCCTCATGTGTAGATTGAATCCAGTGAAAAGCTCAGAGAGAAGAGTGTTAGACGCTTTGAATTTTGTGTCTTGAAAATTATTCCTTGTAAGTTCTCCTTTTCTACTAAGAATGTATTTATAGGCCTAAGATAATATAACAACAACAACCAAGTCTTAATCCCACTAGGTGGGGTCGGTTACATGAATCCTTTGTTTCCATTGCGCTCTATCAGTTATCAAATTCTTATCTAAGTTTAAGTAACTAAGATCATTCCTTATAGTTTCTTGCCATGTCTTCTTTGGTCTCCCTCTTCCTCTTTGTACATAGGCAAAATCCAGTAACTCAATTTTTCTAACTGGAGCTTCAATTGGCCTACGATTTAGATGTCCAAACCATCGAAGCCGACTTTCTCTAAGTTTATCCTCAATTGGTGCAACACCAACTTTCTTTCGGATATACTCATTTCTCATTCTATCCTTTCGTGTATATCCACACATCCACCTTAACATCCACATTTCTGCAATATTTATTTTATTTGTATGTTTCTTCTTTGCAGGCCAGCATTCAGCACCATATATCATCGCTGGTCTTACTACAGTTTTATAAAATTTACCTTTAATTTTGGATGGGATTTTTCTATCGCATAACACACCAGAAGCATTTCTCCATTTTACCCAGCCTGCTTGAATCCTGCTAATAACGTCATTATCTATTTCGCCATCATTTTGTATAATTAATCCAAGGTATCTAAAGCGCTCACTCTTCTTGACAATTTGATCACAAATTGTCACATCTCCAATATAAGTCTTTCTTTCTTGACTAAATGTGCACTCTATA
>JAEMOT010003925.1:247456-281131 GCA_019297695.1 Apostasia ramifera | reverse complement strand
ATTTGAAAATTTTTGGTTTAATCTCCTCTTCATTTGCATTTAGTATTTTTTAATTAAAAAATTGAAATCTAGGCACTAATTTAATATTGGTAGCGTTAGGTTCGCTTTAAATCGACCCCGCGCTGCATCAAGATGTCCAAACCATCTAAGCCGACTTTCTCTAAGTTTATCCTCAATTAGTGCAACACCAACTTTCTTTCGGATATACTCATTTCTCATTCTATCCTTTCGTGTATATCCACATATCCACCTTAACATCCTCATTTCTGCAACATTTATTTTATTTGTATGTTTCCTCTTTGCAGGCCAACATTCTGCATCATATATCATCGCTGGTTTTACTATAGTTTTATAAAATTTACCCTTAATTCTGGATGAGATTTTTCTATCGCACAACACACCAGAAGCATTTCTCCATTTTACCCATCCTGCTTGAATCCTGCTAATAACGTCATTATCTATTTTGCCATCATTTTGTATAATTGATCTAAGGTATCTAAAGCGCTCACTCTTCTTGACAATTTGATCACCAATTGTCACATCTCCAATATAAATATTTCTTTCTTGACTAAATGTGCACTCCATATATTCAGTTTTTGATCTGCTGAGATGAAAACCTTTAGATTCTAGAGCATTCCTCCAAAGCTCTAGTTCGCTTTAGCTCCCTCTTTAGTTTTCTCAACAAGGACAATATCATCTGCGAAGAGCATACACCAAGGCATTTCATCTTGGATATGTCCAGTCATGACTTCCATAATCAAGATAAGTAAAAAAAAAAAAAAGATACTGGTGAGTATAATTAGGATAAATAATGTACCCTAGACATGAATTTTAAAACCACTAACAAAAGTGACTTGTGGTAGATTGGTAGAAGCAAATATATTAGAAAGCATGTTACAATTCCAAGTGTAGTGTTCATAGAGCTCTAGTGTCAAGTACTCAGGGAGAAGATGCATGTTAGGAAACACTAGTAATATAATTACCAGAGTGAAGGTGGGATGCAATTAGTTGACCCGTTTCTTTTTCACTTTAATACTATTTTCACTTTAATACTAGAGCAATCTGGTATACTTTTCAGGTAAAATATTTATAAGACTCAATTATGATGAGGATTGTGGAATGTTTGACCATGTGAAGCACTTTTGAATGATGCCTCCCTTTGTCCGAGCACCATTGACTACTCTAGGCAGTTGACCATGTAGATACTAAGAAGTTTCTATAGTATGTCTTGACCTACCACAGTATTAACAAGTAAGTTTACTTGGGTAGCCACCACGGCTTCCGTGTCCTTCATGGAGGCCAATCCATCCACCACAATCAAAAGATCTCCCTCATTCAGAGATCTAGAGGAAATAGGTGATAATGCTTGGACAATAAGAGTTAATTGGTCAAAGGTGCGGAGTAGTCACAAGTTTTTTTATGCAAATTATAAAAACAGGTTGCAGCAATAGAGGGAAGGCTTTATAGACCAAGTGTTTGACTATGAATAGGCTCATAGCCTCATACATAGAAGTAAGGCTTTTCAAGAAGAAAAAAGGTTTACAATGAAAGTGCGTTAACTTCAGATACAGTGAAAGAAGAAAGAAGTTTACTAAAAATAACCCCACACAGATACAGTACATCCAAAATATGACATGTTTTGTTGATCAATACTTATCTGGCGTCTGCAAATCAAAGTTGTCTTTGCAGTGAAAGGTTTCATTTTGCACTTAAGGACAAATGGACTCTCTATTTGGCATGCTTTGATTGATTCCTAGGCTAAGCGTGCTAATTTCCATCTTTCAGCTGGAGTGGGTTTGTCATTCTTTGGAAAAGAAATTACATCTGTTATCTTTACTCTCCACTGCACTAAACTTATTAGATTAGGATAATAAGCTTTCTTGTTCATATGGAAGTTGAGCCACCAAGAAAGTTACGATTGGCTGCAGGTCCCTGTTCAGGAAATTTTTATGTCTCTTCTGATATTCCTTTTGATTGCCACCTAGCTGAGTAATCAATTTCACACTGAATTAATGTCAAACACAACTCCAATATTAAAAGCCTACAGCTTATGACAACAAAAGAAATCAATAATTAAGATGAGCTCCATGCAACCTAGCATCTCTTTGGGGATCTCTTGTGCTCTTTGTAAAGGAAGAAGATGGTTGACTATCGTGCGCTCCACAAGATAAGTGCCAAAATCAAATACCATTTACCTAGGATCTTTAATCTCTTCAACCAATTACGATGTGCATAAGTGTTTTCAAGGTAGATTTATTATCCATGTATTATCAAGCTTGCATCAAAGAACATGATATTCCTTTGATGACATTTCGAGTGGTGACCATGAATTTGTGTATTATCATTGGTTCTCACCAATTCTTTAGTCCTTATGACCTCATGAATCAGTCATTTATGCAATGCTTGGAGCGGTTTGTAATTGTCTTTGTTGATGTTATTTTAAAGGTTAAAAACTATTTTTCTCTGTGTTTGAGGGCATTTGTAGTTTGGTCCCTTCGTTTTCACTTTGGTCTCTTGTTTTGACAACTTATAGCCCTTTGGTCCATCTAGTGATTTTTGTGAGGCCTTTCATTTAGGTGCTAAACATGTGACCCATAAGGTGCTGCATTTATGTTTTATGATAAAAATTTTCTTCAGAAAAGAAGGTATTGGTCTGTACGTTTTAAAAGGGTCTATAGTGTAGTCCGTTGGTTTTTGAATTCACTATTCCAGTCACATGGTTTTTCTAGTTCCAGGTGTAAACTCATCTAGAAATATGTAGGTAACAAAATATTGAACTTAAATTATAAACAGAAGCAGGCAAGTCAAAACCTTCTTGGATAAATATTTATGTGATCAAATAAAAGAACCCTATGCAAAATGATGGATAAGTTCATTCTGTTTTAGTAAAATATAGGGACTGAGCTAACGATTTTAGAGAAACATAGGACTAAACTATGCAGATATCTTAAAAACACAGGGATCAAAGGACTTCTACATCTATTGAAATAAAATAAGGGTACTTTAGTTTCCTTATCTTAGTAAGGATGCTGTGAATTTAGTTGAGCAAACTGCTTATTTTATGGAAAACATAGAAACAAAAATGGTGAATTTGGATTACTGGGACCTCAAAATATGGCTACTAAATAGTTTCTTACCATATTTTAAAATGCCCAAAGTATAGAGGTGCATGAACAACACTCAAGGATCTTGTTTTAGGCATTGAGGGAAATAGAAACTTTAAGTTCAATAAGTGTCAATAACTTAATTAACTTACTTTCTTTGAACTTTTTTTTTGAAACTTAATTTACTTACTTTCCTGGGTAGAGTGTTGACTAGTAATGTGTGCTTACCGTAGAAAGTTGAAGTTGTCATTAGTTATTCAAAACTCAGAAATGGCTCAAAAATATGAATTTTTCTTATTTTAGATGTTTATTATTATAGATTGGTGAAAGGGTTTTTCAAAATAATCTTTCCCATTACTCAATTCACTGAAAATTCAACTCGATTTGAGTGGACAAATGAATGAGAAAAAAGTCTTAAAGAATCCATCCATCAGACTTAATTTATTTGATAATTTGCATTAACGCTTCAAGAAAAAGTTCATGCCATGTTCCGATGGAAAATTAGTAGTAGTTTGTCTTTGGAAAACTAAAATGGTCATTCCCAAAAGCATCAAAGGCTGCTCATTCTTGACAATTCTTATGATATTTTTATTAGAGGAGCTTATAAAGTCATGCACAAATGGAATCGTTTGTATTCATTGAATTATGGCCTTTATGATGTCTGATTTAAGTCCTTGTTTTGTTTCTAAACCTTGGACTAGCTTACATGAATCATGTCGAAGTAAATTCAATGTATCATGCACAAAAGGACTTTTAATCAGCTTGAATCGTTTAAACAATCAAAGACATTGTGTCATTGACCTTAAAGAGAATTATGATGACTCGTATATTGAAGAGTAAATAATCGCTACCATTCTAATATTGTGCACCTTCTTGTGAAGCTCTTTATAAAGTGCTGACCTCCATCACGATTTAAGATAAAGTAAACTGCTTCGGCTGCAGACAGTCCAAGAGGTGATCTAAACCAGTTGACTGGTAGAAAAATATCAACAGTCAAACTCTCTCACCATACCATGTATCATCATAAAGTATATATAATATTAATTTAGATCTTATCATTTAGTAAGAACAATTAGAATAACAATCGGATCTTCTTATTGAATAACTAAAGTAGATATTGGATTGAAATTAGCATAGCTTGAAACATGAAGGAAACAAAGCATTCGAAGATTGAAGTGTTATGACGAAATAATTAGATGGAATAGGGAAATTGAACAATAAAGGAGCTTCAGTGTGAAGTTTAATGGATGGATTAGCATTTGCGGCCTTGAGCATAATTGATATGTTGTCATCAGTTATAGGGCATGGACGCTATGAGGATGAACCCCTGGATTACCTCGTGTCGTGCTAACTGCTAACGACTTTAACTGTTCAGTTTGCTTAGACCTTTGAATATTAGTTTCAAATCAATTTATGGTATTGTAATTTTGATATTTTGATCTTATTATTGAATAATTGCATATTCTTTTACTGCCTCGCATATTTCATTTGCGAATCGATGTATTAATGTGGAAAGATCTGCCTCATAGAAATTTGCAGTCTTCAAGGATTACTGTATTCTAAAATCATTTATTCATATTTCGACGAATTGTCTACCAGCTAACCCTCTTTGTAATTTATCTCAGAGTGCGAGGAGTCCTGTACAGCGTAAGATATGCTTAGCTCATACATGATTTATTGTTTTTTTCTAAATTTATGTCCTTTTGCTGAGATCCTACCTAGAAGATCTATAATTTTGATACTTGAAATTTAAAATATCTACTTTGCATTTCTGTTGTGTTTCTGTTGCATATGTTCTGATTTAACAAGCACACTGTCTCTCAAGTGTTTCTCAAGAGGGTTTTTCATACTGTGATATATTTGTCAGTAAAGATTGCTGAAAAATAGTTAAAATAGCCCAGATTGCCGACCTTTTTTGCGCCTTCAAGGCATATAGAATTTCTCATGTATACAGAGCCGCTAATAGAGCGGCCGATTTTGTAGCTTCCTTTTCTTGTTTAGATGATACAGAGTGGTGTTGGGGCATGTCCCTCCCACTCAATTTTTGTGCAATTCTCGACGAGGATCGAATCTTTTGTACCTGATGTATCTTTTTTTACTGTTATAGTATTATAGGCTACGGCCGAATTTCAAAAAAAATAGTTAAAAAACTTTAAAGCAACTGTCACAATTGTTTATTAAAGCAGTGATAAACTTGCAATTATTTTCTTCCTTCAAACTATATGATTCATCTTCTGATATTCATCGATTAGCCATTACCATTGTGACATACATGTCTATTTACACAAATTGAGATGTATGATGTTATACACAAGATTGTCGATGATTACTATGTATTGTGGTTGATTTTCTCAGGAGTTTTCTTAGATATGATTGTCGTATACTTGATGATGAGAGCAAAAAACTGATAATTCCAATGGGTGTCTCATGTAACGGAGAACCACAAATAGAAATTATGGAGAAGCATTTTATAAGCAAAGGGATTCAAATTGTACGTTATAAAGCATATATAAGTTGTTGTTTCGGAGATCTCGGAAGATGGAAGTGGCAACTATATGGGATTAGAAGAACACTATCATGTTAGTAATATGATAATATGATTATTAAAAGAGATGAGAATTTTGAGATTAGAAGATCCCTGTGAAGTTGAAGGAAAATTTTGCACTTTGTAAAATTGAATGTTGGGTTATTAAGTAACAAAATAGTTATAAAATTAGTGTAACTGAATGGCAAATATTTAGATAGTTGGGCTGTAACATTCAATGAATTTTATATCTATAAAGATGAGGGACACATCCATCGTTCATATATGAAAGTGTTTTAGGAAATGTGAAGGGATTCAAAATAACATGAATGACTCGTCACACATCATGTCGGCTTCTGTTCATGAAGAGTGTGGTATTTTAAATAGAGTTTGTCGAGTTAATTTAGACTCGAATCAACTTTGTTGAGATGAATTAACTCGATTTTAACTCAATTGATTTGGATTTGTTAATTTCATTTCATCTGATTGATTTTGAGCCTCTAAAATTTTAATTCGATTTTCAATATAGATACCTCAAGGCCACTACCCCTATCTCCGTCACGTGATCCACCCCGTCTTTTATGTTAAGGACAACCAACCCCATACCTCCCATCAATGAAAAATCCCATGCCCATTTTTTCTCTCTCTTCTAATCTTTTTATATCATATTATATTTGTTATATGCATTATTATCAACTTAATAATTTATCTTTCTTAAATTTATTTATATATATATATATACCTCTTAATTCTTCCTTAATTGTATATTAAATTTTTATATTTTTTATTTTATAATTTAGCCCCTCAAATTTTCTAAAAATAATATATTTAACTTTCTTAAAGAATTTTGAAGGAATTTTTTTTACTAATTGTAATTATTGAATGCTTTATCATCAATAATGTGTATACACAAAAATATTATAAATATACTTGTGAATGTATATATATCATTAGTTTTTATTTTTAAAAAATTTAGATAATTAAATTGTAAAATAAAAAAACAAAATATTTAATATATAATTGAAGAAAAATTAAAAGATATGTGTATAAATTGCCTCTAATGACAAGTTGTGCTAGTTTCTTTTGAACTACTATGTAATAGTGCATCCTGTACATACTCTCTTTATCATGCCAATTTTTCGTTAGTTTTCATCGTCACATTTATAATGAAATACGATCAGATAAATATGAAATTTTGGTTAAATTGCAAAGTTTAATAAAGATTGAGTCAAAATGAAAATTAAACTCTTTTATACTGCAAAAATTTTACAGTTTTTAAAGAGATATTTGGTTCGATGTTATCTTAATGTTATGTTATGTTATCTAAATATTATAACATCTAAATATCATATTTTGAATGACATGACATCAAAATAATATTGAATTAAACGCCTCGTAAATTTACAACAGATAAAATTGAATATTTCTTTTTGATGAAAATAAAATCGAATATTGAAAAACTTGAGAGGGGGAAGGGACCATATTGGGATGATGGGAGGGGGAAATTATTGCTAGGGGACAAGCTAAGTTCCATGATCAGTATTTGAGTACTTTTAGGGTTGGGACAGAAGCTTTGGCGCTTATGCCAATTAGAAATTTGAATCTCTGGAAGGGAATTGACTTAAAATTCCACATAGCTGTAAATGAATCGAGCTTTTAACGAGCAGTTCGATGGGAGTTTATTTACGTTCGTTTATCAAATTTAACGAATGAGTTTGAATATAATTTTAAAAGCTCGGCTCCTAAATGACTGAGCTAATTGAATGTAATAATGTTTTGGCTTATTCATATTCATAAGCAGTGCATTTGAACATCATTAATATGCTCATTAAAAGTTTGATTAGAAGCTCATTAATAGAATTGATAAATGATATTTTTAGCATTATGATATGCGTTCAGTGTTATCATCTAATAGTAATAAATTATTTATCTTTTAGTTGTTCTTTCTGTTAATTGATGATTCAATTTAACGGTAGATGAACTGTTCATAGATGAGTTTCATACAGTAGCTTAATATTCGCTCTTTTACATCACTTAATTACGGCTTAATGTTTAATAAAGAGCTTTGTTATTGTTAAAAACAAGCTCAAATAGAGCCTGAGCTTATTCATTTGTAAACGAATTGAGATTGAAAATAGTAGCCAAAAGCTCGACTCTTTTATGAAAAAATTGAACAGTGAATCTAAAATGAGTTTGGATGCGAACACAACCAAGCTCGGCTTCATTTACTGCCCTACTTCTTAGGCCATCCATGGCCAATTTCTCATAAACTAGATCTCTTGCAGCAAAAGTTTCAAGAAACTCATAAATTTTTTTTGGCTCTTTAATGTTAAATATTTGATGTAGATGGCGCTTTGGTTTAGACTATATGAATTATACAATTTATACATATTGACATGAAAATTTGTTATTTGAAAAGGGATGAACTTGATCTATGGAAATTATTAAAGCTAAAGAATTGTAAGTTATGAGTACATCACACAAAAATCAGGTGAGAATAGGTTGGTGGTAAGTTATATTGAAACAAGACAACGACAATAATAGTTTCAGTAGTTATCATAGGCTTAGCGAAAAAGTTTGATGATTCTAGCAATTGATTGGATGTTCCTTCTCAAGTTTGTCTCAATGGGAGTTTCGACTTGTAGCTCTAGCAATTGAGTACTTGCTAGATGTGTGTTATGTAGTTTAGGCCACTAGCTTCTCCCTTATATTATAGTGCGAAAAGAAAGGTATAATGATGAAGAGGAATTGATATCAATTTTCGTATGATGCTTGTTACTTTAATGAAAGATTGTTATTTTTTCAAAATGACAGTTATCGTTTGAATGTTACTGTAACCATATTGTGGCTAAATCGACTTGTTTAGTTCTTGGAATTGCCTTTGATGCAGTACTAACCTTGGAAGCAAAAGATAAGTTGAATAGGAAGTCTAACAGTATTGCCAATTGATTTATTGAATAAAGTTTTCATTCTGTGCTTTTTTTTATTTTTTCTTACGACCAGTTGAAAAATCTACTACATGAGGCGAAGATGAACCATGATTTTTTCGATTAGCATTTCTTATTTGTAATTGAATGTCATTAAATACAAATCTTTCACCAAAACACTTATACCAAAAGTTGTTATTTTAAGGCTATAATTAATATGATTATTTGTTTAAAAATAAGTAAAAAAATTATTTTTTGATGTTCCTCCTTAGATCTCTCTTTCTTTTCTTTTTATCAATACCAAAAGTTGTTATGTTAAGACTATAATTAATATGATTATTTGTTTAAAAATAAATAAAAAGTTATTTTTTAATGTTCCATTCTCTCTCTTTCTTTTCCTGAGTTAATTGAGAATTATAAATTATATATTTAGACTTAAACAAATGCCTAAGCATTATATGCTATTTTAATGGCTTTACTCTTAAAAAAAGTTTAATTTACCTTAAAAAGATGGGTTTGAATTTAAAATTGAGTCCTATTCTCATACGAACAAGCATGTGTTAATAATTAAAGAATGAAAAATCTAAAAATTACGGAATAGTGTAATGAAATGGAGAAAAATTTCATTAATACTTTTTGTGAGATTGTTTTTTGTTCGATTTCCCTCATTTGATTTGTTAGATCTTAGACTAATTATGTTGATATTAATCTATTATATAAAATAAAATTATTTTAATATTAAAAGTTATGAAATATGTGAAATAAATTAGATGTGTGTTATATTGTTTAAGCCACTAATTTCTATAAGAAATTAAATGCCTTCTGATTTTAGGGACTTTGATAAAATTTACTCAATAAAATAATATTCAGTGTGAATTTTACATCTATACTCTGAATTATCATAATTTCCTTTTCTTTTAGCAAAATTTCTTAAAAAATTATCAAAATAATAACTATTAAAATAAATAAATAATAAAATCATTGTGAGCATGTTTGAAGTCACCAAAAGATAAGCTTGGCCACAATAAAAGAATTTGACTTTGCTTGTAATCATTGATAATTTAATTGAAGGTTTTATTTTAAAAATATTATAAACTATAGAAATTAGACTGAAAGAATTTAAAATTTTCGAATAAATTCAAAAGATACCGTAAACTACATAACTCTCAGGAATTTTTTTTAATTTAAGTAATATAAATATAGCACTTTAAACGATTAAGTCAACTCTTTAATCAAGTGTTGAAGCTTCTCACATAAAAAAAATTGTTGAAGTCATAAACGGCATCTTGTATACGGCTAATAAATTGCAAACATTATTTTTATGTAATAAATTGCAGGCTTCTTTTATTAAAATAAATTGCAAATTAACTTACTCATGAGGAAATTAATTTTTTTGTATCTCAAACACATTTTGTTTCAGTCCAACTTACCTAAATAAAATAACATTTTTAAGTCATTGCTTGCCCAAATTAAGAGTCGGAATATTTCTCCAAGTCGCACCAAACTTTGCTTCTCATTTACGAACAAAACTTCAAGGATTAAGTCGAGGATCGACTTTTTCTAAAATCTATTTGAACTATCACTTAAAACAATCCCTTCTTAATTTAACCTTAAAAAAAAAAAAAGAATACTTACTTCATGATATTTTAATTATAAAAAATTATGTGTTTTATCATCAAAAATATAATATTGTATATCACACCAAAATCTTATAAAATTACATATTTCATATGACATTTTTGAGAAAAATTATAAATTAAATTACTAATATATTTTTATGAATTTTATTATAATGTGTATAATTCACGAGTCCATAATATTTTCATCCCATTAGATTGAATTTAAAATAAATTTTATATATAACTAATCTACAAAATAATTGATATTTAGAGTATAGTATTAAAATTTAAGAATCTAAGGGTGTGTTTGTTTGTAAGGTTAAATTTAAGAAGGTTAAAATTAAATTTGGATAGAGATATTTTTTTATTGAAAGTTGTGATTGATGTGAAATAAAGTTAGTTATTATGTTGGGATATGTGAGGGATGTGATATAAAGTTAGTTATTATGTTGAAATATGTGAGGGATGCGATATAAGTTAGTTATTATTTTAGAAATATGTGTAGGATGTGAAATAAATTTAATTTTTAATATTAAATTTTATGTGTGATGTGATATGTCTGGTTAAAATTAAACCAGGTTAATTTTAAACTTCTAGATAAACGGGGCCTTAGAGTTTAGTTTTTGGTATATATTAAAATAATTTAGAACATATAAATTAATATTTTGAATTATAAATTATAATTTTATGGCTCAAATTTAGAATATAGTATAATTATATCAAAAAATAATATAAAATTTATAATTTTATAAGATTGTAGTGTAGTATATGTAATATTTTAGCTTTAATAATAAAATACATAATTTTTCATGTTTAAAGGTATCCTCCATGTGAATGCCTCCCCAAAAAACACCCTTCTTTATTTTTTTGTAAACTCGCGATTCGCACAATAACATCTCAATTTTCACTTATTTTGAAACATGATCTGTGTACTTATAATTTGAATGCAACTTGTGTGGTATAAAATTCCCAAAATCAAATATTTTGTTTTAGTCTAAGTTAATCATTGTATATTGCTGAAGTGAAAAAATCACCAATCTACTAAAAAATCGAGCAAAATCAAGGTAATCAGCGAAATAAAATAGAGGTAGTGATTTTTGAAATAAAAACCTAGATTTCTTGGTGGAAAACCATGAAGTCACCTTGATAGTTTAAACTCATTAATTAAAAATAAGTTTACAAAAAGGGGTGTTATATGTAGATTAGAAGAAGAAGATATAATTTAAGAAGCAATAATGTAGCAATTCAGAAAGAGAAGTCAAAAATGGCTGATGGAGAAAGCTTGAAAATCCCATAGAATCTTTCATCTCTCAATTTATAGTTTAGAGACGAGGAGGAGATAAAGTGATAATGTAGAGCATGCTCTACCATATCTCAAGCACATTTCAAAAGCAATTTATTTTAAGAGAGGGCCCAAAGTGATTCTTGAATCAGTTCATTCTAAATATATAAAACTAGAAAATTTGTTCACAAGCAACAAAGAAAACTCAGTGCAAATGAGAGATATTATATATTGTTGACACCTTAGGTTGCTAATGTACACATTTTTTTTATTTTTCACTAATGTACACATTTAATATCACATAATATCACACATTTAATATCACATATCGGTTAAGAAAAAGATTAAAACTTTAAAAGCATAAAGTATTGCATTGGTCAAGGATAATGAAGAATTCACCTTTGTCCACAGGGATCCAAATGCCAACAAACCCTTCAAATAAGAACACGTTATCATTTCAGGAGGTTCTGCTTGGTTAACTATCGTCTTGGACACCAAATATATATTCAAGATCTACTGCACCACAAAAGATAATATAAATAATAAAAAATATTCGAGCACAGCCTCAAATCACTCAAAAGCAACGTCACTGCTTATATCTCAGAAATTTCACTACATAGCTTACTAGAAGATAGAAAATCTTGCACTAATAATCTATTCTTTATTTTTAGATAGGATACATAAACAGAATATTTTCTTCTTCTAGATTGGATGATCTAATTAGCTTGTAAAACCTCCATTATTACTTTAATTCCTATGAGATCACTTTCGCAACCAATGAAGAAACTCAATAACATTTTATACAGCTAATTTAAAAAAAAAGGTTTTATACGATCTTAGCCAAGTGGCCCAAGGTACTGTCTCTCTTTAGAGTTAGTGCAATACATTTTCAAAAGTAAATCAATCATCTATAACAAACTTCGTGATTACAAAAAAAAATTTTGAATTTCCCATTTATACACAGATTTATTATTTGGCGAAGTCGATCTATAGTAGCATATTTCATGAGATTTGAAAACTCATCATCATGAGTCAGATCCAAAATTAAAGTGCAACATGTTAATCTTAAATTTCATATCGACATTAATTAAAACTGATTTGTACGTTCTATTTAACTTTGAATATTAGCTATAGCGTTTTCATTTTGAGCAATTACATTCATGGCACTAAAATTTAGTTATATTATATATTTCATATTAGCTATAAAATACATGCAAAAATTCTAATTCATGCTATAAATTATAATTTTTTTATTATAGTAAATATGTAATATTAAATATTTGAGTATCAAATATCTAAAATATATAGCTAAACTTTATAATTGATATGTACGTAATTTTCATCCTGCAAATATCCAATCAGATAACCTCATCAGAAAAATTCTTCCCAGGATTATATAAAGGATAATAGACATTGCTGCTGGGGACAAGATTAATGGTTAATTTCTATCAAAAAAAAAAGATTAATAGTTAATTCAAAGAAAAGTACAAATGTGGAGGCAAACAATAATTTACTAATATTAAAAACTTAGAATATTTTTACTAATATTAAAAACTTAGAATATTTTTACTAATATTAAAAACTTAGAATATTTTTAATAATATTTAAAACTTAGAATATAATTTATTAATATTAAAAACTTAGATTAAAAAAAAAAAAAGTTCCAAGAGAGCTGGGCTAGCCGGATTAATGTAAACCCAGCTAACTTGTGCCCTGGCCGCAGTCAATATAGAAGATTAGATTAGATTTAGTTCACCACATGCGAGAGTTTCCATTGGATCGAGGCTTCCAGTGGGACCCACGCACAGATTTTGTTCTTTACGAGAAAATCGGGTTTCGGGTCTCGTTTGATAAGATTTTTTTTTTTAGACAAATAAAAAAATATTTTATTTTTTAAGTTTAATAAAAAAAAAATTATTTTAATATTAAAAAGTGTGTAAAATGTGAAATACTTTAGACTCTAATATTCATATTTATATTAAATATGAAATAAAGTTAATTTTTATAATTGAAATTTGTATTAAATAAAAAAAACTACTTTAAACCAGACGAGGCCTCAAAGAGCTGCTTGGCCCCAAAACTATTTAATCTCACACAAAATTTAAATAATACTCAGTTAAATGATAATAATAAATAAATAAATAAATTTATATTATATTTTACATAAATTTTAATATTAAAAAATTATTAATTTTATTTTTTCTTTTTAAATTAAAATATTTAATTTGTTAAATATATAAAATAAAATTGATAATTTTATTTAAAATAAATTAATATATGAAGTAAAAATAAAATATTTTTTATTAAATTTTATATATAATATAATAAAATTTATTTATTTTTAATATTATTTTTTAAATCGAGTATCATTCTAATGTTGAGGTAGAATTAAAATAATCCTAGGGTCAAATAGAAAATAAAATTTCGCTCAGTATCGAGTTTCAATACAATTATTTTGACTAATAATATCGAAACTTCATGCACCACTTTGAAATTGAAAAGGAACTTACATTATTTTTAACATTCTGACTGTCAAAATAATTAATTATTAAAAATAATAAATTAATTTTTATTATATTTTATATAATTTTTAATAAAATTTATTTTAGTTTATAATTTATATTTTTTAAAATTTTTATTACCAAGCCAATCTAAAATTCCTTGAAGCATCACTAAAAGGAACTTATTACCAAACGCATGACTTATTCATAATTAATACATTAATACATTTAATTTAATCTATATTAATTTTATGAAAAGTTCTTAGATACATGTTGCGTATTTGAGTTTACACATCTTAAAAAGAAATGTCTTTTTCACTACTTCTTTGTGTAAGAGATATATTCTCTTATCTAAAATATAATGATAATATACAAATTATAATCTATTAAAATAAGTTCTAACGGAGAAAAGAAAAAGAATAACTTCCCAATTACCACCAAATGGGAAGGAAGGGGAAGTTAAAGGATATAATTAGAGCCAATTAAGTAGAATAAATCTAGAATGTAGTCTATACTAAATCAAGATGGTAATTTTATCTCCTCACATTGCATATTTTTGTTATTGATGCCCAATGAATGATCATCTGATACTTTGTAGAAAGAAAAAATGAGTAGCTGTGATGACCCGGCTGCCAGTACTCGACCCCTCTTTTTCATTTGGCCGAACCACCAGCAACCGAGGCGTCAGAACTTAAAATTTAACCTCATAACAACTATAACATTCCTTTCTTACCGCAGTTTGTGATAACTCACACCATGTGCTGTGATCCATCTAGTGCAGGACCTGCCATTAAAAATGGCAGGAGTTTGTTAGAACAAACTCAGTAGATAAAACGGTATCCAATAATCACAATATAATGAGAATAATCAAAAATATCAGATTTCAAATTAGAATGATACAAGTAAATCATGGAATGCTCAATAATATTTTTCACATAAATATAAAACACAAGCAGCCTCATATTAAAAATAATCATCATAAATCACATATCATTAAACTCACTTTATTTCGTCATAACACAATATATCAGCTCTAATTTCTAAATGCACCAATCATCCAAATCAGTTCTAATTTCTAAATACACTAATCAAATTTTAGGATGTTACAGTAGCTCACCACGTAAACGCTCATATAGGGTGATGGTTGGGTATTAGACTGCAAGTTCATCTCTAAATATCATCTTGTCATTCTTAAATCTAGCAATATATTATTTGATTTATCCATTTTTGCTATTAATGAATGAATATTTATATTGCAATTATGGTATAGGAGTGCCAATCAAATATTATTGTTGATGTTCCATATTTCTATATGAATGCATGGATCCCAAGGGAGTATTGAGAAATGGCAAATAACCTTTTAAACATATATCATTTATAGTAAATGCTTTCAATATCATAGAAATATTTAAGAATGAAAAGATTACGTATTAGATTACATATGCGAAGTCGTCGAGACACAATGGCATCTTGCCGTCTTGACCCTAAATCATGTATGAATATAATTTGGTGACTTTTTTTTTTCACATTGATCATATTGCAGCGATTATAGAGGAGTACAAAATGAGAAATAAAAAATGAGATTATTAACACTAAGGATCTATTTGTCTGTAAGGTTAAATTTAATAAAATTAAAATTAAACTTAAATAAAGATATTTTTTATTGAATGTTGTGAATGATGTGAAGTAAAGTTAGTTATTATATTAGGGTGTGTGAGGGATGTGATATAAAGTTAGTTAGTATATTGGGATATGTGAGGGATGCGATATACTGAAAGATGTGAAATAAAGTTAATTTTTAATATTAAATTTTATGAATGATGTGATATACCTGGTTAAAATTAAATCAGGTTAATTTCAAACGGGCAAACAAACAGGGCCTAAAGATTGAATATTTAATATAAAACAATTCACATGTATCTTAACAAAATATTTAAGTTAAACTTCATAAAAAATAATTTTTTATCATATAATAACTGCTGTTAATGAAAATTATTGTATAATAATTTGTCACAAGTCGTATCTTATAACTATTCACATAGCTATCATGAGCAAGTGATTAAAATGAAAGCAAAGTTCTTGGATTCAAAGAGCTTATATTGTATTTTATGCAACATATATAACATTTAAATAAAATCCAAGGTTAATATTTTATTTTAAATAATAAAGTTAAATTAAGTGAAATATCTTGCAGATCAATAAATTATTCAAATCTTTAATCCAGTACTGGTGATAATTTTTATCTGGTAATTAACGATGTGAATAAATAAAAAATTAATACTTTTTATATGATAATAGTGTTACATAAAAAAAATTATAAATTTTAAAATTTTGAAAGTATTTATTGAAAATGCATAATATTACTTTTAAGTTTTTTTCTTTTTAAATTTCATATTATAACACCTGCAGCCAAATTTGACTGGACAGTCATAAAATTTGTACAAATGACTGGCAATTGTTAACAATTGAAATATTCTCATTATATTAAGAAAATATATCTCAAACATTATCTCTCATAAATAAAATTTCAGCAATATATATTTTCCAATGGATAATCTTTATAAACTTTAAAAGAAAAAGATAAATTTTGCGTCATTGTTAGTTATTAGTCAAAACTAGCAAAAGGTAAGCATCAATTTATCTCCATTTTTTTAATTTTTTATTTTAATTTAATTATCTCCATTGTTTTTTTTTTTTTTTAATTTATCTCCCATTTGTTTTTTTTATAGGGAATTTATGTCCATTGTTAAATGCAAGCTAAAAGTATTTCAGCATGTATAAGCCTATAGAATTAAAAAAAAAAAAGGTATAAGCCTAGAAACTTTAAATATCTAGACCCTGTTTGTTTGGCAGTTGAAAATTAACCTGATTTAATTTTAATCAGGCATATCACAATCACATATAAAATTTAATATTAAAAATTAACTTTATTTCATATTCTACACAATTACTAAAATAATAACTAACTTATATCACATCTGTCACATATCCCAACATAATAATTAACTTTATTTCACATCATTCACAACTTTCAATAAAAAAATATCTCTATCTAAATTTAATTTTAATTTTGTTAAATATAACCTTATAAACAAACATGCCCCTAGTAATTAAATTAGTTATTTACAAAATTACAAAAAACGAGAATCATAGTTTAATGATTTATAATATCAATCATAAAAAAAAAATGAGAGCATGCAATTTATTCCATTAATTGAATAAGATCCATGGCTATGAGCACCAAAATTTCAAATTTTATTCCTTTAATGATGATAAAACTTAAAGGATAATCACACATAATTAAATTATTTACATATTAAATATCTAATTCTCTGTGCACACTAGGCCTAATTGCTTCACCCATTTAGCAGTAACACTTGATATTATATTATATTATTTAGATAATATTATATTTAGATATTATTTTTTAATAATAATTTTATAATTTTTTAAAAAAATTATATATACGTATCATCAAATCAAATAATTATTTTTCTGTACAAAATAATATAATATAAAAATAACATTGAATCGAACGCCTTTTAAGAAATGAATTAATAATATTTCATATTCTCTACATAAACTTAAAAATACTAAAATTAATTTAATTTTATATTTAATACTAAAATAAAAATATTTTCATACAAATTTAATTTTAAAATATAATTACAATTTAGCCAATTAAATGAGCACAAATTTTATGGTTGTACATTATATTGTAATAATTTTTTTTATAATAATAATATTTTAACATTAACCTTACATGTATACGAACATAATTTTTTTATTTACTAAAATAGTTGATAAAAATATCAAGAATTTCTAGACAAAAATATTCTTATAGAATGGTGTAAAGAAAAGTTTAAATATATCAATGTAATATGTGTAAAATGTGAATTGAATTATTTGATAACACCAAAGATCTAACGGTCGATTTGAGTTAGCTATTCAACAACATATCCAGGTTCAGAAGGATAGCAAAGAGATGTTAAGTGCTTTGGCCCAAATATGCAGTTTGAGAAGTAGAAATTAAAAGACAAGTAGGCGTTGGAAAGAGTTCTTTTCTAGAAATATTTTTTAAAATAAAAATATTTTTTTTGAGGACTTTTAAAACTCGAGTAAGAGTATTTCGGCTAGGTGTATATCGTGACTTTAATTATAATGCGGAAATGTGGACGACATATCCAATTGAGGTCGTGCAAGTGACATATGGGATGGATGATGAAAAAAAAAAAGGGATAATTACCTACATGCCATATCATTTTACTTTATTTATGCGTTATTCATTCATTCTTAGTTAATTACGTTATGCACACTCAAAACATTATAAAATCTTACATACAAATACTTAAATTAAAACTCAGTCAAAATCTATTTGAAAAAAAAAATATTTCGTTAATAAATCATTAAAATTACATTTTTACCTTTAATAGTACATATTTTTTTTCTTCCTCGATGTCACACTAAAGTCATGATCTGTCCTAAAATCAATTCACGCCGCGGATGTCTCCTTCCCTTGTCACTACCTAAATATCAAAGTTTTAATATTTTCACTCAAAATATATTTAAATGTCCTTAAAATAATATGATAACGGATCAAATTTTTTTGTAACCTAACTATAGTTAGGTCATTGAAAAATTATAATTGCTCATTATAATGAAAATAAATAAAAGTGTGTGAATGTAAGATTTTATAATATTTTGAGTGTGTATAGCGTAATTAACTAAAAATGAATGGGTAATATATAATAAAGTAAAATGGTGTGGCATATAGGTAATTATTCAAAAAAAAAATTAACTAATTAAGTGCAAAAGAGAATTTTCAAAAGAATAAATTATCGAACTTATATCCCACGGCATTTAAATCATATAAGAGATTAGGGAGGTGAGAAAAGGCCAGACAAGTTCATCTTCTTGGCACTGAGAGTGATCTGATCTCTGTGAATGCACTGTGCAGAGCTAGCTCTCCCATGATTTTCTAATTGTTTTTTTCTATATTTTTTAGGTTAATAGCAATTAAATTCCTCCAATTTAAGTTTTTGTGCGATTAGATCCTTTTAGTTTTTAAACTAACTAATTAAGTCCTCTAGTTTAAAGTAAATTGTAAATATGTTCTTTAGTATAAATTAAAATACTTAATATAGAATATTTTTCTAATTAATGCATCAATTTAGACATTATTTTCATCTAAAATATTAATCTAGCCATAAATTAGATAAATTAATCTATTAATTAGAAAAAATATCTTTTATTAAATCTCTTAATTAATGTTAGAGGACTTATTTGCATACTATCTTAAACTAGAGTACCTATTTAGTTAATTTAGAAATTAGAGGAATCTAAATAAGCATAAATTCAAATTAGAAGAACTTAATTGTTATTAACCCTATCTTTTTTTATATTAATTTTTTTTTTTATTTGGAGATAACCTACACTCCAACAGCACCAGCTTCTCTAACATACCTCTTGAATGGAAATTAAGATAAAATAATTCTGACTCAATATTTTAGCCTCTCTATCGTCTAATATTGCTTATAAATTATAAACAATGCTTATAATAAGCACACCAATCACAAGGAAGCCCAGCAAAAGCTGGAAACTAATATTTAATTTTGCCCTCATTTGGCTACAACTTGGAATAGAGCCCCACATGAGCAATCCAAAGAGAAAAAAATGATAGGAAAAATAATGTAGGAAGGTGATGTACATATTCCCACGTAGAAGTGTTATGTGCTAGACAAGATTTACTCAAATAATCCAATGAATAGTTCCAACAAGTAAAGCATATTCGATGAACTCTTTTATGTTATGCGGGTCATTTTCTTTTGAAAGAACCTAAAGTCGACGTAGAAGTTAGAGTTAAATACTATCTATGGGCTTGTTTGTTTGATAGGTTAAAATTAAACTGGTTTAATTCTAAAAAGATATATTACATCACACATAAAATTTATTATTAAAAATTAACTATATTTTATATTATACATATAATTCAAAATAAAAATTTAACTTTATTTCACATCTTATACACATGCTAAAAAGTAACTAACTTATATCACATCCCTCATATATTTCAACATGATAGCTAATTTTATTTCAGATCATTTACAGCTTATAATAAAAAAATATAATTTTCTGTTTATTTTGAAGTTTAAAATTAATCTGGTTTAATTTTAACCTAGCATATCACATCATACATAAAATTTAATATTAAAAATTAATTTTATTTCAGATCCTACACACATTACTAAAATAATAACTAACTTATATCACATCTTTCACATATCTCAACATAATAACTAACTTTATATTACATCTCTCATATATCCCAACATAATAATTAACTTTATTTCACATCATTCACAATTTTCAATAAAAAAATATCTCTATCCAAATTTAATTTTAACCTTATTAAATTTAACCTTATAAACAAATATACCCATATATAAGATTAGAATTAAACTTTGTAAACAAACAAGCCTATATTTTGAGAGATTGGAGGACCTAGGGAGAAAAGAAAGGGGAGAGGGGGGGGTGGTTAAATGGCAACTAGGTCTTCAAGTTTGGGCAACATTGTAGGTTAAGAATGGGTCCTTGTGTAATTAGGTTCATCGAATAGAAGTTAAATTGATCTTTGTATTCTAGCTTATGGTACCCACAAGGTTGGGAAGTGAAGGTAAACCTAATTATGTAGGTGTTTGCTCTAGTTGGAGTCTTTGTTGCAGGTAAGTACCAAAGATTTTGAATCATCTGTTTTAAGTCCACCAGGCTGAATATTTATTGCTATTGGGTCCTCTGAAATCTACTGTGAAAAAGAAGTTCATATTTATGGGTGCCCAATGTTGGGAAGCCAGTGCAGATAGATCTCAAAACTTGGAATCGCCATATTAAGTTAGTGAAAGAAAATGCTTGAGAACCAAGTACTGCAATGAATTTTTATTATTCTGAGATCTTGTTGCAATTGGATCCAAACCTTAGAGACCCATAGTTAGGTTATTCTAAAAATTAACATAAAAAAACAAAAAAAAACTATCAAAAAATTTGCACTTTTATTCCCTACGATCAATTAATGGTCACTTGAAAATATTCACATGATCTGCCACATCAATTGCAATTTTCATCATAACCGCATAATTGTCACAATTATCCATTTTAAGCTGCACAACCAACCTAGCAAACTTGTCAGACAAAATTTTTTGGCAGATGGGTACCTTAGACAAGACAATCTCATCTTTACGGAATGAACACTAATAGTCGAACAGAATTGCGCTAGCCAAAAGTCTAACAACTTTTCGGCTGAGCATTGATCCTTGACATGGATCTAGACTCCTACTAAATGTCCCGTACGTGGTTTTGGCGTGACCTTAACTTCGAGGTTCATTTTCTCAAATTAATTGTAAATTTAATGATTTATATAGTCTAATAAAGGTAAGGAGTGATTGTTAGAACATATATACGGCTAATATGCAGGTCCCCACAGTTTTCAAGATGGCTAGAGAAATGAATGATAAATCACATTGAAAGGGATGAAAAAATATTACATAAATATTCATTTAAAGTCTAATGTTAAAATATTGAAGCTCCATTTGAGGATAACTAGCCATGAGAGCTAGTATGATTTTGTGTACGAAGAATTAGTCCTATATAGAAAAGGGAGTAAAAGTTGTATAGTACTTTATGTTCTTCTAGAATATAATGTAGTGCGTGAAAGATCCAAAGTGATTAGCAATATTATTTAGAAATGATTTTTAAAGGACAAAAAGGGGAAAAACACTTTGCAACACAGACATGCCTCAAAAGAACAATGATTCCAACTTGGAGCTGAAAGGAAAAAACATAATAGAGTTAGGTTTGGGTTGATATATAATTGATAATTTTTACCTATTGGTCTTGATTTTTAGGTTAACATGTATCCAATATTCAATTATATATCATGAGGACCAAAACTTAGGCTCCTCAAAATAACTTCTTAACAAATGGTATCAAATTAACCCATTGTTTTAATTAATTGAGATTTGTGGATCAAACAAACTTGAAGATTATGCTTCTATAAGTCTTATTTCCTCTACTGTTATTGAGAAATTACAATGGTAGGTGGCTCATTGTATCTCTAGATGATTGAGTAGACTCTTGAAATACATGCATACACTTGAATGATCTATTAGATAAGAAAAAAGATCTAATGCAAATGGATTGCTATATGAGAGAAAAATTTGTTAATTTATATGCTGAGAATTATCCTTTGTTGATATTCAATTCAATATAAATTCTGTTAATATACAATTGATAATCTTTATTTATTGGTTTTAAATTTTTAGTTAATAAATATTTGTGTATATTGGGATAAACTTGGACTCTCCCAAGTTAATTCCCCTAACAAAAAACTATATAAATTATTTATTAAAAATGATTTATCCATTAGTCATGTTTTAATTTGTCCTTTGTCAACATGTAAAAAAAAAGTTAAAAAGAACGTGACGCAGGCTTATATTGAGTGGACTGAGGTGGAGTAAAAAAATGTTGAAATGAAATTTTAAAATATGATTACATTACTAACCTTTATCTAGACAATTATTATATTCCAATCCAAAAAAAAAAAAGACAATTATTTTAAAATTGTACACTACTTGTTATACGCATGCAGGCAAATCTCAATAAACTACAAAATTTGTAATTAAAACTGTATCATGTAGTAAAAGTTAGCAAGTAATAAGAAAATGATCTATATATGAGCACTCTATAATTCCAAAATTATGCTTAAATTTATACCTTTTTATTAAAATTGCAGTGTAACTATATTATATATATATATATATATACATATATACACACATACATATATATATAAATATATATATATATTATCTAGTTCAAAAAATATATATATAATTTTAAGGCATGGTTAAAATCTAATTCAATTAGTATTTTGGTGATTTTTATGTAATGATAAGTTATTTTGCATAATTTCTTGGTGTCTGCTGCTCATTGGACCACTCTGGCTTGTTTGATTGGAGGATAAATTTGGGTAAGGAAAGAGAAAATATTTTATTTTATAGAGTTGATTGGAAAGAAATTTATTTTAATATTGGGAGATGTGTAGGATGTAAAATAAAGTTGATTTTAAGGTTAGAATTTGTGTTGGATGTGAAATAAAGTTAATTTTTAAGGTTGGAATTTGTGTTGGATGTGAAATAAGGTTATTAAAATTTATAATAAATTTAAAATATTATTATTTTATTGCTTGGCCCATTTTTAGGGCTTTGCCAAACAAGCGTTATATAGTTAATCGATAGACCTAAATTTCTTTCATATAAGGAAAAAGAGCAAACCTTCTTTTATTTCTGTTTACTGAAAATTTGAACATTCAAATTTACTTTAAAATTTCATTGTAGAATTGTTTATCTACATCAAGCAAATAGCATGAATCGAAGATGAAATTCTATTTCCCAAGAGACTAAAAATCAAATAAATATATTGTATTTGAACTTAAATATTGAAATTTGAGTAGAAATGTAAAAAACTTTGATTGCTTGTCATGTCATAATATATATTTTTTTGTTTGAATGAAGTAATCCGGCTATGGGTGTGATTCTTATGCGAGATATATTGCTTCTTAGCACCTCCTAATGGATCAATGTGAAAAGAAGCTCAAGGAAAAGGCTAGAGATGTATAAAGATAGCAAATGTCTTTAATGTACTCTTCCTCTAGGTTACAATTTATGGAAATCTCTTATCATTAATCAATATCACAATTGCTTTCGAGACATATATAGCACTCACGTTCAATTGCGTATAAGTAATGCATTTATGAAAGTAAGTGGTAGCTTATAATACTAAAAAAGTAAATCTAATTACATCAAGTGTAAAAGAATTAATCCTTATCGAGAATCATACAAAAAATAGGTGGGAGGAACATGCTCTTTAACTACTCAACATCATCTGAGTAATAGGAAGAAGCTACAAATTCAACTACTTTATCGACAACCATATATATATATGTATGTTCATGTAATCTTGTATGCTTTGAAGGCACAAAAAGTATTAAAAATGATATGAGTCAGATATCGTAAGGGTCTCCTTTGCAGTTCTGAGAATATTTGCAATGATTGGTGATGTGCCCACTACTTCAATGGTTTCACAGAAAAGTTGATGCCACACGCTCATACAATCATCAAACATATCACAATCTCTGACACTAGTAATTAAATAACTATCCAATATTGTTGAAGAAATCTCTTCACAACAACTAGTCAAACAAGTAATTTCTCCTGAACTAATGATTCTTTCCTCGAGGTTACCCTTCTCAATAATACATGAATTTGCATGAAGTTTACTAAATGCTCATACTGGTCATTACATGTCCAAATCTTTATCTCCTACTAATGATTATGACTTCTCTTTGAGGCATCAAAAGTTCAACTTCGCCATTTTTTATCAAACATATTGCTGTTGGGTAAGCCTTCACAATTGAATCTTCTTCAACAATTACTCTTCTTCAATTCCTTATTAAACTTTTTATATCTCTTCCAGGTATAACAAAATATGCTTTACACTTAATCAAATTTCTTCATAAGCTAGAATCTCATTTGTTATTCCCTACAAGATGTTTAAAATTATAAAAAAAAGCCTCGTATAGAATTACTCATCATCATGAAAAGTCTTTGACCGAAAGCTGGTGCATAATAAACTGAACTTGGTGGGCACTGAATTACATGTCACCAGGATTTAAATTAATGAATTAGCAGTTGACTTCAAAAGCATTAAAGCAATAAACACAAAAAGTCCATCTCTATCATCCCACATGAACAATACGATAAAACCTCTTACTATACTCATTAATTGAAGGAAAAGAGAGAGATTCTCTTCAAAAAAAAATAAAAAATCTAACAATTACGGCAGCCAATCTGGCATGATTCACTTCATCATCTTCAACGGGGAATTAAGAAGCGCTCATGGGTGAAGAAATCGAAAGCTATAAGATTCCACCATACGTCTTCTACCTCACCAATGAGTACCCTTTTTTATGGCCATTTCCACCATATTTCTTCTAAATAGCTCTCTTGTTGAGCCCATGGTTACCAACTGACCTAAAACTTCATTGGAGTTTGGTATAAATTCTTTTGAAAAACTAATGTTATAGACGCTTCAGTGCTCAAACTTAAGATTTTTGACGCTATTACCATGTTAAATCTGTTGAAGTATGCATGATCACCCAGATTTAGCACAAAGAGCTTTGTGATAAATAAGAAAATTACTTTTTTATGGAGCTATTCTGTATGGCCCATTAATTTAAAGTTTATCTTAAGCCTTGGGTTTATTGTATACTATTCATAGTGCTTTATGTTAAGGTAGATGATTAATTATGTTCTTATATCTACGAAAAACAATTTGTCATTTGTACATACTTAATTCTTTTATAGTGATTTCTTTTTCTATTCATGATTTTTTTCTTCAATTTTAAGGTTTTACATATAAATTTATATATGTTATTATATTTTCATCATTGATTGTTTCTTTATAAGTTTTAAAGTCCTTGATTACTAACCTAGCTAAAAGGTTAAACTTGTAGTTTATGATATTAAAAAATAAGTTTAAATTCTAAGCATCTCCCCCCAAGCTCACTATAATTCCTTCCATCTTCATCATCCCTCTAAGGGCCCCATCCCCACTACTCTTAGCTCTTCTCTTGTCCTCTAGCTGCCTTCTCCTTACAAATACTCCACTCAATCGTGTCTTCTTCCAAGTACTCACTCAACCCCCTGACTAAAGCTTGAAGGTCCTTGATTGCCCTCATGGCCACCAGCCCCACTTCTCTTCTCCTTCGTCCTCCAGCGCTAGACATCAGGAGCTCATCCGAGAAATATCCCTTCGTCTTCGACTCCTCCCATCTCTGCAGCCAGGCTTCCATCCCCACCCAATTCATTTGGCCTCAAAGCGATAGATCCATCGCCGCCCGTGAGCTCCAAGCACCCGTCATTGATCTCGCCGGCTTCCTCCGCGGCAACCAAGCCTCAACGCTCCAAGCCGCGGAGCTCGTCCGCGCCGCCTGCCTTGACCATGGCTTCTTCCAGGTCACAGGCCACGGCATCGACGCCGCCCTCATGCAGGAGGCCTTGGACTGCTTGAATGATTTTTTCTCGCTTCCCATTTCTCAGAAGCTCAATGTCCGCCGGAGGCCCGGGAGCATGTGGGGCTACGCCGGTGCTCACACCGACCGCTTCTCCGTCAAGCTGCCATGGAAGGAAACCCTCTCCTTTGGCTACAGCCGCCGCGATTCTCACTCTGCTATCGCAGATTACTTCACTTCCGCCATGGGGAATGGTTTCGGGAGAATTGGGTAAGTTCTAATTTCTGCATGCATGCAATCGGCATTGTTGAGTTACATAAGAATTGGCATAAAAAATTAAGCTGATTTTTCAAATATAAAAATGATAGATCATCTGGTAATTAGAGATCCAAATCAGAGTTCTCAAATTCAAATCTTGACACAAATTTTTTAAACAAAATATCTATAATGATCTCCGCACCCTAAAACAAATTATTAAGTTTGATTATAATTAATTAACCAGAGACACTGATCATTTTAGTGCAAATTAACAGGATTGTATACCAGAGATACTGCGAAGCGATGACGAAGCTCTCCTTATCGTTAATGGAGCTGTTGGCGATCAGCCTGTGCGTGGACCGAGGCCACTTCCGGGAGTTCTTCGCCGACGGCAGGTCGATAATGAGGTGCAACTACTACCCGTCATGCCGGGAGCCGGAGCTCACCCTCGGGACGGGGCCGCATTGCGACCCGACGTCGCTAACAGTACTTCTGCAGCAGGAGGAGGTCTCCGGGCTGGAGGTGTTCTCCGGCGGGGAGTGGCAGGCCGTCCGGCCTGTCGCAGGTGCCTTCGTCATCAACATCGGCGACACGTTCACGGTATATCAATAGTGTTTCACTGATCGATATCGCTTCCGTCCATCTTCTGCATATAGCTAGAAAACAGAGGCGGGAGAGGAAGGAGATAGTGTGAGAATAAGGGATCGAGTTAGGGTTCTGAAGGGGTCAGCTTTTTTTTTTTTTTTTTTTTAGGGTTTGTTTGGATTGACGCGAGGGTGGGATTCGGCCAATGTAGAGACGATCTCGGGATGGGGCCCAAGGGGCAGGCCAATGTGTCTTTATGGAGGGTTGTGTGCTTGTTTTATTGTGGGAATAGGTTAAATTTAATGAACCCATTAATATGCCTTTGCATCCATTGCCTTAACGCAGCTTGTGTTTCTTCTTCTTCTTAATCCCTCTGGCAACTTGTCATCAATATTACTGATCATGATAATGAGCAAGAGGAGAACAATTGGGGCCCACTTTGGGTGATAGTCTCTTTTTGGGTCATTAAATAGGTGCAACTCATTAAGCTATTCTATTCACTAATTATTAATGGACAATAGGACAAGGAAAAGGTTTGTAGAGTGTATATGCTGATCCATTCCAAGATTATTATGTTCATTTTTCTTCGCTTGAAAGATTTATAGAAAGAGAGAACTACTCGTTTGTAATTATGCGTAAAAACCGTTCATCAGAAGAAACAAAAAAAAAACTATGCAAGAAAATTACCAACTTAAGATTAATTGGAAATATATATATATATATATACCATTTGAAACCACGGAAAAAAATACATAAAGTATTAATTTTGTTCTCAACTCAACTATTTGGCATATTTAATATTCAAATCTTTCATACTATATATTAATAGCTACAACATTATTATATAAAAGTTATAATTTTTAATACATATATATTACAACTTTGTGAAAAGAGTAGTACTTGGGATATAATTTATATGTAATATTAAAGATTTTAACGTGAAATATATATTATCGCTAACTATTTTAACTCAAATTAAGTTTCACTTTCATATTTTTTTCTTTGGGATAATTAACTACATGTCACACTATTTAACTTTATTTATGCGTTACCCATCCATTCTTAGTTAATTACGCTATGCACACTCAAAATATTACAAAATCTTACATTCACACACTTGAGTTAAAACTCGGTCAAAATCTATTTGAAATAAAAATATTTCATTAGTAAATCATTAAAATTATATTTTTACCCTTAATGGTACATATTTTTTTCTTCCTCAATGCCACACTAAAGCGTTAATTTATCCTAAAATTAATTCATGTCGTAGATGTCTCCTTCCCTTGCCACCACGTAAACATCAATGATGTAGGATTTTCACTCAAAATATATTTAAATATTCTTAAAATAATATGATGAATGACTCAAATTTTTTGTAACCTAACTATAATTACGTTATTGAAAAATTATGATTACTCATTATAATAAAAATAAGTTAAAGTGTGTGTATGTAAGATTTTGTAATGTTTTGAGTGTGTATAGCGTAATTAACTAAGAATGGATGGTTAATACATAAATAAAACTAAATGGTGTGAAATATAATTAATTATCACTTTTTCTTTTTACTGTCATCTCTCTAACTCTCTCTCTCTCATATATGAGTTTACATACAAATGGCGATAGACATAAACTAATTATAGCTTTAAACATTCATTAATTATTCAGCTTATATATTTGGTGTCTCATGATGATCATGAATATGTTGGATTAATTATGTGAATATCGCAGGCATTATCGAATGGGAGATATAAGAGCTGCTTGCATAGAGCAGTGGTGAACAGGAATCAGGCGAGGAGATCGCTGGCATTCTTTTTGTGCCCTAGAGAAGATAGGAAGGTGAGGCCACCAGCATGCCTTGTGGACGAACAAAACCCTCGCAGGTACCCGGACTTTACGTGGGCCGAGCTGTTGGACTTCACCCAGAGTCATTATAGAGCCGACACACAAACCCTACAGACCTTTGCAAACTGGCTGCTGTCCTCTTCCCTCTCTTGAGATCATTTATATCATCACTGTTTCTAATTACTTACTACTTTGCTTCTTTTCTTCTTTTGCTTCGATCAGCTTATACACCTTCATGTGTGTATAATCTTCTTAATTCTGTATATATATATATATGTTCTTTAATTAATTAGGCTTATGAACCATCATCAAATTTTTCATATAATATAACTGCAGCTATATATATGTATTGATATATGTGGATTTTGATGTGCATATCTTTGTATATATTTAAGGGAATTAATTTATACATTTCACCTGCATTAATTTGAGCGCTAAGAAATGGAAAAGAGTATGTAAGTCATGAAGTCATAATGTTTTTTTTTTTTTTTTTCCTCTGGTGGTAACATGAAGTCATAATGTAGCTGTCTCTGTTTTGTTCTCTTTATTTAAAGCTTCTCTCTCTTCTCTAAACTTAGAATTGAGTTTTAGTTAATTTCAATATATAGGATTTGAAATCAACTCATATATGGAAAGTGAATTAACATGCATATTTTGGTTGTAAGAAAATAAAGTTATTCGAGATCATATGTAACTCAAAAACTTACCATGGTATCCAGCTTTTGTGGCATCATGACCTCCGTATTTTCTTTTTTCTTTTTTTTTAATGAAACACCTTGGTATTTCTAATATTAATTATATATATATATATATATATATATATATATATATAATTGATCAAAAAATTAGAAATCTTGAGATCTAGATGAGAAGCTCAACTCACTATAGCTCTAATCTATCTTTTTCGTTAATTTTAAAGATTACATCATACACAAATTTAATGAATGACAAATGTACATAAATTTGAAGTTAAAATTTAATTATATTTATATTTTATTCATGCATATAATTAAAAATAAATATAATTATTCAAAGTGATATGTATGTAATTACCTCAATTATTAAAATATAATAATTTTAGTTTAATTTTTATGTTATAAAGTAAAATAAAGTTAAACTGATTAAAAAAGTAGACCCTCGTCGAAAGAAATATCCTGATAATGAAAAAAATATGTATGACTATACATCAAATACTAAATTTAAAGAAAAATTTACGTATATACCACAGAATTGACTGAAAAAATACACCCTTAATATTACTAATAAAGTTAATTATTAAAATTAAATTGACTTAAAAAACAGATCCTTGTTAAAAGAAATATCCAAATAGTACAAAAGATAAATATGATTATGCATCAAACACTAAATTTGAAGGGAAATTTTTGGCCATGTTTTGGATGTATAATAGCCAAGTGTTTTATTGTATAAATAAATAAATAAATAAATAATATATATATATATATATATGTAAATAACCCAAATTTGACATGAAAGTAAAAAGGTTTTCCAATTATGGAATTAAAATATTGAGGCATTTACATTCAAAATTTTGAATATTCTCTTTCTTTTAAATATATCTTATCTCATATTTTAAATTTTATGTAAAAGATGGTATGTAAGTATTGTTTAAAATTTTGTGTTATCAAAAAAAAAAATTTAAAATTTTGGACTATATATAGTTAAATGTACCTAAAATAATTTAGGTGATTCTAGACTTTATGTGAGAATTTTTGTACACTTAGCAATATGCCATTTTCTTTTTTTTTTATTGTAAGCAATGTGCCATATAAATCATGAATCAGAGGTTATCTTGATTATTAGTTAATTATCTATAATAGCTAGCTAGGATGTGCTGTTTTCTATGCCTGACGGATAATTATTATTATAATTATGAAAATACATGTCCTATTATATGTTTTCATGCCCAAGTTCGGATGGAAAAAATTAACTTTAGTTAAATTACATTTGTGTAGTTGAGATTGGACCAACATTTCATATAGGTCCTTTTCTTTTTGAAACAATTTACTTAAATCCTCAATGTCGTCGACGCTCAGTCACAAGTAGTTTAATTTTTGGACGTTGTATTTAATTTAAATCAAAATATTTATATTACTCTATAACTATCAATTTTAATTCTTTCTTTGATTGAATACATTCGGAATTCTTTCGTGTAATCCAATTCTTTACTGCTTCTATCATCTTCTACTTCCATCCACTTTTTTTTCTCTTATTAAAAAATAATTGTATTCGAGCAATGTAACACATCAAATATTCCAAGACAAATAATTGTACAATATAAATAGACATGTGGATCCTAGTAGTAGAGCAAAGCGACTAACGAAGCACAAGAAATGACATTAAACGTATTATTGTAATGTATATACTATATATAAGTATTTTTCCTACGTATATAAGGAGTAAGAGAAGCTTGTCGAAGATACAGATATGAAGACTTATTAAAGAACTTTTTTTTTTTTTAAGTAAGATACAAAATTTGAAGCCAAGATATGGAGAGTTGAGATTTGACCCCTCAAATAAAATTAAGAGTTTGGATCTTTTTGTGAGAAGGAGACTGGCCAACTTTAGGAACTTCAAAAGTAGAATGCAATTTTAGTAAATCTAATGCGAGCTCATCCTTGAGATAAAGAAACGTCGAGAATGATTATGAAGGAGCTAGCACCTTTTGTCAACCGTTTGAGGAAGTGGCCAAGTGGGAAAGAGATGTGTGGGCACATACATGCAATAATTCTCAAAGAATTAATTATTTCCTCTTATCTGCAAAAGCAAGTCTTATTCAATGGTAAAGTCCTAGCAATAATTAGGTGCGGCAAATCAAGTTATAAAACTATCAAGAAAGAGTTCATCGAAGTCTTCATTTAGGTGAAGAAGTGATGCGGATAATCAAACATAATTTCATTAGGTGCGCCTTTCCTTCACCGGAGTATCGACTCCTTAACCCGGATCTAAGCTCTAAGAAAACTCAAACATAATTTCATTCATCACAATACTCTATATCTTACAATGCAAGGCGACCTCTTTATATAGAGAGATCCCATGTAGAAATTTGAAAATACAATATTAAATACAAAAAATAATATACTAAATAAATAAAAGCAAATATGAAACTAATAAAATAAAATCAGCTCCAAATGTAGTGAGTCTCCAAATATTCCAGATATGCTCTGAATCAAATCCAATCAAATCTAAATAAAACTAATATGAAAATCTCTAATAGCTCTATTTAATTTGAATTTTGATTCAGTACATAACGTCATCCTAACCATCCATTTCAATGCTGATCTGTGTCCCCACCAAGAAGATTACCAAAGAAGTTAGTCATATACTAGCTATCTAAAGCTCTACGTGTTCTAGGTAAGAAAACTAAACTACTTTTATACTGAACTAATTTTCTAGCTTGTGTCAACCATAAGAGTTTGTTGTGAATTGTATATTAAAATGGGTAAATTGCACAGGGGCCTTTGAGGTTAGAATGACATTGCAAATAGATCCCACATTTTAAATATCGCATTTTTGGATGGTCCAATTAGACAGTAACGGTAAAAGCTGACTGTTAGTCATATTTATATGAACCAAAAAACCCTTATAACTTTCTCAAAATTCTTTAAAATAATGTGGAGAATGAGTAAAAAATCTGAGGATAAAATAGTAAAAAAATCAGCAAATTTCAGACATGGGACCAAACGACAGCACAAACACAAACTCGGGGACCCAAATCTAGGCTTTTTAAAATGTGAGATTTATTTGCAGCGTCATTCTAACCTCAAGGAGCCCCTGTGCAATTTACGCTATTAAAATTCAGCAAGCAGTCTACTCATGTGTTTTTCTTTGAACTATGTACAAGATCCTAATTAGAAGAGTTTTATAGAATTATGTAGAAAGCATAATCCTCGACAAGGCATTTAATTCGACTGTTTGATCCTCCAAGATTTTCCAATAATTGGCATCAGAGCTCCAATGTTGAGTACAACTCAGAGAAAGAAGGAATCTCTAATTTCAACAAAGATAGTTATACCCATTAAAGGCAAGAAAACATAGCTTGTGAAAGCATAGAACTTAATTGGGAATATTCTAGCATGGAATAACTCTAATAGGCAGATTTTTTGGTCTATACATGATGACATTATGGGACATTTTTAGAGATTATTAATTTTTTTGAAACTCGCATTATGAGACATTATTTGAATGAAGGCTATGCCTAGGGCTGTTATCGGGCCAATTTCGAGCGAGTCAAACTCAACTCAAAATCGAAAATTTTGAGCTCGGCTCGGCTCGAAATCGGTCCGAAATCGAAATGGGATATGATTCGAGCTGGCTCGGCTCGAAATGACTCGATTTCGAGCCGGCTCGAATCATGATTCGAATCAGCTCGGAACTGTAAAAAAATTGTAGAAATATTATGTATTTAAGAGGATTTGATCCCTAGACCACTAAACCACTAACTAAATTATATAAAATAACAATTTATTTATTTATATGTTTATATAATATATCAATATTATTTATGCTATGTATATAATTTCGAGCCAAATCGAATCATGTTTCGAGCGAGCAAGAGCCAACTCGAAATTGGCTCGAAATGAACTTCGAGCCAAAATCCTTAGCTCATAATTCGATTCAAAATTTTCGAACTGATTTCAAGTCGATTCAAAAATCGAACGAGTTCCGAGCGAGTTTCGAGTTTCGGATATTTTTAACACCCCTGGTTATGCCTTTGTCTAATAATTTTTATAACATTTTGTTAAAATATCTTGAAGTGCCACCGTATTTTTAATATTATTGACAAATGAAAAGTCTAGACTATAATTAAAAAAAATTAATTAATATTCTATATATATATATATATATTTAATTAAAACATTATAAGCGTCAAAGTAATGAATTCGAAAAACAAGAAATTAAATTACAGTTCCTCTTAACATATTATTATTAGAGATTTTTATAGAACATT
>JAEMOT010003925.1:210248-247395 GCA_019297695.1 Apostasia ramifera | reverse complement strand
ATATGTGAAATGCGTAAAATTTAAATGAATATGGTGTGATAGTGGTAATATTTATGAATTGATCGTAAAATACGTAATTTCGTGTAAATTTCATATCCTGTATGTAAAAATTCCTTATTATTATTATTATACAAGCTTTTTTATGTTAATTACAGTAGCCTCTTAACACATTAATACTAAATCCTCCTAATTAACATCTGCTAATGGCGTGGTACTGAAAGATTTATCGATCCTATGATTGATTTTTTGGTATTTATGCAGTTATTTTAATTCTATATTTATTTTAATTCGTCGTTTTAATTTCGGTTTTTAAGCAAATCTGGTAATTGATTCATCCAGGCTTCCTGCATGAATTAAATTCTGGTATTTAAGCAAATCTCTGTTATATTTTTGATTCTTAAGTCAGTTTTTTAATTCACATGATATTAATTTCTCATTAGATTTTAAATTCAATATTTTTTTTTTGGTTAATTACATCTCTCATAGTTTTTTGATTGATATATTTTTTTAAGAAAAAAATCTAATTAGTAAATTTGGAAGTCAAGGTAAACTGAAATATTTTCAAAATATATACCATTTTTTCTCAAATGATTGTAGAACATAAAAAAAAAACTTACGCAGAATTTTAGACCAAATTGTTAGATTTTATCAAATATTGGTAAGAACAAAGCCATATGTATCCTCCGATGTAAAAATTAAAATGTTTTCAACCTTATAAATAAGATCTTTTATCAATATACTACACTTAGAATATCATACAATTAAGAACACATCTAAAAATTAATATTAATTATTTGTATGCTATTTTTTTAATTTTATATTATTACACTTAAATATTACTTGTATATTTATATGAAATGATATGAAAGTAATAGGGCAAATTACACCCAGGTCCTTGAGTTTAACACTTAATATCGCACAGGTTTACGTTTTTAAAATTATAATATCGGGGTCCTTGAGTTTTAATAAATTATCAAATGGGTTCTTTTTTATTTTTTTATTATTAAATTTTTTTAAAATTACCGTTCTACCCCTGCCATTCTCTCTCTCTTCTCCCGATCCAGCACACGCGCGCGGCGCCAGCAAGACCCGCCACCGGCCGAGCGACCGCTGGAGACTTGCGCGGCTTTGGGAGAGAGAGAGAGAGAGGCGGACTCTCTCTCTCNCGCAGCATCAGGACCGCCGGCGGCCGCGAGGCCCGCGCGCTCGCCGGATCGAGAGGAGAGGGAGAATTACAGGGGTAAAATGGTAATTTTAAAAAAATTTAATAATAATAATAAAAAAAAAAACTCATTTGATAATTTATTAAAACTCAGGGACCCGATGTTATAATTTTAGAAATATGAACCAGTGCGATATTAAGCATTAAACTCAGAGACCTGGGCGTAATTTGTCGTATTTATAATATAATTATGAAGCCATTCAACCTTTAAAATATCATTTTTGAAAAGAGATATACTACTAATTAAACTCTTATAAAATAATATTTTTGTTAAGAAAAATTGGCTTAAGTATTTTTTTTCTTATATCTTAAAAATAAGTATAATTACTATTTAAATATATGAATAATTTATCAAGAATAGGTCACTTTTTCTGATAATAGGGCATAGTCTTATCAAATAGACATAACCTTTTTTTCTGACACCTATCTGCACACATCTCTTACAAAGGAGTAACAATTTTAGTATATACATCAGTTGAGTCGAGATTGGATCTAGGTAAAAATAATTACACATTTCATATTTAATGACAACAAAATTTACATCGATTATCTCAAGATGAATTTTTACATTTTTAGTCTCTAAAGTTTATATCTATCAATTTTGAGAGAAGTATTAATTATATTTTTCATACTTATTTAGAATGACATATGTCAATATATATTTATCTTTGATAGTGATAAACATAAATATTATTCATTTTTAGAAGTGATAGATATGTAAATGTTCATCTTTAAAGGTCATATAAATCTCCCTCTAATTTATATCCCCTAAAATCGATGACAAAAAAAGTTATTTAGTCTTTATATAGTGAATTTAAATTTAAGTTATCCTATAAGTTATTATAAAAATAGTTGAATCTTAATTATAAATTTATATACTTTGAAATAAGTATTTTTGGTGAGGCTATATATAAATAATGAAAAACATGCATTTCCTACTTATGATGCCCTAGAAGAGTCCTTAGCAACCCTAATATTATTGTACTTAAGCAGATTTGTTTGTTTATATATATAATATTTGTTGAAATTTTACAATAACTATCGAGAATATATAGACTGGGATTATAAGATAGACGTAATTATTATCAAGTTCTGATTGAATCGACTTGAGTAATCAATCTAAACTCATTTTTACAGAATTCATAAAATATTACTATATTGTATCTATATGTATGTATATAAAATTATTGAGTAGTAAAATTATTTATGTCACACATCTCCATTACTACATCTCAATAACTCAGCACCAAACTGATCTTCAAGTACTTTTAAAGCTGTTTAAACTCCGAAGCTGCTTCCAATTTCAGATAATTAGGTTTATAATTGAAGAAATATTCAAATTATCAACATCAATATTATCTCACTCTTAACTGAAATTCAATCTCTCTCTATATATAGCATTTATTGAGAAAATTTGAGCATGATTGAAGGGGACAAAACTCAGCCACAGCCCACATCCTTTTATGAAGAGCCAGGGTCCCATTAATTACTGATGTAAAAAGTAGGCTGATGCTGGTTCTGCTGAAAGGATCAGCATGCAAAAGCTAGAGTTATATATAATAATCGACTTGAAGATCAGTTTGGTGCTGATCTCCAAAGAAGATCGATGGTGTAAGGAGCTCAGCATTGGCCCAGCATGTAGTAATGGATTCAGGTGTGATGGTGATGTCAGCTGTGTTGGCCATGCATGATATGTGTGGTTGCTTTTCTTAGCTTGTCATTGCCAGTGACTCCTTGGATCTATGTTTCATGCTGACAGTGACATTAACCCCACTTCAAATTTTTTTTAATCAAAGATTATGATCGAAAGCTGCAAGTAGAATAAGGATGGTAGTGTGAAAGTCTAAATATTCAAAAATCATCGACATATATATGAATGATCGATATGTTGAAATTGATTTGAATGAATATATACAGTTATCATCTTCATTTTTTAGTATATATGCATGCATGCAAAGTTCATGCCATCAAAGAGCTGCAATCATCAGTGGACCAATCGATCGGCATGCATCTAGTAATTCTTCTCGAGTTCTAGGAGCCGCTTCCTTCTTAGATATTAAGAAAATGAAAGAAGTTTTTGCTCTTATAATGAATATAGGATTAAAGACTGTGTTTTTAAAGGGGATCGAATGAATAGATGCTTCACAAAATTATGAATTATGTATAAATGAAACTTGAAAATTGGTTTTAAATAATAACAAGCCATAGACCTAATTACTATACTAGCTAGTATTGCACATAAAAAATAAGTGAAAAGATAAAAATAAATTACACGCAAAAAATTCCAAATTTAACATCGTTCAGTATACTTATACCTACATCTATCTTGCTGCCACCCTAGGAGGCACTACCCATGAAACATTTCACTAATGAAAATGCACTTTTAATTTATGGGATAATAAAGAAAGCTCTTGTATCAAGACATACAATCCCCACTAACTAGAGGCCTGTGAAGAAAAGCTTTCATAGCTCTTCCAAGTAGGCGTGAGAGTTTGGCTCAAAAATCGATAGTTGTTCGATGTTCGAATCGATATTTGCTCGAATCGAGCTTAACTCGAATTATATGTTGAGCCGAGCTACGAGCCAAAATAGGATTGAATCGAATTGGCTCGATTTCTATTTTTTAAAAATATTAATAATATATTCAATCATTTAATGTAATTATTTATTACTTTTATAGAAGTATATATTGATTGTGGTTAGGACTTAGGATATCTATTAATTAGGTGATCTAATATATATGAGTAATCTAATTTAAAATCTTAATAAAGTCATATTTTTAAGAAAAAATTTAACTTCTTAAAAGGTTTGAGTTAGTTCGATTAAGACTCGAGTCAGTTCAAAATTGAAACAAGCCAACTCAAACTCGAATTGAATTGATATTAGCAGATTTTAAGCTATGCTTGACTCAACTCGAACTTGGATAGTTTTCGCCCCTACTTCTAAGTCACCCAAATTAGAGGTAATTCTTCACTTTCATAGTAAAAAATATAAGAACACAAGGCACAAGTAAGAAATATAATAAAATTTGGTACTAATAAAAACCACACCCTTAAATCAACAAAATAAAATAAAATAAAACCACCCTCAGCTTCCAATGGATTTAACTTGAGCAACTTGGAGTGGAATGCCCATAGGACATATTTCATCGAGATCAAACTTGAATCGTATTAAAAATATTTTAAATTTTTTAGAAGTTACAATATTAAAACAATTAAGACTAATCGGTACTTATATGTCAAGATCTAACCCTCAAGCACTCAAAAATAGCCACAAATGACAATATAAATAGCTAGATGAAAGCTGTTATTTTCGGGCCTTAAGTCGACCTACCCAAATACTATATTGACCTAATTTGAAAACCTTTCCTTTAAATTTCCTATGATTAAATTTGGGTCAACTTAGGAATTCATATGTTGATCTAAGTCAGCCGACCGAATGTCCAACTGTGGTTGAATCCAAAGTCTTTGTACTAGGTCGATAGACCTTTCCTTGATTTGGGTTTATAGACATAAGGCCTTTTAGCGACAAACTCAATGGTTTCTACTCGATCTTATCGTTATCATTCATTTAAATTTAATAAAATTAGTTCTAATTTTAAACATATTTACTTAATAAATTAATAAAAATTAGGTTATAATTGACTTTGAAAAAAAAAACATAAGGGAAACATGCATGCATTAATGATAATTATTTGCCTCCTACATCGATCTTGAGCTTGAATCAAAAGAAAATTGACTTCAAATTTATAAACTTTTTCTGGACTTCAAACCAAAAGTTCCAAAAAAAATTCCATTTTACTAGTGTTTGGGCTAAGAACACATATTTAACACGTTGTCATCCCCTACTAATTAGGCCCATGAATGTACTTCAATTAAGAAAAAATGTTTGTGATGTAGGCATAGTACTTATAATGACTTGACATAATTATGCTGAAATTATATGTGAAATTATCATTATTTGAGAAAATAATAATTTAAATGTTGATTATTTGGAATAGGAATCACTCCATCCAACCCATTTGTGATTCGATCTAAAGAATGAACTAAATCGAAGAGTTTGATTTGATCTCAATTCAGGTTAAGTTTATCTCATTTATTATCGATTCAAGTTGGATCTGAGTTAAAGTCGATTTAATTTTTGATATTTTAACCAAATCTTATATTTCAATGTATTTATTTATTCAATAATCTTAAAATACAACTATTTATTTAAAAGTAAAAATAAAAAAATTAATCTTTAGTAAATACAATTTGAATATAATTTATGGAAAAAATTCTAATAAAGCATTCTAATATACTAGATTCAATTTTATGTATAAATATATATAAAAAAATATCTTTTATTTTTTTAATCAATTCAATTTTTAGCTATCTAGTGACTAGTTCTATTTTTATGTAGCTCAAAATTGAATTGATAAAAATCTTGAGCCATAAAAATAAATCGCTAATCAAATCATTTGGGCCGGATCTAGTTCAATTAGAATTTTTAAGTGGCAACATTATCACATAAATAAAAGGGTTATATTATGACATAAATGTTTTTCAAAATAAAGTTACCAATATGAGCTTAGTTTTTTCCAGTTTTTATTTCAACTAAAAATTATCTTTTTTACTATAAAAGTATCTTTTCATTTACAATAAAAAAATTTTTTGAGCCAAATTCAATCAATAATGACTTAGCATGTATTAAGAAATATTTTGTATCCCTAATAAGTGATTCTAAAATTTAAATCTAATTAGATTTTTTATATAGCACTTATATGGTAATGATACTATGTAAATAAAAATAATTTTTTATTTATATAACACTATTATCACATAAAAATTTCAATTGAATTTAAATTTTAAAGTTATTTATTAGAGATGGTGTAGCATTACTCAAATGAATTTTGAATTTGAATAAAATTCTCAAATAAAGAGATCTATTTGGCCTAGTCAATCGGATTATATTCAAGTAAAGCTAATAATGGCTTGAAATTATGACAATGAAACTTATATTTTATAAAATTTTTGTAACATCCTGTGATACAAATATAAAAATATTTTTTGCTTTGACTTTAAGGAATTATGCGGCTTGAGCACGTCTCAGGAGATCATTTATCTATTTAAGATCACGTTATCTACTTATACAACTCAGGATCTGTTTTTTTTCGATGTAGAATAATTTATATATATACCCTTCTCACCACTATTTTACATTTTATCTCAGTGATTTTTTTTTCTTAGGATATTACTCAGCGATCACTCTCTGTCCTCTTTGACTGTGGGCATCACAATCTTACGTCATAAAAGTAAAATATTAGATTAGATAAAAAAATTTATTTTTCATAAAATAAAAGATGGTGTTAAATATTAATGTTAACTGTAAAAAAAATGTTCTCATTTCGCATATAATTAAAGCTAATTTTTCTCAATTTTTTTGATAGGAATTTTTCTCAAACAGACAATTGTAATTATAACTAAAATATTGTTTGATTATTGTTATTAAAAATCAAATTAAAAAGAAAATTTGAAACTTCTAATTAATTTAACAATAAAGAAACCATGTCCTACTTTTGAAATTTTAAAAACAATGGGCATGTCGCCAAGATTTTGAATACTATATATGTGTGTAAATTTATTTTTTTTTTAATTTAAATTTTGTAAAGATGAAAATATATATAAACAATATTCAAAGTTTTTTTTTTATGGAAAATATTCAAAGTGTTGATTGATATTAATTAATAGCGGTATCTATTTGACTATAAAAATTTATAAATCATTATATATCATAAAAATGATAAAAATATCTTTAGTCAGATCGAATTGTCCGCTACTGTCATGGCGGTCGCCTGCGCGCAAGGCCTCGCAGGGACATCGGCGCGCGAGGTCGTCCGCGCACGCCTTCTTAAGCGTGAGGCCACCTGCTTCAAGGTCGGCAACCTGTGCAGGAAACCGCACGCGAGATTAAAATGATAATTGAAAAAATATTTTTTTTAATTCTATTTTTTTATGAATTAATAATATTTTAAATGAAAAATAATTAAAATTCAATGAATTATATAATAATTATTGTGAATATGAACCATATAATTTTATAATTGTAAATTTTGTTGACAGTCTTCAAGGGACTACTCCGAATTACCAATATTAAAGTAAATGTAGAAAAAAAAAATTAAAAAAAAACCTGCTTGCCCTAGGGACTGATCGTCGGTTCGAACAGGAGCAGCAGCGGAGAGTCATTTTAAACAGTGTCGTAACTCACCACGGAAAGTAGCAGAGGGGATCCATCTAATCGCCACGGCGGGTCTCTTCGGTGACATCGGATGATCGCCATGGCGGTTTTAGACGAGTGGAGATTGTAGGAATCGTTTACGGAAGAAGACAGTAGGGTTTTCCTCAATGGAACATCCTACTACGGGAGAGACGGCGCCTGCGCTTCTGCCATCTGTGGCGGCAGTGGCGGCAGTGGCGGCAGTGGCGGCCTCGAGTTCAACGGCGACGGAGGAGGGAGTGGAGGAGATGACGTTGACGGTGAAATGGAGTGGGAAGGAGTACACTGTGAGGGTTTGCGGCGACGACAGCGTGGCGGAGCTGAAGAGGCGGATTTGCGAGGCCACCAACGTACTTCCCAAGCGTCAGAAGCTCCTCTACCCCAAACTTGCTAGCAAGCTCGGGGACGACTCCCTTCTCCTCTCGCAGCTCAACCTGAAGCCGTCAATCAAGATGACCATGATCGGGTTTGTATGATTTCTTCACGGGTTTCTCTAATTTGTTGTGAAATCACATTCGGCACTCTTTCACAGTGGTTATCGCTTTGGTTTTAAATACTGAACCATATTTCGTGTCATTGATCACAATGAGGATGTTCTCATTCAACTGTATGACATGACGCTAGCAATGAAATGTTGGGAAATGAGGAGTTATTGAAAGCCAAAAGCTGAAATATTTGTTCTAATATGTGAACTGTTGAAAGCCAAAAGCTGAAATATTTGTTGTAATATGTGAAGTAATACACCTAAATGCGTAGGAAGACATTTTATGTGGCCTTTCCTTATTATTTTGGGTTGTTAGGTAGTCTCATTTATAGTTTTGGATATAAATAGAAGGGCATAGGAATGGATTAGAACCATTAATGGACATTATTCATTCCAAATTGAAAATCATTCAAAGTGACAAACAATATTGACAACAATATGGGCTATAAAAACTATAAAGCTAATTTCATCTCAGAGTTCGTTTATTGAGACCAAAATCACTGTTTTCTATACTCCATTGAAAGCTTTTGCCGCACGCTTATCTGTGGCTTCTTTAACTATGTCAACCTCTTTTTTCATTTTTTTGTTTTGCATTCTATATTTAATTGGTCAACTACTATTTTCAGTTGTCGTTCATACAGTGAAAAGGTCACTTTGTGAAACATGATGCGTGGTAAAATCCAATTTGCCTGAGATGCGTGTATGAAATTATTTGCTTTTGACATTCTTACATATATTTTTTAGATATGTTAAGATTTTTTAATGAAAAATTAATAATTAAAATAAATAAAGCATGATTAGTTGGCGTCTTGCCGTTGTCAGAAAAGCGAGACCCTATTACCATTGTTACACATACTATTACATTAGAATGAACTTCTGTACTAACAACGCTTCTTATTCATAGTGCTTCTACCTTATTTTTGCATGAAATTGCCATCCATTCATTTGCTCGTTAAATCTTAATATCTATGGAATTTCTAATTCTTATAATCTTTGAGGTAGGGCGGAGGAGACATTTTTTTAAGACATGACAAGAAACTATAAAAATTAATTTTACATACTTAGTGCTATATGAGAAAATGTTATTTGATAAAGTGCAATGGAAATAAAAAATCTATATAGCTGAACCCCATTTAGTAGGATAACAATTTGGTTGTTGTTGTTATTATTTAAATTGCAAAAAAAAAAAAGAGTGAGATAGCAGTTTGGTTAAGTTTTATTTATCCAAAGGATGGAAACTTTGTCCATTTGTGATAATAGACATTATACATATTCTATTGATATTGTTTCTTCATTTGCTCCCCCTTAAAAAATAATAGTTTCCATTTTCCTTATCGAAAAAATAATGTTCGGTTCTTTGATCTTGCTTATGCCTTTTTTAGCATGGGTGATCTTTGCGCGATCAAAACCTAATTTTAATAGTTAGCATGTTTTGATTTGGGTGAAGTTTATGTGATAAAATCATAATTGTATATCGTCCCAAAAGTTTGTGTCAAGATGGTTACTCATTGTAAAGCATGTCTCGTTACTAGAGTTGAATGAGATGTATATCTTTGATATCTTTGAGATACTATACAAATAGTTTTTTCTTAGTGAAACTCGATTTAATAACATAACTATGATGGATATGTCAGGTTGTATATTGGGTTGGCCCGGACCGACCGGTTTCGGTTCCATGTAATGGACTGGATTGGTGGTGTATGTGTGTGTGTGTATATATCAAATGGGGCGCGAGCGGGCCACGCTGCACGCATATGAGGACTGGGCGGGTGATGCAAGACGAAAAATACCAATGATATTTAATATTTATAATCAGTAAAATTAATTAACAAATTATTTTAATTAAATATAAGAATATTATCTAAATGAATTATATGATATATGTTTTACAAATCCTGCAATTAAATTATTTTAAAATTAAAATCAACTAGATTGTTTAATAAATAAAAATTTATCAAATTAGATTAGGGCGTCGATTTAATTTCAACAAATCAAATTTGAGATTTAGAAATTAGGATAGATATCTCACACTTAATTTTAGCAGTAATTTTTGCTCAAATAAATGTACAGTCAGACGATTAGAGCTAAATCAAATAATTAAAATTGTATAATATTATTTCGAATGAGTTGAGAATCAGCAATTAGATGATTTTGGAGAGGATTATACCTTACTAAAGCAATCTGAATTCCAACAAGTCGGCACGGGTTTTAATGCGATGCAGGCAGATAACGTGATCGTGATTAGCGGCTTGAATGTGGCGAACTCCAGACAAAACTCATAGGCCTAATTGGTTTAGGCTGTGCAGGTGAGGAACAAGTAGAACATTAGGATTAGCCGATACGCGTATGCAGGGGTCATGTGGTGCTTTCACAAACCCATATGCGTGGGCCGACATGGGACAACAGCAGGCCATGTAAGCAAGTTAGCGCGGGGCGACAATGTAGCTATGCAGGCTGACTGGCATGGCACGGTAGTGTGATCGTGCGAGCGAGTCAGCGTGGGGTAGTTAGATGGCACATGTGATGCGTGAAGTAGCCGGGGTGGTCCTGCTTATGTGAGCGTGGTGTGTGCAGGCGGGATTGCAGAGACAGAGGCAAAGAGATGGTTGGAGACAGGAAATGAGAGATTTTATTATTATTATTATTATAATAGATAAGAAATAAATTAGTGGAAGAGAAAACCAAAGAAATTAATAGCTAAGGCTTCAAGTTTTGATACGCTAGTAAAAATAAAACTAAAAATGAGGTCGATATAATTCTGAACAAGAGTCTGAAGAATCATGTAGTGGAAGTCAAGAGAATTGCGTATAGAATTATAGTTTAAAAATTTGTGACCAATGAGATGACTATTAATATTATAAGTGTCTACACCCCTTAAGTATGTTTGAATGCATGTATAAAAAAAAATTTAGAATAATTTTACCTGTATTAAAAACGAACGATAAAGATCAAATAAGACATAACAAGAAACCATCAGATATGTTCTCATATATTTGAAAACAAATAAGGACTTGTTATTTGATAGAGTGCAATGAAAACAAAAGATTCATGTCCTCACCTAGTGAGATAAAGGCTTGATTGTTGTTGTATTATTAAAATTAATAACTAGGCTGTTTAAGGATTCACACTTGAGGCTAACCCTACTGTTTCCTTAACTAGAATATTGATCCCTTAATTCAAATCTAAGCACTTGAAAAACTTTGAATTCATTTCATTAATTAATAATTACCAACTAATACAATATTGGGCGAGCTCTTTATATAGAGAAATCTCATAACGAAATTTAAATGAAAAGGCTAAAAGACACACAACTGTTCACAATTTTGAATTAGAAGAATATATCTCTTTGATTGACCAAAATACAATCGATCCTTCATAAAAAAATTCTAAAAATATTGCTGAAGATTTTACAAAAAATACTCTTTTCAATTATACCTCAAACGAAGAAAATGAAATAAAATAATTATCCCAAATTGTGAGCACAAAATAAACTAATGAGCTTGAAAAATCTGAATGTCAATCGGAAAGAATTTATCGACCTGTAGCCCCGTTTCCTCATAATCTAGCTAATAAGAAAAATTCAGCTCATATGGATAAAATTAGAGATACATTTTCTCAAGTTAAAATTAGCATCCTTTTGTTAAAAGCTATCCAACAAATGACACTTTATGCGAAATATTTAAAAGAACTTTATACTACTAAGAGAACAACCAATGTTTCTAAGAAAGCTTTCTTAGTATCTAATGTTAGTTCTATTTTATCATAACAAATTTCAATTAAGTATAAAGATCTTGGATGTCCTACTATATCTATAATAATAGGTGACATGACTATTCAAAAAGTTTTGCTCGATTTAGAGGCAAATGGGAATCTGCTACCATTCTGGGTTTATGAACAATTAAGACTAGGTGAGCTTAAGTCAACCACTACCACTTTGCAACTTGCTGATAGATCTATTAGGATAACTAAAGGGGTTATAGAAGATGTTTTAATTCAGGTAGAAGAGTTTATTTTTCCAGTCGATTTTATAGTCATTGAAATTGAAGCGGAAATTGATTAAATATCGCAAATCCCTATCATTCTAGGAAGACCTTTTTTAGCTACTTCTAATGCTCTTATTAATTATAGAAATGAAAAAATGAGGTTGTCATTTGGAAATCTAACAGTAGAACTAAACATTTTTTATTTATATGAACAATCCAACTATAATAGGGAAGTTAAATGTTAAATTTGGTAGATGAAAAAAAATCTGAAGACTTAATGAAGGAAGAGTTAGAAGAAGTCAATCTCATCGAAGAATTGATAAAAGAAAATCAAATAGATTCATTTTATTTAAATATAAACCTAAAACGTATACTCTAAAATTTTAAGTATACATTTTTAGAGGCAAATCAAACTTATCTTGTTATTATAGCCTCTAATTTAGGCATAGAATAAGAAAAAACAAATATACTTAAAATACTTAAAAATCACAAGAAAACAATTGAATAGAGTTTGAGAAATATTAAAGTAATTAATCCTATGATTGTTCAATATATAATTTACTTAGAAGAAAATGCTAAATTGCATAGAGATCCTCAAAGAAAATTAAATCCTATGTTTCAAGAAGTAGTTAAAAAGGAAGTGATTAAGTAGTTAGATCACGATATTATTTATCCTATCTCTGACAGTGAATGGGTCAGTTCTGTTCAAGTTGTTCCTAAGAAAATGAGCATAATAATAATTTAAAATGATAAGAATGAATTAGTCCCCACAAGAGTTCAATCTACTTTGTGCATGCTTTCTTGTCTGCAGAATTGATTTGCTACAGAGTCAAAAAATCAGTAGCATAATTTCATAGACAAATTTAATGATAACAATTAAAAGAAAGAGTACAAAATAGAGAGAAGCGTTTTAGTTAATTTTGATGAATAATGAGTATTAACAAACTTTATTTGTAATTTTTGCTTTTTCTTAAAATATTGTTGTAACATTTAAATGTAAGTAATAATAATATCTGGAGTTTTTTTTACTCTTCTAAACTTATAAAATTATTTATTTATTTATTATTTTTAATTTTTATTCTATTAATTAAAGAAAACCAAACCGGTTTCGAACCAGTTGGACTTGGTCCGGAACCAGTTGGTCCAGCAAACCTGTCCAGACTGTTCCAGCACTGTGGAACTTGTTTATAAGACTAGAAAATGTGCAAAGGCAAAACTTGAGTTATGAAAAAATACATTAGAATTTAAAAGATTCATCCTAGAAGATTAAAAATAGAATATATAGTGTAATTTTAGTCATGAAATTACTTGTTTTTTCTTCCACATATGAAGAACACATTCAACATTTAGAAATAGCTAAACAATTATTCATAAAACATGGTATTATTCTTGGAAAAAATTAAATAGAATTATGTAAACAAAAAATCGAATATTTAGGTAAAATTATAAACCAAGGAGAAATATCACTAGAAGAACATATTATAACCAAAATTAAAAAATTTCCAGATACTTTTGAAACTTTAAAACAACTATAAAGTTTTCTTGGAATATTAAACTATGGTAGAAAATACTTACCTAGATTAAGTGAACATTCTAAACATTTACAAGAAAAACTTACTGAAATTAATAGACAATATAAGCGAAACAAAGAGAAAGCAATCTCTCGATGGGAAACCGATAAAATTAAAATACAATTGAATGAACTCGAAAAAAGAGAAATTAAATATTTAAAAACATTAATTAACAAAATTCCTAAAACAGTCATTCCAAAACCAGAAGATAAATTGATACTCTATACATATGCCAGTAATCTTTATTGGGCTGAAGTATTAGTCACATTAGTGAGAAAATGATAATTGATGATCAAGTTATCAAGAGAGCGAACAATTCAGATATTTTGGATCAGTCATATAGAATAACGGTGAAATAGATAATAATATTATTAGCATGAGGCCTCGTTTGGTTCGAATTTTTTTTTAGATAAAAGAAAAAAATATTTTTTTTAAGTTTAATGAGAGAAATTTATTTTAATATTAGAAAGTGTGTAAAATATGAAATACTTTCAATTTTAATATTTGTATTTGTGTTGAATGTGAAATAAAGTTGATTGTTATAGTTGAAATTTGTGTTGGGCAAAAAAATTGTCTCAAACCAAATGAGGATGAGTGCAACGGGCGTATTGTGTAATAGAAAAAATTTTCTTAAATTTAAAGGTAAATTTTATAGAACAATTGTTAGGCTAGCGATGTTATATGATGCTGAATGTTTACGTAAAAAATAGAAATATACAAATAAGATAAGTGTAGAAATGAAGGTACTAATGTGGATCAGCGGGTACACGCAAAAAGATAAAATGAGAAATGAGTCTATCCACGAGAAGGTTAGAATGACTTCAATTGAAGATGAGCCTAGAGAGAATCAATTTAGATGGTTTGGACATATTAGTCGTAAGCCGATTGAAGCTCCATTAAGGAAAATTAAATTATTGGATTTTACCCATGTAAAGATAGGAAGAGGAAGGCCAAAAAAAATATGACCAAAAACTATAAGGAGTGATCTTGCATATTTGGAGTTAAGTAAAAATTTATTATTTGATAGAGTGAAATAGAAATAAATGATTCATGTAGCTGATCCCATCTAGTGGGATAAAGCCATAAAGGTTTGATTTATTATTGTTGCTATTGTTGGACACCAGACAAAACTTTTGCAGTTTTTCTTAGGAGAACAAGTGAACCAAAAATCTGATAAGCTACTGATGACTCAGCTAAATAAGTTCGTTTATATTCGTTTGTTAATCTTTTCAAATAAATTTGAATATTTTTTTAAATACTGAAATAGTGAACAAATAAAGCTTGATAGTTATGTGCTTAGGTCGTTTATGTTCATGAATAGGCTCTTTGAGGTGTGATAACATGCTCAGTATGATGTGTGCTTGTATTTGTGCATTATTGTTATAATTTAAAAAGATTTGACAATGATTTACGGTACTATAACAAAATGAAATTAAGTTAAAGAATTATGCTTATATTGAACTGTAAATGCATTTAATATGATTAGATATTCGGCATCTGGTCCTGTTTATATATTCATAAACCCCATTATTTTCTTTGTTAATAATCTTATAGTGGGAATAAATATTATGAATACTTAATTTTTGAGAATCATAATGAAATATTATTTGATTTTAAAAATAATAATATTCAGAGAACCAAATAAACATTAATTAAAATACCTAAGCTCAGTTAGTATATGTAAACAGCTCTAGTTATGTAACAAATTTGATAAAGGAACCTATTATTCGTGCTTGAGTTCGTGTTTAATAAAAAATAAATAGATAAACTTGAACGAAGAAACATTTGGCTCGACTCAATTCATTACAACCCTTTTTAGCTAAAATACCTAAGCTTAGTTAGTATATGCGAATAGCTGGAGCTAGATTAATTAGATAAATAAGGTTGTTATTTGAGCTTGAGTTCAACTTCAATAAAAATAAACGGACGAACTTGAACAACGAATATTCAGCTTGCTCAATTCATTATAGCCCTTTTTGTAATCTACTAAATTAAAGTATAATTTTCTTATTTTCTTGTTAGAGGGGTTGAAGTTTTTTCTTCTTCTGTTTAGTGGCTGTTTATAAGGATAGGAAGTGTGCTATAATTGGAGGCATTTTTGAAGGTTTATTTTGTTCAAATACATGATTTTACAGTACTGTTGAAGATGATATTATTGTGGACCAAGTAGACTCTCCTGAGATAGTTGATGACTTTGAGCTGGGTCAAGATGAAGTCATTGATGTCAAAGATAAAGAAGTAAATAGACAGAAACTACGTCGTCGGATCAGTCAATATAAGGTTTAGATAATCTGCATATACCAAAATTTTTCCTACTTTTCTGTCTGAGGATTAATGCTCTCGTTTATTTATTTTTTGTTTCAGATTAAACTTCGGAATCCATGTCGCGAGGGGAAAAAGCTTCTTGTTTTGGACATTGATTACACACTGTTTGACCACAGGTCGCCAGCTGAAAACCCTCTTGAGCTCATGAGGCCATGTAAGTGAATTATTTCATTTTAGAAGTATCACTTCTTTTCACCTAGTTTCTTGTCTATCTATGAATTACATTTGCGCAGATTTGCAGGAGTTCCTAACGGCTGTCTATGCTGAGTTTGACATCATAATATGGTCTGCAACAAGGTGAGCTTTCTAGTTTCCTTAGATATGCTTTGTAAAATATTTTTAGGTGATGCGAGATAGATGAATGATGATGCATTTTAGAGATCAACAAATTTTGTATAGCATAGTTACAAATTAATGCGAAGGTTTTAGGATTCAATTTTGTGATAGCTAAAAAATTAATTAAACCCTCAAAAATTGATTCTTTCAAATTTTTAAATAAATTGGATTAAGAGAAATTGAAAAAAATTACCAACTCAAATTAGGGATCAATTCGGTTTTAACAAATCAGAAAAAAGGAAATAGGAATACATGTTCTTACAATATTTAACCAACAGTAGTTAAATTGCACTCAATAATGACAGGCCGCACATGTAGAATAAGTTCGAGCAAATCTCAGGCTAGCAAAAAATTCAAAGTATTTGATTTAACTAGATTAGAGGTTTGCTGAAATTCATACTTGAGCTAAGAAATTAAAAAACTATGATGTAATTTCCTCAAAGTTAGGGTTACAACAGTAATTTAACCACACGAGGGCACGGGTTTAGCCGCGGCTCAGCGAGGCTAATAGGTGACGGGGAGTGGTCGTTCAAGCAACCGACTCGCACCTCGCACTGCAAGCACAATCGAAGGTGATTGCATGAATGATGCGGCTCAGTGAGTTTGGATGCACGTCGGGCTTGACATGGGGGGCGCACTTAGTGGAGCTGATCGAGTGAGCAGTGGCGACCTCAAGCGACACCCCTGCTGTGTGAGTGAACCGTTCGACGAGGAAGCAGTCGCGCCAAACGCTCTGTAGTGCGACTCATCGAAAGTGGGAAAATGGCTCGATTGGTGTGATCGAGCGATGCGCCCTAGGGTGATGTAGTGAACCGAGCGACGCAATAGTGCGTCTCTTTCATGCGTTTTGGTGAGGCAGTGGATCAACTCGATGACTAATTTGGTGGTGATGCGAGATGAATCTGAAATTTGTGGGAAGATGGTGAATGCTAACAGGGATCGAAGAGAAATGGAATCGAATTCGGTAAGTATGAACTTGAGCGGGTGGAGTTTAGGGATTCCCACCCAAGGCCCAAGTCTTTCTTTATTCAGGATATCGATTCAATCGAGAATCAAATAAAGCCAAGAAAGAAGACAATAGTTTTTATCCAGTATTAAGAAAATAAGAACAACAAGGAGGCATTTGTATAGACGTTCATACAAACTAACTCAATAAAGCAAAATATATAATGCAATAATTTTCACACAAACGAGAAAATACTAGGCAATATACCTAAAATAATAATCACAGAAGTAGAAATAACTAATATAGAATAAGTGCAGGAAATAAAATCAACCCAAAATAGAATCTTTCTTCATTCAGAATGAATGGAGAGATTTTTAATTCACCAAGTTAGCAATTTGTTACATCCATCTTTTCAAATCTGTTCTGACCATTAGTTAATTCAGGTCGAAGCAATGTAGATAGATTTCGACTGTCGGCAATAAACTCTGTCAGGAATGAATTGATGGTTAATTGTGGTGTCCCTACCAACTCTCCTCAAGTGGGATAGACTCAATCCTGTTGAGTAGCGGTTCTCTTTGCTGTGATGTCTCTCTAGCAAATTTGGATCAAGTCTCTGCAGCTCATTTTTAGTAATTCATGAATCCTCGAACAAAGGTAAACCCTTTCCATGAACCAAATAATGCTGGTAGCCTCGCTTTTTTGTGAAATTTATCTGCTCATTAAGGATTTATTCTATCTGCTCCTGTTTATAAATGAATTTTGCTAGTAGATAATCGGGTAAGAGTTCACTCTCAATGGGTAATGAAGGCTCAAACGGATTACTAGGTATTATTATTGGCTCTTTGTATGCCACGAAATCTGAGATATTGAAGATTAAACTAATATCATATTCTAGTGGTAAATCAACAACATATATATTCGAACTAATTTTCTTTAAAATTTTAAAAGGGCCAATTTCGTGAGTTTACAATGTCTTAACAGTTCTAGATGGGAACCGCTTTGGTCAATTCTGAATCATCACATTATCATCTAATTTTCTAGTTGAACTTGAAAATTCTTGCATTAATTTGTGACAGTCTGTTAATTTCTTATAAGTGTCATTGCTGGCACTAATTATTCTTCTGTTGATCTCTTTATGTAGTTTTTAATTATGTGCAAATGATTTAGCAGACTCAGACATCCTAGCATGCACAGGTAATGAAATGAGATATATAGGAACCTTGTAACCATGCACAATTTCAACTAGACTCATGTTTAAGGACCTATTGACAAAATTATTTTATGCAAATTCAACACGAGGCAAGATAAAGTTCGAATTTCTTTCATTTTCTCCCACCAAATAATGAAGCAGGTTTCCTAAGCTCCCATTAGCTATCTCCATTTGTTTATCTGTTTGAGGATGGAAGGCTTAAAAAATTTAAGTTTCATATTGGAGAGGTGTCACAAGATTTTTTTTGAAATAACTAGTAACTTAGTGTCTCGATCAGATACCATCGATTTTGGCAATCCATATAGCTTAACTACCTTATTGAAAAACAAATGAGCGATATTAAAGGCATCAGAAGTTTTGGAGCAAGGAAATGTGCTATCTTGGAAATTGGTCAACCACAACACAAATGAAATCGTGTTTGTCAGCAGTCTTAGGTAATCCTAAGATAAAATTTATACTAAGATTTTGCAAGGGCGATTAGGCACTGGTAAAAATGTATAGAGTCCAGTATTCTGCTTTTGTTGTTTCGCAATAGCGTAGATTCGACACTGACTAACTATGCATGTGACATGTCTCTTGAAGCTTGGCCAATAAAATTGGCTCTTTACTGTCTCAGTTGTTTTATTTCGGCCAAAGTGGCCTGCTAATTCATCCGCATATAACTCACAAACGAGGAAGTCTGTAACAGATGCTTGATGATAACCACTTAAGGTCAATTTTTGAGAAGATAGTGGCTTCAGCCATCATATCAAGCATATCATCAAGGCAATGGATGGGAAAGCAATACTTGACCGTGATTTTGTTAATGACATGACTATTCATGCACATCCTCTACAATCCGTCTTTCCTTCGAAGTCAAAAGCGTTGGAACAATGCAAGGGCTAAGGATCTCTCGGATGAATCCCTTCTGAAGTAGGTCATTTACTTACATTTTTAGTTCCGTATATTCAGTGAAATTCAAGCGATAATGTGAAAGATTCGATAGCATTGCCCCAAGCACAAAATCAGTCGCATGTTGTATATCACGTATCAGGGGCAAGCAATCAGGATGATCATACAGGAACATATTAGCAAATTCCTTAAGTATAAGAGCTGCTTCAGGAGGGGGTGCAACCAAATCACTTTCCTTGAACAACATCCTAAATTAAGGCAGGTTCACCACTTCCTTCTCAAACTCTGGAACATTAATCAAGTGAAGGTCTTTCTTCCTAAGGCCTCTTTCTTGCTTGAAATTTTTTTCTTGCGTTCGAACGGCCGACTCGCATCTTGCGCGTGCAAGTGCATTCAAAGAAGGTGATCGCGTGGATGATGCAACTGGGTAAGTTTGGATGCACGTTGGGCTCAACAGGGGGGTGAACTTGTGATGCAGAGCATCCTCAGTATTATCCGCGCTAATGCTGATGCAGGGTATTATCAGTATTATCCGCACTAAAGTATTAATCAAGATCCCTACGTGGAATGCTAATTGTGTATTTTCATGTATCATATAAAATTCTTTCATTTTGTAAGTCAAAAAAAGAGAAAAAAAAGAGAAAGAAAAGAAAGAAAAAATGAATTAAAACAAAAAGGAAAGGGAGGCCCGAGCTGGTTGACTCGCACTCGGGCCCGCAGCCGCGCGACCTGCACACGCACGTGCGGGCCTGCGACAGCCCATTACGCCGGCCCATCCCTGTTTTGCTCCAGAAAACTCGCCAATTGACCTGCTAGTTGACAGCCGGCGACCTTCCCCTCCACTCTCAATAAATAAAACTTTCGGGGGACTATTTTGAGAGATCCATAACTCCAATTTCAGTAATTTTTTGAGCGTTGGACTCCTGCCACTGTGGACAACAGTTCTAGCAGCATTCCGATGCCAAGGAAGGACTCGAGGAGTCCCGATTTCGAGAAATAGTCAAAGGACTGACTGTCGACTCGTCACCATCCTATATTTTTGTACTATTTTCTACACTTATCTCATTTTACTTGTAATTGATCATCCGCTTTTATCGTGTTTCTTGTGCTAAGTTTGTTTTTGTCCAGACCTTCTATTTAATCGTGATTGTACGAATAAACTAGATATCCTCATTTCACTTATCAAATATTTGTATTAAATCCTTCATATTGTTTAGAATGTCATGCTTATGTCTCTTTGTTAAATTAACTACATTTACTTGTCAGACCATCTCGTGCACATTTTCTTTTGTCCGTTAAACTCCTTTGAACTCAATTTTTGCGAGTATAGTATTCTTGCTTATGTAATCTACTATAATTTATCACCACAAAACTCATTAAATTAACTGTAGAATCATCTTATTTTATTTTATCAAGCGTGGGTTAATTTTCTCAAAATTCTGCAAGGAGGTCAAATTGCATATATCCACAAGACGAGCACTCTACGTATATTGTACTACCATTCACACGTCGTACCTGCTTCAACTTGGCAGGGGCTAATCGGGAGCGGTGCACATGCTAGGTGAATGAACATACCCAGCAAGGTAGCAGTTGCAGCCAAGTCCCTACGGTGCGACTTGTCTAAAGTGGGCAGGTGGCTCGATCGGTGCTGTCTAGCGATGCGCCCTTGGGTGACATAGTGAACCAAGCGATGTAGTAGTGGTTTGCTTTCATGCATTTCGGTGAAGTAGCGAATCAACTCGACGATGCGAGGTGAATCTAAAACTGGTAGGAAGATGGTGAATGCTGACAGGAATCAAAGAGTAATGAAATTAAATTTGGGAGGGATGAACTTGAGCGGGTAGAGTTTAGGGATTCTTACTCAAGACCTAAGCCCTTCTCTATCTGGGATATCGATTCAATCCAAAGACAACAGGGAGGCGTTTATATAGACTTCTATATAAAATAATTTAATAAAGAAAAGTATGTAATGCAATAATTTTTTCACATAAATAAGAAAATAGTAGACAACATGGCTAAAATAATAATCACAGAAGTAAAAACAACTAATACAAAATAAGTGTAGGAAATAAAATCACCCAAAAATGGAATCTCTCATCAATAAGAATGAATGAGATTTCCAATCCACTAAGTCAGCAATCCGCAATATTCATCTTTCCAAATTTGTCCTGACCATCAGTCGATCTAGATCGAAGCAATGTGGCTAAATCTCTGTTGTCGGCGATAAATTTTGCTAGGGATAAATCGACGGTCGATCATAGTGTCTCTACTACTGGGATAGCGTTGTTTTACGTGGAGTTGGATGGATAAGAGAAATCCTTATGCCTGACACAATGTAAGAAATGCTATTTGTTTTAGCACCGACCTAAATTCATATATTTAACATAAAACAAGTGATTCCTCTATATCTGCAAGCAAATCTAAGTATGTATGTATTGATTACAAAATTCTATTGCAAAGGAATAAGCATCAAAATGACGAGATTATTGCCCTGAGTTCAGTTGAAGAGGAAAGATTCTAAGAATCTTTTATGATAGTTAATCAAATTTTGTTTTTCATAGCAAGTTTTAGATGTCTTATGTAATTTGTCTTTTTTATGTTATTTATGTAATTGCACCTAAACTTTTATGGTTTGTGATATTTGTGTTATTTATGTGTTAATATTTTTTTGTTTCAACATTGTATGCCATTACATGTATGTAAATAGCAGGATTTAGATATCTAATCTGATTTATCTTTGTGCTATTTATGTAATTGCTCCTAAATTTATGTGGTTTTATGATATTTTGTGGTCATTGTGCTCTACTTTTTCTCCATTTTGCAGCATGAAGTGGGTTGAGTTAAAGATGGGACAGCTTGGTGTACTGAACAATCCTAGCTACAAGATAACTGCTCTTCTGGATCATCTGGCCATGATCACCGTTCAAACTGATCATCATGGGACATTTGACTGCAAGCCACTTGGCCTCATCTGGGCTCAGTTTCCAGAGGTTTTACATTAAGCTCAGTAAAATCATCCTGGCTTCCTCCTTCCAATGATATTAAAAATTTGACAGGATTTTATTTTTCCTTTTGCAGTACTATAATGAGAAGAATACCATAATGTTTGATGACCTAAGAAGAAACTTTGTTATGAATCCTCAAAATGGTCTCACAATCAGGCCTTTCAGGAAGGCACATCTGAATTGGAGCAGTGATCAGGAACTGGTAAAGCTTACTCAGTATCTGCTTGCAATCGCACAGCTCAGTGATCTGAGTTATCTTGATCATAGGAATTGGGAATCACACACAGATGATAGTGCCAAAAGGCGCAGACACAGGTTCTTCTTTAACTATTTATTGCAGATGGTGTCAGATGATTACAAACAGGAAACAAGCTTGGTTTTTTAGGTGTGGGTACTTCTTACATGGGTTTTTGTCAAAATCAGTTTAACTTGTTTATTGTCTGGTTAATTCAGATCAGGGTTGACCTTTCAACTTAAGAATAACATATTTCAACCTGTGTAAATAATTTCCATTTATGAGGTTTAAAACTAAACAATAGAACATGTTAGATAAAATATTGTTTTGGAATTAGGGAAGTAAAAGTGATTGTGTTGGAAAAAGGGTGCGTGAGACACTTAAAGGGGGATAAGGTAAGAGAGATGTCTATCTAATATGGTTTGGTGACAGAGATCACCATCGCCCTATAGATCTCCTATACATAAATGGGAGATCATAAATAACTTTAGATATATACATTACAGACTCATATTGAGTGTTGCTTGACATGAAGCTGAATAAAAATGGGAAACTCATGAAACAGTCGCCAACTAGTTTTAAATTTAAGCTTCATTGTGTTTTAGGATTAAAACTTCTTGGATTAAAAAAAAAAAATGTTTACAAAAGTTCAATATGTCCACTTCAAATTTTCCCAAAAAATTTGGTACAGCTATTAAAATGTTCATTTGGTCATGTTGGGGAACTCAATTGACATTTAACAGAGGTACTGTATCAATCCAAAGTTTATACCCTTTTATTGATTCAAATTTAGGTAAACAATATGGATTGGGTCTTGAATGAGTTTACTTAAATTCGACCTCTTAACCTGTTTGGCCCCTCATAATGGCTGTGAAGTTTTTCTAATTTTGTAAGATTTCTGACTGGGTAAATCTTCTTTTCTTTTTGCAGTTGAAAAATTCATGCTCCCTGGAGGATGACTTATATCATACAATCAAATGTGTTCATCGGCAAACCAGGTTTATTATTATTTTTCTTTTTTGAAAATCAACCAGGTTGATTATTTTGAAGCCGAATTATGTACTTCTGCAATCCATATGACTTCTTTCATTAACTTAATTGCAATTCTTCTTTTGGGCGAGGCGAGTTGTGATTGTGATCTCTTCAAATTTCACCATTTAACACTGATTTATGATCATTATACCAACTGTAGTTAGTTTTCTTCTTATATCTTCTATTTTTTTTGAGATATTTTGTTAACTGCTACTATTGCTGCTTTTTTATGCTGTAGGGCCTCTAAACAAGATTGAAGTACTTTATTACAATTACTTAGCCTTGCTGTGCTTCTGTTTGCCTTCATTAGTTCCTCCAATGTTACGGATGCTTAAAAAGCAGACGAATTGGATTTGGCCTAACTAATTTTAGATGGTATTTATTTTCTAATCATTTTTGTAAGATTATTACTTGATGTTTTTTTTTTTAATTTTTTTTTAGGATATCCCTAAGCTTGCAAAATATTCATTAACACTCCCTTTCCAAAAAAGAATAGATAATCGAAAGGGCCTAAAGAATTAGTTAAAATATTTGTTACTTCGCCCTCAGTTTCGTTGTGATGTGTAATGATCTTTCTTGATAACACAGCTTCCCTAATAATAGTTAGCCTCCATATGTTTAATATGCTTATGAAACACAGAATTGCTGACAATATAGATAGCACCGAGTTGAAATCAATATAAGTACTTAAAACATTAGATTCAATGACTTTCACCTTAGATTAGTGCTATGTCTTGGGCCATTTAAAAAGAATAGTGTTTAATGTGGGGGATCTGTTGTAATATAACAGATTGAGGAGGAGAGTATCCTCCTAGATCCCACAAATCTAGTGCACAAGTTTTAGGGCATGGATAACTTCCTTTGAAGATTCAAACAAATCATCTCAATGCAGGGGAATTGCTCTTAAGCTGTATGGCCATTAATGGTACTTCATCATTCATCATTTGCAATTAAACTTCCATATGAGGTGCCCTTAAATAAAGTTGAGGCAAATATAATTAGTCACAATAATAATGCATCTTCCAATTTAAGTTCACATGCAGGCCACTACCAAAGTAAAAGACCTACCTAGCAACCTATTTAGCAATATGCTTTACACTATTAGCATTCTGCTTAGAATAATGGAGTTACTTATATATTATGGCACATGGTTCTTGATATGTAACTTGTGAGTAAATCTTCTTTTAGAAAGCATCAACACTGATTGGTTACGTCGTCCTCGTCCTATCAGACTAATACACGCTCGACTAAACAGATTTTTTCATATGACGGATTCTTACATCTTCGACCCATTGGATAAGTTCACACAACTTAAGCCCGTTGCACTAATCGGTTACTGACATGCGTGGCTTTGTACATCATTCTCAACCACTTATGAGATGTCCTAAAAAGTCGTGCTAGTCTTTGGAGGCTCCATGCCTAATGCCTAAAGCCCAGTATATGATGCCTAAGTTGTGATATTAAAATATTAAAATTTTCCCACTTAGTTCTTCTTAGCTATAGTTCATGTGAAAGTCTTTGTCATCTTACTCGATTGTAACTCTCTAGCTCCACACCCTCTTATAATACGTAGACAATATTTGATGGATTCTTCCTTCTCTTCCTCGTGATTTTTCCAATATTTTTTGACGTAAATTATAGTTCGTGTGCTTTCGCTGCTCTCAATTCTCTGTTGACTATCACTGAGATCAAAGTGCTCTCTATCCACCATTATCAAATCTTTACCATTAATAGCTACAAAGGACTCCTTAGTACATCCATGTTATAAAATAGTCAAACTATAAGTTATTGTCTTTTTATGACGTGTGTTATAATTGAGTGTTAAAATAGTATTTCACATATAAATATTTTCCATTTAAGTAGGAGAATATAGTGTTATAATTGAGTGTGCAAAAGTTTCGTGAAAATAATCTCATTTGTCAAATTTTTAAAGCATAAATTCATATTCTTTAAATCATTCTGCACTATTCCTTTTTCATCTAGAGCAGAACACGCTTCAACCTCCTCTTTGATCTCTGTTGCTTCATAGAGAGACGTGTAATGAAAACTATACATACATACATATATATATATATATATATATATATATGATTATTTAGTTGGAGTAAAAAAAAATGAATTTGAAAAAATTTTGTGAATTAATTTATATGATGTAAAATAAAGTGAGTTAATTATATAAAAATTTGTAATAAATGTGAAATAAAATAATTTTTTAAGTCTTGTTTGGTTTGAGATTTTTTTGTTATTCAATATAAATTTTAACTATAAATGAATTTTATTTTACATCTAATATAAATATAAATATTAAAATTGAAAATATTTTATATTTTATACACATTTTAATATTAAAATAAATTTTTTTTATTAAATTTTAAAAATAAAAAATATATTTTTTTGTCAAAAAAAAAAGAGATTTTAATATAAAAAAATAAAATAATATTTTCAGTTGAAATTTTTTCATTCAAACAGGGCCATAGAATCAAAGGAATGAAGGGATAAAAGAGGAAAAGGAAGAAAAGGGAGGGTGAAAGAAAAATTATTGTGTTTAGATGGCGCTTAATCTTAGATGTTTGGTGTTTAATTCTGATATTTTCAGGGTATTTTGAGTACAAGATGTTTTTGAGATTAAGATATTTTTGAGGTAGATATTTTAGGCCCTGTTTGGCAATGGGCTAAAAATTATGGCTAAAATTACTCATAGCTAAAATCTTAAATTTATTTTAAAAAATATTAAAAAATTATTTTATATCTCATCTCACACAAATTTTAATATTAAATAATCACTTTATTTCACATCCAACACAATTCTCAATAAATCAATCAACTTTATTTTATATCCTACACAATTTTTAATATAACTAATTTACTTTATTTCACATCATACATATTTTTCAAAAATGGCTAAAAATTTTAACTAAATTTTCTTTTTTTTCTTATTACCAAACAGAGCTTTAAAGTATTGAATCTCATTATATTGTGTATTTTTTGTAATTGTATTTTCTTATTATTTGAATATTTTATTATTATTAATCTGTGTTTGTGAGTTATATTAATTATAATATAAATAAAGTAAATTAATTTTTTATATTAAAATAAATTTTAATTTATGGTCTATTTACCCCCCTGGTTTGCGGGACCCACAGTTATGTCACATGCAAAATGGCCATTTTCATGTTGATTTGCATATTTTTTTTTATTTGTATATGTATATTTTTATTTTGTATGAATTTTTTTTACTAGACTTTTTTCTATTTTGAGGAATTTTTCTTTACGATTGGATACATTCATAAAAAAAACAAAGACAAACAGAATAAAAAATATCTCAAAATAAGAAATAACTCAAACAAAGCATCATGTTTGATCCGAACATTTTTATATTTTGTATGATTTGTTGTTGTTTAACATAGACTTTTTGTTCACTTTGTATGAGTTTTTTTTTTTATAATGTAAAAATCAAATAAATAATTATACAACAACAACAATCAAGCCTTAATCCCACTAGGTGGGGTCGGCTACATGAATCCTTTGTTTCTATTGCGCTCTATCAGTTACCAAATTTTTATCTTAGTTTAAGTAATTAAGATCACTCCTTATAGTTTCTTGCCATGTCTTCTTTGGTCTCCCTCTTCCTCTTTGTACATAGGCAAAATCCAATAAATAATTATACAAAATGAAGAAAAAATATTCATACAAAACAAAAATGTGCTCATAAAAATAAAAATAAATAAATATTATTCAAGTCATTGAAATTAAAGGATAATATTAATTAGTTCACGATTTTAAATTTTTTTTAATAGTATCTTTGATGTTAGCATTAATATCTTAATTAAATTTTTTTAATTAATTTAATTTTTATTTTAAAATTTTAAATATAAAATTTTAAAAATATTTTCATTTTTCCAATCACATCACAACTCACCTATTGGATTGAGCCTCGGACTCTATTTTTTAAATATAAATAATATATATTGACTTAATATAATTATTTATTATTTGTATATATCTATACATATTAGAAGTAATTAAGATATATATTAGGTTGAACTAATTTTTAAATTCACAAAAACAAGAAGAAATGTATCTTTTATTTTTTAAAAAAAAAATTATTTGAAGTGCTCGAGTTAATTTGATTAAAGTTCCGGCTAACTCAAATTCAGCACAAGCCACCTTGAACTTAAATCAATTTTAGAATAACTGTGTTAGAGTCGTGTTTGAGTTGGCTTTAACTCGAATATTTTTCACCACTAAGTTGGAAAGCAGCATTTATTTACATTAAAACATGAACTAAAATGTCGGTTATATTTAAATATTTTCTTTGGCCAGACCATAATCTTCCTTAGGACTAGGCGTATAGAATATCATATCTATACTTGTAAGAATGCATAAAATATCTAGGTTAGGGCAAATATATAATGCTTGTACTATATATATATATATATATATTATGTATGCATATATATATGTCTATAAAATATAGGAATAATTACTTACATGTCACACAATTTAATTTTATTTATGCCTTATCCATCCATTCTTAGTTAATTACGCTATGCACACTCAAAATATTATAAAATCTTACATACATATATTTGAGTTAAAACTTAATTAAAATCTATTTGAAAAAAAATATTCTGTTAGTAAATAATAAAAATTATATTTTTACTCTTAATGGTACATATTTTTCTCTTTCTCAATACTACACTAAAGTGCTGATTTGTCCTAAAATTATTTCACGTCGCGGATGTCTCATTTCTTTGTTGCCACCTAAATATTAAGGTTTTAGAATTTTCACTTAAAATATATTTAAATATCCTTAAAATAATATGATGAACGGCTCAAATTTTTTATAATCTAACTATAATTAGGTTATTGAAAAATTATGATTACTCATTATAATAAAAATAAGTTAAAACATATGTATATAAAATTTTATAATATTTTGAGTGTGCATAGCGTAATTAACTAAAAATGGATGGGTAAGGTATAAATAAAACTAAATTATGTGATATGTAGGTAATTATTCCTAAAATATATACATATATTTATAACTTTTGAATCATTTATAAGTGCCCTCAAGGTCACGTTGACACTGTCTATCTTCAATTAATGCATCCATTTTAATTCAAATTATTCATATTATTCTTAATCTTTTATTTTCAATTATTTAATTTTCAAATCTATCTCTTTTGTTTTTCATTTTACTTTTTTTTTTTTTTTCATTGAACAAAGAAGGTAGAGGGAAGAGGAGAGATGAGACAAAAGTAGTCACAAACGGATAATATTTTTTTTTATTTTTTATAATAAATAAAATTTTATGAAAAAAACATTGTTTGAGAAGATTTAAAATATATGGAGATGAGCTGAATCTCGAGGACTTAAGTGTAATTTACCAATGCCATAATAAATTAAATATTGCTATATCGTATGTGTGGATATTGAATATATAGAAAAAAAAATAATGACCTCACTATCAAATAAGATTCTAATTGTATGATTTGATTTTATACTTGAGTCATTATTACATTTTATGAAATATTCTTATGAATTATCATAATATGAATAATAATATTTGGCATTAATTGATGCAAAGTAATAAAAAAAACTAAATGTGAGGCATTATGGATATAAAAAATTTAAAGGTGAGGCTATGTTTGTTATTTTCTCCTTTATTGCATAAGATAAGTCAAATTTTTTTATAAGTTGTGCTTTATTAATGAGGGACATTACTGATTTAATTTATCAAAAATTAAGAAGATATTCTTATGGCAAGGCATTAATTTTCATTTAGCATTTCTCTTTCTAAGTCTAAACTAGACTTAATGTAAGTACATCTTCTTCAAATGTCTCTAATTTTCGAAGGTAATAATTTTATACAAAAAATCAAAGCTCGCTCAAAACTCGTATTTTACTCTATTTGAATCAACTCAGCTTTATTCTAACTCGAAATTAGCTCACTTGAAATTGATTCAATATAAATATATTATAATATTTTACATTAAAAAATGACATCAAAAATATATGCATTGATTTAAAAGTGAATTTATAAAATTATATTTAATATGATAATAAATATTTTAATAAAAAATATATATTTATAATTAAGCTCGAGTCAAAATTAAAAAATTTAATTTCAAATTGAACCGAACTTGCTCAAAATTGACTCAAAAACTCTCCTACTTGATTCCTTGAGATAGGTTTTTGTTAATAGAATTCTTGAGAGAACTTGACTTCATAGTAGTTGTTATTAGCAAGAGGTCTTTGAGGAACTCTTACTCATTTGATTCGAGGCAATTTTTTTGCTCAACATAAATTTTAATTATAAAAAGTAATTTTATTTTACTTTCAATATAAATATGAATATTAGAATTTAAAGTATTTCACATTTTACATACTTTTTAATATTAAAATAATTTTTTTTCATTAAACTGAAAAAATAAAATATTTTTATTTTTTTGTCCAAAAAAAAGCTGGAACTAAACGAGGCCTTTACCATTTATAGTTGCAACACCTCGATTTATTCAAGTTTATCTAATAATATTATCAAAAAAAAAATTATCTCATATTTCTTCACTCTTCTCTAATTTATGAAAACCAAAAATTATGGAGAAGTTGAGACTCCGCAAAAACACTCTGAAACCATCTCTAGCATGTGTTGCTGATTAATTAATTTTTTATAATTATAATCATATCTTATATATATATATTTATTTATTTATCAAAATATATTTTTTATATTTTGCTGTTAGCTCAAGGTGAATTAAATTTAGGGATAATTACCTACGTGTCATATTATTTAGCTTTATTTATACATTATCTATTCATTCTTAGTTAATTACGTTATGCACACTCAAAATATTATAAAACTTACACACACACTTGAGTTAAAACTCAGTTAAAATCTATTTTAAAAAAAATATTTCGTTAGTAAATCATTAAAATTATATTTTTATCTTTAATAGTACATATTTTTTCTTTCTCAATGCCACACTAAAGCGCTGATCTGTCCTAAAATCAATTCACATCGCGGATGCTTCCTTCCCTTGCCACCACCTAAACATTAAGGTTTTAGAATTTTCACTCAAAATATATTTAAATATCCTTAAAATAATATGAAAAACGACTCAAATTTTTTGTAATATAACTATAATTAAGTTATTGAAAAATTATAATTACTCATTATAATGAAAATAAGTTAAAGTATGTGTATGTAAGATTTTATAATATTTTGAGTGTGCAAAGCGTAATTAACTAAGAATGAGTAGGTAATGCATAAATAAAGCTAAATGATGTAGCATGTAGGTTATTATCCCTTAAATTTATTACAGAATTTTAACTATGATCATTGTAAGCAATTTCAATATATTAGATTATAATATCTTCGTATACTCTTTAGAGAATTTAAAAAAATATATATTACAATTATTTACGTAAAATTAATGTGTTTTATCTTTACTTAATATATTTTATTTTTCACATCAAATTTTTTTCTCTCTCTTTTATTTCAATCAAACTTTCATTGTACATAATTGTGAAGAGATTTTTCTTGAAATTCTTGTCATTAACGGTCTCGTTTGTTTGGTCATTAAAAATTAACCAGATTTAATTTTAACCAGACATATTACATTACATATAAAATTTAATATTAAAAATTAATTCTATTTCACATCCTACACATATTACTAAAATAATAATTAACTTATGTCACATTTCTCACATATCTCAACATAATAACTAATTTTATATCATATTCCTCACCTATCCCAACATAATAACTAACTTTAGTTCACATTATTTACAATTTTTAATAAAAAAATTGATTACGTGAAATTTAATGACAATGTAAATCAAAGTGAAACTTATTTGATAGAACATCTCGCTTGAACTTAAAAAAAAAAATTGTTTGAAAATAAAATGCTCTTACCCTTGAACATTTGCACTATGAACAGCACATTTGCTCCTTTCACGCATATTTTATCTTTATTTAGAAGTTATAAGATTTCACATGTATATTGTGCTACAAATAAGGCAGTCGATTATATTATCTCTACTTTCTGCGGTGATATCTAATAAGAAGGGAGAATGCCTCTTCCTCACGATCTTCATGCGATTATAAGCCAGGATCATCAGTTTTGTACTTGACATACAGCTTTACTTTTAAGTAATTTAGGCCTGGATCGACTTTCAAAAAAAAAAGTGCGTGGATACATTATTAACATAGATTACGACTTGTGAGCTGCCATTTGTTTGGAATGATTTAAGTAATATATATGTAAATAAACAAGTTTATGATGACAAATATTTAAATCATATAATAAAATTGATGTAATCATGCAGCTGTGCTTTTACAGTATTTTTTTATATCTGAGACATTTTTTGTCACATAAAAATATCAATGACTTGTGAGATATATTTTCTTTTTATATTACTTAGTATTTCTACTCTAATGTTAAAATTATCATAAAAATTATTACTAATATTATTTATATATTTATTTTTATCATTTTATTAATAAAAAAATATCAAACATTTTAAAGAAAATCAAAAAGAAAATAGATTTTTGAAAATTTTTCAAGATTATGTGTTCTAGTATTACAAATATCTCCAAAATATGTTCTTATTTTAAGTGTTTATATGGTACCTAAAACTAGTGTTTTCTCAAATTATAAAAAAGTTACCTTATTATTTTCTCCATTTCTTAGCTTTTCTCAGCCATTTTGAAGATTCAAGACATAATTATAGCTAAAGGTATGATTTTTAATAATAATTTAAAATTTTAGTGATAAGATCATGAATTTGCTGATCTAATGCTCGAGTAAGAGCTCAATTAATTCCCTAACAATAACAAGTAAGCATTTATTCCACTCGGTGGAGTTAGTTACATGAGTTTTATTTTTCACTGCACTCTATCAAATAATAAGCTCGCACTTATTCTTAAATACATGAGATTCTTTCTTATGGTTTTTTGTCATATTTTATTTAGTCTTTCTCTTTCTCTTTCTTTTTAACATAAATAAAATTCAGTAACTCAATTATTCTAAATTATTAATTCCTTTCAAATGAAAAAAATCACCAAAAGCCAATTAATAGACAAAATTAATATACAACTATATTAATATTATTAACTTTGTCATAGTAAATAACATATTATCTTTTTAATGAAAATGTTATGTAGTTCTCAATAATTAATTAATCACAATGTAGAATTCTATTCACCAAATTATTTAGTAAATTAATAGTTAATTTATAAGATAATTTAGTAAATTAAATATTTAAATCTTGATTAGAAAATCTGTTTGACAGTTATTGAAAATATATATATATATTAGGACTTTCTTTAATTATTATTTTTCATGAATATATAATTCACATTGATGGTCAAATCAATTAATAGTATACAAGTTTTGCAGTCAATCTTGCAACATGTATCTCAATTAAATAGCTTAAAATATGCTTCAAAGTGCAGCTTCCTCTCCATCTGGTATCAGAGCTTCTGACCAAGTTTGTAACTATATTTTTGTAAGTATGCATTAACTATCTGGTAATAATATTACTATTTTGTAATTACCTTATTATTCTGTTATGACTGTTTTTGTTATGATTATTTAAATTTCTGTTTTTAGATTTCTTAATATTTTTTTGTCAAAAAACTTTAAGTTCATGACTTAAGAATAGTATGTGTTTGTTAAAACTCATACATTTTTCTGTAATTATGCCTGAAATCTCCTTAAAATGCCAGAGTTATTGTAGAATGGAGAATTATGAGACAATCTTGAACAAGATTGGGTAAGAACATTGGTCTTAAATACTTTGCAAACTAAGAAGTCTGATTACTAATTCATAAATAAATTGAAATCAAGCTTGGGCTCATTCTATTGTAAAGGAATGAAGTTTTAAAAAAAAAAAAATGAATGAAGCTTCGAACAGACAAAAGTTTGTGTCGTTTATGCGCGAGCTAAAGCGAGTTTGAGTGTGAATATAACAGTGTAACCTCACCCTTATTGGGTTCTTTCTTTTTTTTTTTTGAGAAATATTAAATTCTTTTTACAGTACTTGCAATAATTTATTTCTTTTTTTATTTGAAATTATATGATTTTTTTAAGGAAAGATCATAAAACTTATTTCGAGCAGATAAGGTTATGATATTTCTCATTAATATAATGCCAGTGTTTTCGATGTGCTCATTAATATAATAATATCGGCCGATTTGCGTGATAGACAAGAATTAATATTTGCTTGGTGGGAGAGAATTAATCAATTATATTAGTTGGAGGGACAATTTCGTAATTCACTAATTACATTAAAATTAGTTAAATGTCTGGCAAGAAACACGCGATGATGCTTCAGTTTGTTCGCGTGTTCCACTCCAGCGAACTCATTATTTCTACTTAATTAATTCCTTCATTACCATTAATTTGGCCATAAATAGATCACAAATTTACATCCTGTGCCATTTTCTGCTCATCATATTATCAAAATCTATATCTAAACCTTTTAAATTTAATTAGATCTAATTCTAATTCTGATAAAACGGATATGAGTCCGAAAATTTTACACACAATCCGATGGGACTGGTTCGAGTTTGACTGTTAACATGTGGTTTCAGCGCTGCATCACAGTCATACACGTGGCTCCCAGGTGGCACTAACTTCTTATTTAAATACTGTTATTCTCGCAGGTCCCAAACCTCAGCCACGAGAGTTCGGCCAAGCATCGTCCATGACCCTTGGGAGGATTCCCTGGCAACATCGATGACGATATTTCTCAGCTGCACCTGTCGCAGTCTGTGTGGCCCGACCGCACCGTTTCCTGTACAAAACACTTTTTCCAGACATGTAAATCAAGGACCCGCGTGCTCCAACCCTCACGAATCCCTATAAGCAATTCGGAAAACCAGGATAGAGCTGCATTATTCGCTGGCTATAAATACCCTTGAACAGGCTTCAGGAAAAAATGAAGGAGGCAGGAGCAGAATTTTTCTCACACCTTTGTAACAAGAGCTCTCTTTCTCCTCTTCCTCATCCTTTGTACTGGTCTTCCAACCACCCCTTTGATTCATAGTGAAACCTCCCTCACTGACGCTCGGTGGACGTAGGAGATTTCTTTTCTGAACCACCTTAAACACTGGTGTGCTATTCTTGATGCATATTACTCTCTTTTAAGCTTTAATCACGAGGCCCAGCTCTCTGCGTGCCGCCGTCTCTCGGAGCTCTTTCTTCTTTTCTCTCTATATTTTGGGACCCCATGTGTCCTACATCAACAATGATTCAATTAGATTCGCCCGACTCGATACCTGATATAAATTATACTTTATAAAAAATAAAACCAAATTCTAAGCCATCTCCATTGCTGTGATATCCAAATTTTATACATCTCTGTCATAAGCCAAATTCTAGGTCTATTTTATGATTACTACTTCGTATTTAAAAAAAAAATAGTATCATGTAAAAATATAAATTACTATTATGATAGAAAATGCTCAAGAGCAAAAAAAAAAGGGATAATTACCTACATGCCACACAATTTAACTTTATTTATATCTTACCCATTCATTCTTAGTTAATTATGCTATGCATACTCAAATATTACAAAATCTTACATACACATATTTGAGTTAAAACTTAATCAAAATCTATTTGAAAAAAAATATTCTATTAGTAAATCATTAAAATTATATTTTTACTTTTAATAGTACATATTTTCTCTTCCTCAATACTACACTAAATCACTGATTTGTCCTAAAATTAATTCACATCGCGGATGTCTCCTTCCTTTGCCGTCACCTAAACATTAAGGCTCTAGGATTTTCACTCAAAATATATTTAAATATCTTTAAAATAATATGATGAATAACTCAGATTTTTTATAATCTAACTATAGTTAGGTTATTGAAAAATTATGATTACTCATTATAATAGAAATAAGTTAAAATGTGTGAATGTAAGATTTTATAACATTTTGAGTGTACATAGCGTAATTAACTAAGAATGGATGGGTAAGGCATAAATAAAATTAAATTGTGTGGCATGTAGGTAATTATCTCAAAATAATAATAATAATAATAATAATAATAATAATAATAATATAAACATTATTTTCTATTTTTTTATTTCTCATAAGATGTCAATTCTCGTATGTCTAATTGTCACTTTTATAAGTTCTATCACTATCTCTAGTGAAATTAGACAACCAACCCTTCCACCTTTGAAACCCATGAAACTTCTCAGCTCCTCTCTTTACTAATTATAATAGTTAATAATTATTTATATATATAATAATTATTACAGTAGATCTATCATTTAATGATAATTATTAATATATAGCTACAAAAATTTTAAAATATTATAATTATTTCACATATATATTTATAAATATTTATCAATATTATATATTATTATATAACTAAAAATAATATAAACATAATTAGATTTATTTTATACAAAATTATGCACTCATAATAAAAATTGTCAAATTATTTACATATAATATAACGTATCAATAATATACATAATTAAGAAAAACTTTTTGCATTTAAATTATGTCAAAAATATAAATTATTTATAATACACATTAGTTTTCTGATAACTGTATGTTTATGCACAATTATATAATGTAAAATTTTTTGTACACAACAATAATAACAAACTGAGCTTAAAACTTAGCTTGAGGGAAGGCAACACAAAAATTAATTCTAAGTCAAATTAATTGGCTAATAACTCAAAAAAGTTTTAAAGTTGATATTTTTATTAAAAATTATTAAGCATGTGAAATAAAATAATATTTTTATATTAATATTTTTATAGAATAATTAAAAAAATTTATTTATTATTATTATTATTTTTTAAAATAGTACCATTTTAGTCCTGATTTTAGTCCTCGGATCAAACAGTGCCATATAAGTTCAATTGATATCAGTTGGGATCAAAATTTGCTTGAGGCTGACTCCGATAATTATGGCGAAAATTAAAATAATATTAATTTAAAAAATAATAATAATAATAATAAATAAAATTTTTTAATCATTCTACACAAATTTTAATATAAAAAATATTATTTTACTTTATATAATCAATATTTTTAAAAAAAAATATCAATTTTATTTCACGTTCTAGACTAAAATATTCAAATTAAATATTTGATTTAGGACGTAAAATAAAATTGATAACTTTATTAAAAATTATTAAATATGTAAAATAAAATAATATTTTTTTATATTAAAATTTATGTAAAATAATAAAAAAAATTATTATTATTATTATTTAAAACGTAAAACATGACTCAAATATTTTTAGGCTTGATTTATATTTTAAATTATTTCAACCATATTCTTATATCTTAGGGTAAATAGCATCTGGGTCCCTCTAGTTTGGTCGTATGTGCAAATAGGTCACTCGAATATTTAAATATAGCAAACTGGTCTTCTAATTTGATGAAATATGCATATAGGTCCTTGGCCGTAACAGACGTTAAAAATTATTTTCTCTCTCCTCCCGCATCTCTCTCTCCTCCCCGCATCTCTCTCTCCTCCCGATCGTAGGCCGCCACGGGCGTCACCGCACGGCCTCCAGCGGGTTGCGCCGGCGTCGCGCGTGCGCGGGATCAGGAGGAGAGAGAGAGGGGCGGGCTGCGGAGGATGGCACGCGGGCAGGCAGCGC
>JAEMOT010003925.1:148502-210119 GCA_019297695.1 Apostasia ramifera | reverse complement strand
GCTGCCGAGAGGCGACGGGGTGGAGGCGAGGAGGGCGACGGAGCGGCAGCGGGCGACGCGCGGTGGTTTCCCGAACAGTGGAAGAAAGGGAAAGCGGTCCCTCTTGTCTGGAAGAGAGGAGAGAGAGGGAGGAGAGAGAAAATAATTTCTAACGTCTGTTACGGCTAAGGACTTATATGCATATTTTATCAAACTAGAGGACCAATTTGCTATATTTTCATATTTGAGGGACCTATTTGCATATACGATCAAACTAGAGGGATCCAGATGCTATTTAAAATAGCATCTGGGTCCCTATAGTTTGGTCGTATGTGCAAATAGGTCCCTCGAATATTTAAATATAGCAAACTGGTCCTCTAATTTGATGAAATATACATATAGGTCCTTGGCCGTAACAGACGTTAAAAATTATTTTCTCTCTCCTCCCGCATCTCTCTCCTCCCCGCATCTCTCTCTCCTCCCGATCGTAGGCCGCCACGGGCGTCACCGCACGGCCTCCAGCGGGTTGCGCCGGCGTCGCGCGTGCGCGGGATCAGGAGGAGAGAGAGAGAGGGGCGGGCACATACGACCAAACCATCCTTATAATAAAACTCATGTGAAGTAGATATTTCTGCTCAATTATTTATTTATATATAAGTTTGTCATATGTTTTTAACTGCTTCTTAGGTCCAAAATTCAAAAGCCTGTCAATTTTGGTCTATTTTCGCTAAAAAAATATTTAGTTAGGTTCGTTACTGCCAAAAAATTAATTAATCCAGCAGGGTTCTGCCAACTTTAACAATTGCATTAATTTTGATGAGCTATTTTATGATTTTTTTAATTATTCATAAAATATTGACAATTATCATCATACCTTTGACTCAATATCTTTAGCTATTTTATAATTTTTTTTTAAAATAATTACCTACATATCACATAATTTAATTTTATTTATGTCTTACCTATCTACTCTTAGTTAATTATACTATACATACTCAAAATATTAAAAAATCTTATATACACATTTTAACTTATTTCTATTATAATGAATAATCATAATTTTCAATAACCTAACTATAATTAGATTACAAAAAATCTGAACCGTTCATCATAATATTTTAAGGATATTTAAATATATTTTGAGTAAAAATCCTAAAACTTTAATGTTTATGTGGCGGCAAAGGAAGAAGACATCCGCAACGTGAATTGATTTTAGGACAAATCAGCGCTTTAGTATGATATAAAGTGTTAACACGTGGTTCCTGCACTGCATCCTGGCCGAACACGTGGCGCCTGACAGGCCTGTACTTAATTGATGAATTTGCTGACTCAGCTTCAGGTTTTGCAGGACTCTTGACCCAAGTCAAACATCGGGCACGAGGGTTCAAACAACCATCGTCCACGACGACCCAGGATTAACCTTCGTAATCTCGGACACGAGGGTACGAGGTACCGCCCGTCACAATCAACTTCACCTAACCCCGCCGCTCTCCGTACGGGCACTCTTCCCAAGAAGAGGGGGTACCAGTATTAAAGCTATCGTCCTTCTCGTACAGCGGCGGACCTCTCCAGTGACAGACGGAACGGCAAGCAGAGCCTGCCCATCACCTTTTCTCCGGAAAATCGGGATGGGGTTACGCATGCCACAGCTATAAAAACCACTGAACAGTCCCAGCCAAGAAAAAGGGAAAAGGGGGAAGAAGAGCTTCACAAGACGGGCTTCACCCACCACTACCGGCCTTCTCCAAGACTGACTCTGGAACCTCCACTTCTTCTTCCCCTGCCTTGCTGAGTTGAGTAGCAGGGGGCCGCCCCCTCCTGGCCCTCTTCATTAGCACTGTTCCAGGAGGGGGAGCAATCTCCTTGAAGATGGTGTACCCCTGCGACTTAGCATACAGGGATACATCATTCTTCACCAACCTCAGGAAGTCTTTCAGGGGCCAGATCTTCCCCTTCAACGCTTCCAGATTCCTCTGGATGGCCCCCCCAGCCAGCCATTGGGGGTCGCCGATGAACTCGGTAGGGCAAACTCCTGGCGTCAAGGGGATCCCTAGATCTCCGCCTACGAAGAAGTAGAAATCCCTCCAGTCTGAGTGGGAACTGCTAGCCCCCGAGAACATCGCTTTCCTCGATCTCGACCGCAAGGCCAAACACGGGGGGTTGGGGGAAAGCTAAACAAACTCCTGAAAAACGTCAAACTCCATGCTATCCCCCTGGCTTGCAGAAGTTTCAGGAAGGAATACATGTAGGCGATGGCGTTGGGGGAAAGCTGCGCTGGTACAAGTTGAAAGGAGTTCAGAACTTCTTTAAACTCCGGTTGCGGCGGCATCATCAGGCCGTATTCTACCTGGGCCCTATACAAACACACCGCCTCCTCAGGGGGACTGTTTGGCCGGAGGTCGGCGGTAGGCGGGATAACCATCAAGAGAGGGTTCCCCCTGAACCCTTTGGTCGTGTTGAGCACCTCATGTTCCATCATGAGGGACTCTTGATAGCTGGTATCTTTCCAAAACTGCTCGGCCAGATCGGCCCACTTAATTTCTCTTCCTCCCATTTGTTCGACCTTCCCTTCCAAGCAGATGGAGCAGGTAATTTCTCTCTGAGACTTAGGGTTTAAGACAAAGCATTCCCTCTAAAGGAACCGTTTATAGGGGACGAGCGCGATCTTTTACCTTCCTACCGTCTGATCTTCTGGAGCAGCGTGTGAGCATCATCAGACAGCTCGTTCCTTCTGACAATCCCAAGAACCGAAGCGGCGTGTGGGAATCGAGGCGACGCATGGTTTACGAGGCGTCACTCCTCTCCATCCCGCCATTTTGCCGTCCACGATATTCAAAAATCGTGCACGAGGTTTCGAGGGATGGCTATTTCTTTTTCTAGTGCTCGGTATTCATATGCCATCGGCACGAGGTTTCGAGGGATGCTATTTCATCTCTTTTACTTAGAATTTTTCTTTACTCTTTAAATTTTTTACCTTCCCTTATAGATTCATGTATTCTTTTCCAAGACTTCGTGGTACCTATTTCAAAACACGAAACAAGGGATACATAACAAGAATTCATCCACCAATAAGTTCTTGAAAAGGAAAAATATATATTTTCATTAATGATAGAATTTGTTACAATTTCTCTCTTTGTCCTCACATGTTCCTCTCATGAGTACAGGAAAAACAAAGAAAGATACAAGAATTCAGAACTTAAACACTTGGTCTGACGAATTCAGACCTCTTAATCGGGCTCTTCCTCCTCGGGGTCTCCTCTTCTCTGAGTTCTTTCTGCAGGTGGTTCATCCGAAAAATGAATCCTTCAAATACCTCAGAAGAAGAATCATCTCCTAGCAGGCTAAGGAGCTGGTTGAGGATAAAGACCCATCACCCCTGACCCAGCTGGTTTCCAGAGAGATCGCGCCAGCCTAGCCACCTGGCTTCCAGAGGAGTCACAGGGCCTTCTCCCGAGTTCCCGTGCAGAGAAGGCCAACCTCCCCAACCCGCGTAGGACCTTGGGGAAGGAGTCTCATCTGGGCGACAACTCCCAGCGTCGAAAAACCTGTCTGGCCCCTTAGGACCGCAGAAGGAAAGCACCGCCGGGTCCCTGATATTCTCCTGGTTCAAGGTACCTACATCAACCAATGTCTGCAGAAGAGCATCAAAGGCAGCCTGATGCTGCGTATGGCGACCCACCGGCGAGGCGCTGACAATTTTCACCGCCCTCTTCACCGCTTCTTCCAGGTCCTCCATACGTCGCCCTCGCCATCCAGAGTTGTTCTCCACCAAGGCCCGCAGAGAGCGGACATCAGATTTCAGCAACTCCTCCCGGCGACAAGCTTCGGAGGCCGCCTCCTTCGCCCCTGACAAGGCCTCCCTGGCCTTAGCCAGCTCCTCCCTTAACCTCCTCCTCTCCTCCCTCAAAGCCTCCCTATCATCGTCCAAATCTTTTATTCTTTTTTGGAGGTCTTTGACATGGGCAGAGTGGGCCTGACTCACACCCGCCAGATTGCGGTTGAACTCTCCCCTCGCAATCTCACTTTTATTAGCCCACTCCGCATTAATCTGAGTTAGGGAAGCTAACCTATCCTCCAAGTGGTACACCTTCCCCAACTGCTCCCTCTGATCAGTCAGAGAGCGCTTTGAAGCTTGAGACAAAGCACCCTCCAGTTCCCTTACCTCCCGAAGGTAACGAGCCTCCACATCCTCCTTACCCTTCAAAGTCTTTACCACCTCCAGGGTCTCAGAGGTGTTCCCTAAGATCTTCTCCTCTACCCACCTGATCTCACTCAAGCGGTCTCCCAGCGTGCCCCAGATCTCTCCAGATTTAGCATTGGGGGCAGCCGGGAGAGCCTCTCCCTTCTCCCTAGTCGCCTCCCCCATCTTATCTCCTGGCCCTTCAATGCCAAGAGCGCCTGCAGAAGCGGCGACAAGGACCTCCTCCTTCTTCCCTTGGGTCCCTTCTTCCAGATTGGAACCTTCCTCCTCTGTGCTCTTCTTGCCTTTCTCTCCCTTCCCCTCAAAATCTAACGGAGGGAGAGAGAGGAAGAAGGGTTTCTTTTTCTTCTCAGGGGCAGAAATCAACGTACCGAGGGCAGGCCTGCAAATCACCAGGGGGCCCTTCTCCAGGTTTTCAACGGAAGGAACTCCAAATCTGGGCAAGAGCCGCTCAAGCTCTTCTTCCTTTACCAGAACCTTCCCGAGTGCCAGCTTCTCCCCAACAGCCGTCTCTCCCACCAGAACCACCTCCTGCAAACCTTTCGCCTTTGGAGGTGGCTTGACGGGAGAGTCAGAAACTTCTACCACCATTTTCGCGACCGCTGCGCTCGCCGGGCCCTGAAGAGACTCCAGTGTCTGCACCAGAGCAGCGGCTACCTTAGCCGTAGGAGCTTCTGCCTCCAACGACATCGGCACCCCTCCGGGTACCTCCAGAAGACTCTTCTTCCTTGAAGGGACGTCGGCCGGAGGCGCTCCAGCCCTTTTCTTAGAGAAGCCGGAGGCGATCTTCCACTTTCTCTCTGCCATCTCTGGAGAAGTTCACTATGACAGAACTCAACAGGCAAAGGAAGGATAGAATGCGAAGCGGCAGACTCCGCCCCCATCTTATCCTTGCAGGCCTCGGGCAGCGCATCCACCTTCGCGACGGTTCGCATTCTAGGACCCATATTAATATTCGCGCCCTGACAATGCGGGGGGCTGATGTTAACACGTGGTTCCTGCACTGCATCCTGGCCGAACACGTAGCGCCTGACAGGCCTGTACTTAATTGATGGATTTGCTGACTCAGCTTCAGGTTTTGCAGGACTCTTGACCCAGGTCAAACATCGGGCACGAGGGTTCAAACAACCATCGTCCACGACGACCCAGGATTAACCTTCGTAACCTCGGACACGAGGGTACGAGGTACTGCCCGTCACAATCAACTTCACCTAACCCCGCCGCTCTCCGTACGGGCACTCTTCCCAAGAGGGGGTACCAGTATTTAAAGCTATCGTCCTTCTCGTACAGCGGCGGACCTCTCCAGTGATAGACGGAACGGCAAGCAGAGCCTGCCCATCACCTTTTCTCCGGAAAATCGGGATGGGGTTACGCATGCCACAGCTATAAAAACCACTGAACAGTCCCAGCCAAGAAAAAGGGAAGAGAGGGAAGAAGAGCTTCACAAGACGGGCTTCACCCACCACTACAGGCCTTCTCCAAGACTGACGAAGGAGGAGAACTGACCCCAAGGAAAGCAAAAATCCTCTATCACCTTTTGTAAAACAGGAACTTGAGAACAAGAAAGGCTCTCTTTCTCCTGCTCTCTCTCTTTTCCTCTTGTGAGCTTGTTGTATGAGCCTTCGGGTCACCTTTCTTTTCTATTAGTGAATCTCTTTGCTGATCGACCGGTGGACGTAGGGGATTTTCTCCCTAAACCACCTTAAATCTCCGTGTGTTTTTCTGGTTGTTTTGAACTAATCTTCTCCTCGAGCTTCCATTAACAGGCTCACCACCCCTTTGCGCGCCGCCGTCTCCCGGAACTCTCTTTCTTCTGGTGTTTCCTGGGATCCCCGCATCCTACGTTAACATTAAGGAAGAGAAAAATATGTACTATTAAGAGTAAAAATATAATTTTAATGATTTACTAACAGAATATTTTTTTTTTTCAAATAGATTTTGATTAAGTTTTAACTCAAATATATATATGTAAGATTTTTTGTAATGTTTTGAGTATGCATAGTATAATTAACTAATAATAGATAGGTAAGGCATAAATAAAACTAAATTGTGTGGCATATAGGTAATTTTTTTTTTTTAAAATTTTGACCTATAATGTAATTTACTCAAAATCTATACGTGGTTAAATTTGTATCTATTTAAAGCTATATAATTATTTGTTCTTGAGGCTGTTAATAATTTAATTTAGAGTTGACTTCATCCATTAGATTGTTAATCATCTGTTAGGTTATTGCAAAAGAAAATTAATATAACAAAGTGATTTATATATATTTTTTTAATTTTTTTAATTGATCGGTTTTTAAGTTGGTTCAATTCGATTTTATATCGACTTAAAATTAAATTGCTAAAAATAACAAGTTACAAAAATAATATGTTAATTAACTCGCTTGAATTGAATTAATTTTAAATTAATTTAAAATTTATTCAAATTTTTATCAATCTTCAATTTTTAAATTAAGTTGACAGCTTTATTTGTTTGAAATATCTTTGGTATTCGTGAAAATGTAAACTAAAGACAAAAAAAAGAGATTATTCACTTTTTTTTGAAACATATTAAAACCTTATTCACAAATAATTTTAAATTTCATGACTACAACAATTCTTTTATTGAAAAATACAAAAACATCGTTAATATTCACAATATTTTTAATTTTCATGACAATTTCATTTTTTTGAAAAAACTAAATAATGAAAAGAATAATTCAAATATGCAATGTACAACATAAGTGTACACACAATGATTTTTTATGAAAAACATTTAGCATAAATATTATTTAGGTCCTAAAGGTTTAAAAATAATATTAAATAAGTTTATAATTTTAGAAACTTTTTTAATTGAGTTCCTTAGATTGCAATTTAAATTTAAATTATTCTTTTTTTTACCTTAATTTATAATTTTTTATTTTTAAATAAAATTTATATTTAAACTAAATAAATATTAAATAATTAAAACACTTCTCCCTCGGCGTACGCCCACTCTTTACATGGCCAACATAGGTAATGCGATAATTGACACAAACAATACAGTCTATGTAGATTTGTGCGCGCATGATCTGTGTAAGGAGCTGACGTTGGCCATGAGTGCCAACCGAGGCAAGCAGAGCCAACATGATCATGGGCCAATCGGCCGTCGCATGCATGCTCGACGCCCAGGTGCCAGTATCGCATGCCATCACATGGTTCACCTAATGCGATTAGATGTGAGAAGCAAAGGGTTATTTTGTCCTTTTATATATTTAATTTAAATATAAATTTTATTTTAAAATATAATAAATTTAAATAAAATAAATAAATGTTGACATAAACTGCGTCGTCAAATCTCAGAAATCTAAATAAAATTATCCTTAAAAATAATAATAATAATAATAATAAATAAATTTTATTATATTTATATAAAATTTAATATAAAATTTTTATTTTATTTTATATGCTCAATTATTTTTAATAAAATCAGCAATGTTCTAAACTAAAATATTTACTCTATTATAATCGTGAAATAAAATTGATAATTTTATTAAAAATAATTAATTATATGACATAAAATAAATTTTTTATATTAATTTTTATGTAGAATATAATAAAATTTTATTTATTATTATTAATAATTTAATTAAATATTATTTTAATTGTAAGCAAGATCAAAATAGTATTGAGGCTAACATGAAATATGACTGTAAACAAACAGATCAAATTGAAAAAATTGTTTTTTATTTATCAAAATGAGAGTACTTAAATAAAATTTTCTTTTAAGTTGGTTCGAATTTTTTTTAAATATAAAAAAATTATTTTATTTTTAAAATTTAATAAAAAAAATATTTTAATATTTAAAAATATGTAAAATATGAATTTTTTTAATTTTAATATTTGTATTTATATTAAATGTGAAATAAAATTATTTTTTATAATTAAAATTTATGTTTAATAAAAAAATTTATCTCAAAGATTTTAAAATAAAAAAGAAGATTTTGAAAGCAACGAGGAATTTCATCGGATTAAAAAAAGAAAATCACAGGAAAGAGGAGCAAACTGAATAAAAGGTCCTCTGCTCACCCTTTTCCTCTGTATATCTCTCCGTCCGTCTTTTCTCACATCCTGAAAAAGAAACATGAAGCCGCAGGAGGCGGTAGCCGAGGATGAAGACGATGAACACCAGCAGACTAGACGGGCGGCCGTGTTGGACGAGATCCGCGCTCTCCTGGGCATGGTCGCACCCATCACCGCCATGAACTGCGTCGTCTACCTCCGCGCCATGGTCTCCGTCGTCTGCCTCGGCCGCCTCGGAGCACTCGAGCTCGCGGGAGGCGGCCTCTCCATCTGCTTCACCAATATCACCGGCTACTCCGTCCTCTTCGGCCTCGCCTCCGGCCTCGAGCCCCTCTGCAGCCAGGCCTTCGGTTCCCGGAACTGGGACCTCATGTCCCTCTCCCTCCAGCGCACCATCATCCTCCTTCTAATCGCCGTAGTCCCCATCTCCTTCCTGTGGATCAACTTAGCCCCTATCCTCATTTCTCTCCGCCAGGACCCCGCCATCACCGCCGCCGCCGCCTCGTACTGCCTCTTCTCCCTCCCCGACCTCCTTACTAACGCCTTCCTTCAACCTCTCCGCGTCTTCCTCCGTTCCCAAGGAATCACAAAACCCATGGCAGCCTGCTCAGCCGCCGCCGTCGTCTTCCACCTCCCGCTGAGCTTCCTCCTCGCCTTCGTCCTCCGCCTCGGCGTCCCGGGAGTCGCGCTGGCCGCCGTCCTGACAAACCTCAACATGGCAGTCTTTCTTCTCGCCTACCTCCGCTTCTCGCGTGCTTGCGCGCTCACTTGGCGCGGGTGGTCGCGTGCCGCCCTCGCCCAAATCTCCCCAGTCCTTCGCCTTGCCATTCCCTCATGCTTCGGCGTATGTCTCGAATGGTGGTGGTACGAGATCATGACCGTCCTCGCCGGCTATCTCCCCAATCCCACCACCGCCGTCGCAGCCACCGCCATTCTTATCCAGACCACCAGCTTAATGTACACTGTTCCCATGTCCCTTGCAGCCTGCGTCTCCACCAGGGTACCACACAACCCCACCTCTCACTGTTCCATTGCCGCAACGCTAAATGAATTCAAATTTTGAGTTATGTGGATGCATTGATGCAGGTGGGCAACGAGCTGGGAGCAGGGAAGCCGAGAAGGGCGAGAATGGCGGCGACGGTTGCGCTGGGATGCGCGGTGGTGATTGGCTTTGTGAACGTGATTTGGACAACGGCTTTTAAGGAGAAATGGGCTGGGTTGTTCACGAAGGACGCAGCGGTGGCGGGGCTGGCGGCGGCGGCGATGCCATTGATAGGGCTCTGCGAGCTCGGAAACTGCCCGCAGACGACGGGCTGCGGGGTGCTGCGGGGCACGGCGAGGCCGGCGGTCGGGGCGAGGATCAATCTGCTGTCGTTCTACCTGGTGGGGACGCCGGTGGCGGTCGGGCTCGCGTTCGGGCTCCGGGTCGGGTTCGGCGGGCTGTGGTACGGTCTGTTAACGGCGCAGATTGTGTGCGTGCTGTCTATTCTGACGGTGGTGATGGTGAGGACGGATTGGGATGTGGAGGCGCTGCGGGCGAGAAAACTCGCCGGCGTCGAGATGGCGGAGGAGGAGGAGAAGAAGGGGCTTTTAGGCGGCGGGGAGGTGTAGTGGGAAGGGGGTTTGTCCTGTTCTTGTCTTCTTCCTCGCGGTGTTAGTTTATGCCATTAAAGGCTTCCTGATCTTGGGACTCTGCGGGGAGGAGGGGTAGTGGCCGGCCTTCTTTGGCTCTTTTGGGGGGCTGGGGAAGGAGGAAGAAAAGGAGCAGGTCTTTTTGGCGCGTAGCAGAGCGCAAGGGCTAAGGGCTAAGGCAGTTGACAACTGTCCTCCGTGGTAGAGCCCTGTGGATTTGTGCTGGTCCATCTGTTTTACTTTTTCTTCTCTGTAGTTTAAGCTCTCCTTTATCTTTTATATATATATATATATATTATTTTTCTCTTCTTTTTGGAAAACGCAACCCAGATGTTTATCTGCTGATCAAATGAAATAAAATGGAAACCAGAACCACAGTACATTCTAGACAGAGAGAGAGGGATCGACTACAGTATATGAAATCTGTTAATCCCCATAGGCGTATACTAGAAATTATTTCTTCATACATGGATTCCATGCCATTTCTTAGGCGCTCAGTAGGCGCGCTCCGCATGTGCATGCTGTCTCGTGCACAGCACCACGCCCGAAACAACAAGAAAATGCCGTTTTATCCTGTTTTCTTGAAGTTTCGCATCATTTTTTTTCATATTTTTGTAAGATTTTTTTTGCATAACACATTTTAATTGGTGTGCATTCATATACAAACTTCAGCAAAATGAATACTACAAATTCACTACAAAAATATGAAAAAAAAAACTGACGCGAAACGCTGTTTTCTTGCCGTTTTGAGTGTGGCGCGCGCACAGGCGATGCATGCCTACTGGGCGCCTAAGAAATGACGTGGAAAGTCAGTATGAGGAAATAATTTTTCGACGTATACAGGGTGACAACAAAAAGATTTACATATAGTAAAAGAAAAGTATTACTATCTTTCGTTATGATCTCGTTATTCTTCTTTTTATTCTTTCTTATGACTTTTTATCTATTTATATGAGAAGTGGGGAATGTATGCCTTCCAAACGGATACGATTATCTGAAAAATGTGAGTGTAAGATAACACTGGGAAGACGAGCAAGGATTCGTGAAATAGGACTTGGATATGGAATTAACTCATTATTAATTTCGAATGGTTTTTGATCGTAGATTGAGCAGATTAAGGTGCTACATAAATGACCTAGATTGGATCGAACTCCAGCACAAACAAAGATTAAAGCGTTAACAATTAGGGATAATTACCTACATGCCACATAATTTAATTTTATTTATACTTTATCCATTCATTTTTAGTTAATTATGCTATGCACATTCAAAATATTATAAAATTTTACATACATACATTTTAATTTATTTCTATTATAATGAGTAATCATAATTTTTCAATAACCTAACTATAATTAAATTACAAAAAATTTAAGCCGTTCATCATATTATTTTAAGGATATTTAAATATATTTTGAGTGAAAATTTTAAAATCTTAATATTTAGGTGGCGGTAAAGGAAGAATACATCTGCTACGTGAATTGATTTTAGGACAAATCAACGCTTTAGTGTGGTATTGAGGAAGAGAAAAATATATACCATTAAAAGTAAAAATATAATTTTAATGATTTACTAACAAAATATATTTTTTTCAAATAGATTTTGATTAAGTTTTAACTCAAATGTGTGTATGTAAGATTTTGTAATGTTTTGAGTGTGCATAGTGTAATTAATTAAGAATGAATGGGTAAGGTATAAATAAAACTAAATTGTGTGGCATGTAGGTAATTATCCCTAATAATTTTATGTATATTTTCAGAAAAAGAAAATTATACAAACACTTATCAAAGTTAAAAAAAAAAATTCAAGGGGCGTTTGGTTTGTTGTTATTTTAGTATTATGTTATGTAATCTAGATATCATGATATCTAGACGTCATTATTTGACTAATAATTTTATAATTTTATAGAAGATTATTTATAGATGTAATTAAACCAAATAATTATTTTCTCTAGATAACATAACGTCAAGATAACATTGAACCAAACGCCCCCTTAGTGCAATCATTTGTTGATTAAAAATAACATTATTATCATATTTGTTTGATGGTTAAAAATTAATTTAGTTTAATTTTAAATAGTAATATCACATCAAATATAAAATTTAATATTAAAATTTAATTTTATTTTACATTCTACAAATATCATTAAAATAATAATTAATTTATATCATATTCATCTCATATTCCAACATAATAACTAATTTTATATTACATTTTTCATATATCTAACATACTAACTAACTTTATTTTATATCATTCATAATTTTTAATAAAAAAATATTTCTATTTAAGTTTAATTTTAATTTTATAAATTAAAATTAAAAAAGGCCAAAAAAAAAAAAATTCTATTGCGGAGCCGTATGCAATATACAAAAAATGTCTGTACTATTGTTTAATTCTATTTTTTCTTCTTTTACAAACAAACAGGCATTGTTTGGTTAGAGTATAAATTTAGGTAAAAAAAGAAAAAATATTTTATTTTATAGAGTTGATGGAAAAAAAATTTTTGTATGTTAGATGTGAAATAAATTTGATTTTAAAGTTGAAATTCGTGTTGGATAAAGTTATTAAAATTTATAATAAATTTAAATATTATTATTATTTTTATTATTATTTGCCTATTATTGGGTTCTTGCCAAACATGCTTCTAGAATTAAGATATTTTAGGAGTATTTGACTTAAAAAATAATTATTTAATTTTATAATATATATATAATTAAAAATTATTATTTAAATATAATATAAAATTTTAAGTACAATTCGGATTTAAATGCTTAACAGTTGAAACAAGAAAACTAAAAATGGTGGAAGTGTCGTCCCATCCCAAGTGCGTGATGATAGAAATAGTTTTCCGTCTCGCAAGCAAACTGCCAAGCGCAGAGATATGGTGTCAGTATAATTCATTAATAATTTAATACATATTAAAAAAATTCCTAATTTATTTTTTTTTCAGAAGGAAAATCTATTTAATGAAAGCTGAAACTAAATTCGAAATTCAGATTTAAAATCTATCTACAAGTTTGACACAAATAGGTGTTTTTGTTAAAAATACAGGAAATATTTTAAGAAAATTTTATATTTTAAATGTCAAAATATAGGAAAATTATTTATTTGCTCTTATCCCTCTCCTCTCCTGCTCATGTGCAATGCCTGCTGCTCGATGAAAGGAAGAAAAAGGAGTCACTACTTCACTGGATATAAACACTCACATCACATACTTGTGAGTGGGAGAGAGAGGGGGTCACCTCCTTCGCCCTTTCACTAGAGGTCCTGCACGAGATTTTTAAATTGTAATAAATATTTTTTAAAATATTTTAAATTTAATTAAATTATTCAATAAAGATAAATCTAGAAATTTGCAAAAAATAAAAGGGAAAAGACCCTAATATTATATTAGTTAAAATTCAAAAACCTATTAGTGAATTAAAGTGTAATTAAAAATTAACTAACTTATTAATAATTAACCTAATTAGAAAAACTATTTTTTTTTTACATGCATGATATCTCAAAATTTTTTATTATATGTTTTTTTATTTATAAATAACTCGAAGTTAACTACGTAGATTTTTTTATTTACATGAGCATGAGATTTTTCTGTTGACATGCTGGTAATTAACGGACCAAAGTTTTTCAATTGTAAAATAGAAATTTTTTTATTGATGTACAAAAAAATAAAATATTTCAATACTACGTATGTAAATATAAAACTTTTGAGTGACTTGCATGTAAAACAGAAAATTTTGGGTGGTATGTCTATAAATAAAAAATTTTGAGTGACGTGTATATAAAAGATTCAATAATTTAACCAAATATAAGTTCAGCTGAATTACATGCGTTACTTATCACTACAAGTATATATGCGATAAATAGCATTTAAGAATATAATTAGTGACATCTTTATCTATTTTATAAACATGCACACTTTATCCTTTTTGGCATGCATACTTCATGACATCACTATTCATATTAAACTCGTATAATTGCAAGTTCCTGTCGTATTCCTCCATATAAGATAGTGATTCATGATATTTGATGAGTCAAAGAAGAGCGATATTTGAAAATTCAATTACGACGATACGTTAAAAGAAGATATTTGGTAAATATTATAGGAATATCCTTGAAAACTTAAAAACTTAAGGAGAATTCTTTGATTCTGGAGAAATTATTTTTTGACTTTTTACTATGAAGTTATTTTTTCAACCGAAATCAATAGGTGTTATTTAGTATTAAAAGTGTATTAAATGGTTATATTGAAAAGCATTAAATTTACAAAGTTATTTCGTGGGGACTATTAGAATTTGTACTGATAAAATATTTATTTACTATAAAAAAATCACAAAAAGGCCACAAAAAATTTTTAGTGAGGAGGGAGCTTCTCCTAATCCAATAGGAACAGAGGTTGCCTAAAATTAGAGTATCTTGGATTAGAATCTATACTATTACAATTTCGAATCGAAGTTAAGAAAATTGCAGTGTTTAAGGGAAGAAAAGAAAAAGAAAAATATGATTTTTTTCTTAAAAAAAGGCTACAAGATAACATAACTTATGTCATTTGTCATTAAGAAAGCTATCATTAAAAGGAGCAAGACAATCGTGAAGAGTTTATAGAGTGCAATTTAGGTGGACCGTCGGACTATCGCTAGAGAAGAATTTAGGTATTGAAGGCAAGTAAAGAAATTCGATAGTGTTGAAAGCCAACTTTTTAAAAAAAATTTATTCTTGTATAGTTTTTATATAGAAAATAAAGAATAGTAGAAAAGTTGGTTCTTAGATAGTCACTTGAGCCCACAAAGATTTAGATAAATAAATTCAAACCACTTAATATGCTTTACTATTATTTTATTTTTGACCTCTCTAAATAGATATGCTTTGTAAGATATAATCTAAAGTAATATTCTCTTCATGTTACGTAAGATTCTAGCTTGTGAGAATGTTTTTTCGAGGTTTGGAGCAATTAAGTTGTCAAAAAAAATGATAAATTTGACGAATGTGATGTTCAACTTAGCTGATTTGCAGTTGTGTGTGTGCTGATTTTAATGCGAATTTAAGTTGAAAAGCTTCTATCTTTAAAAATGGTTTTGATGAAAAAAAATTTAATCAAAATTATGTCAATTATAATATAAATAATTAATATTATTGAAACAAGTTTTGGGGTTTTTAGCAGAATTGTTGGCCTACTCCTGATTATAATATTTTTTTGGTAAAACATTTTAAAGGAAAAAAAAATATAATTTAAAAAAAATTTATGAAATTTATTTAAAAAATATATGATTTTTTTTTTAAAATATGTATGATATAAAATAAAATTAGTTAATTATATTAAAAATTGCATTGAATATGAAACAAAGTGGAAATTTAATGTTAGAGTTTGTGTAAAATAAAAAATAAAATATTATTTTATTTTTTAAATAAAATAAAATATTTATTTTAAAAAAATTTTAGTCCTACCTAAATTTTTCTCCCAACCAAATGTGACTTAAGGCCCTGTTTGACGCAAAGACCAAAACAGGATCAAAATAGTACTAGTTTAAAAAATAATAATAATAATAATAATAAATAAATTATTTTAATTATTCTATACAAATTTTAATATAAAAAATAATATTTTACTTCACATACTCAATAATTTTTAATAAAAATATAAACTTTATTTCACATCTTAAATCAAAATACTCGATTTGAGTATTTTAGTTTAGAATGTGAAATAAATTTAATATTTTTATTTTAAATTGTTGAGTATATAAAGTAAAATAATATTTTTTATATTTAAATTTAAATTTATATTTGATTTTTTTTTCTAAATTTTCACTGCTCTCTAGTGATTTTTTAAGATTAAGGTTCACTCATTAGTAATTTTACTATTCAGTATGTTATTAATTAATTTTAAAAACAAACATATTTAGAGTAGTCACCAAATTAGCAATTTTCGTAACTCCACCAATTTATTTTTAACATTTCTTAATATTATTAATAGTTTAAATTCAATTTAAATTTACTAGATAATTTTAGATAAAATCTATTAAAAATAAATTTAAATTTAAATTTAATATTTAAACTAGTTAGACTTTTGATTAAAATTAAATATAAATTTAAAAATTATGTATAAATTCATGATAAAAAATATTAAAAATAATTTCTCACACGTTTTTAAAATCTAAATTTAAATTAAATATTATTCAAATTAGTTGTACTTTTGGATACAATTTAATGTAAAATTTTAAAAATCATGCATAAATTTAAAATAAAAATATTAAAAAATAAGTTTTCATACATGTTTAAATTTTAAATATAAATTAAATTTAACCGGAATTTGCAATAAAAAAACATCAAAGATAACTTTTTGTAGACGTTTTTGTACACGTCTAGTAATCAAGTTAATCGTTGGTCGTTAGCATTGAGGTATTTTATTTTTCTAATATTTTAAATTTATTAATCTTTTTATTAATCTTGAGATTTTTTTTATTTGAAATCTTAATGATTTTTTAACTAACTTTAATGTTGAAAAACAAACTATGAAATATATTTAAGTATGCTGAAACAGCTTGTTCATTATAAAATATAATTTTTGTCTGCTTTTTTAAATGTTTTAATATTTCAATTTAAAGTTTTTATAACTCTAAAGTTTATTTGTTTTTAAACATAAATTATCTGTGTTTTTATGTAAAAAATTAATTTTAATAATATTAAAATTAAATTTAAATAAAAATTTTTGTATTAAGAATTATGTATATCGTAAGATAAATTTAATTTTTATTTCAAAATATATATAATGTGAGGAATATAATTAAATTTTAATATTAAATTAAAATTATGTATGATATAATATATTAGGTAAAAATTAATAAAGTAATTTTAACAAAATTAGATATAGAATTAAATGTCTAGATTAAAGATTAAAGATGATGATTGTTGATGCAAAAAATATGCCACAATAGAGAGAAATGAGATGATAATTTTTACGTGGAAACCCGAGTGTCTGGGGGAAAAACCACGATGCCGTCTAGGCAATTTGAATCCATTAATCGAATTTTCTCTTACAAAGCTTGATCTCTAAATGGAGATCGAATGAGCACAAGAGAGGGATAGAGAGATAGAGGGGCAGCTCAGCCAGAGAGAGAGAGGAAGGGTCTCCAGAGAGAGAAATCCCCCCCTTAGCTTCTCCTTCTCCGGCTTATTTATAGCTTAGAGAGGAGGGGATATGATAAGTATAGTCTGACACATCTGACACCTATTTCTGCAAAAGACAATTAGGAAGTGGACTCCCATGCTGTCTTAAATGCTGAGTTGACATAGTAGTGCAGAGAGTATGCTGGTGAAATCTCTTTAAGCTGCTGTTAGGCTTGAGCTGCTGTTCGACTTGAGCTGTTGTTAGGCTTGACCTGGTGTTCTACTTGAGCTGTTGTTAGGCTTAAGCCGCTGCTCAGCTTGAGCTGTTGTTAGGCTTAAGCCGCTGCTCGGCTTGAGCTGCTGTTAGAGAAGGCTCTAACAATGATGTTTGTTGTATCGAATCTAATATGCAGCATGATAAGTCAAAATTAAGCTCTGTTTGGTAATAAGAAAAAAAAGATGATTTGGTTGAAATTTTTAATTATTTTTGAAAAATGTGTATGATGTGAAATAAAATAAGTTGATTATATTAAAAATTGTGTATGATGTGAAATAAAGTTGATTGATTTATTGAGAATTGTGTTGGATGTGAAATAAAGTGATTGTTTAAAATTAGAATTTGTGTGAGATGAGATATAAAATAATTTTGTAAGTTTTTTTAAAATAAATTTAAGATTTTGGCCATAGTTAATTTTAGTCATGATTTTTAGCCATTGCCAAACAGGGCCTAAGCTTTTTGATGATTTTTAAGCTTTACGTTTCTTCGAAGGAGGGAATCAACTTGCATTAAATGTGTTCTAAAATTTTAAGGGTAAATTACATTTAGGTTTTTAAATTTATGATATAATATTGCTTTGGTTTATGATTTTAAGAATTTAATTTCTGGGTCTCAAATTTAAATATATATTAATCGAGTTTATTTTTTTTATTTTTCAATATTAATTTTTTTTTAAAATACTTTAAATACCATTATCTCCTCTTTCCCTCTCCATTTATGAGCATAGCAACGTCTTTCCATGGTGAACAAAAATGTTCAATCCCATTAAGAATTTAAGAAAAGGAAACAAAAATAAAAATTCTTAAAAAGGGATATTTTTTTTGGAAGCTAAAAATTCATTCGTTAATCAGTAAATTTAAAGCAAAGAATATAACAAGAGAGAAATAGAAAGTATCTAATAATAATTATCTAATTAGAAATCGAATTAAGTTGGCAGGATGATGGGCTATCGTGTCCTCACTATGAGGGCATTCATCCTTTTGTTTAATGTCATCTGATTTATCATCGATAATATTTTCCTCGTGAGCCGAAAGGCACTCGATTGTCACATTCATCATGTCAGTTTCTATAATTCAAGTTTTCATGTCACGTATGACAAAAAAAAACTTATAATCTCCTAAGTTCTGAACAACAATTCCAACCTCATAATTATTGATCCGAACTCGACTTATAAATTTCGGATATAGGTCATAAATTTTGACCCATTTATTAAACGAGTCAGGTTTAGATTGGGCATAATTGGTTCGGGTAGAGTTCGGATTGGTCATTTATTAAAAAATACTTTATAAACAGGTCGGGTTGACCGCCAACCTGACCCATTTATTAATCAGGTCGGATTCAGGTCATGGATTTTAACTCATTTAATAAATAAGTTAGATTCGAGTTGAAGGTATTTGGGTCGGGTCAGATTCGGGTTCGACCCGAACCCGATCCGCCGACCCATTTCCCCCTTAGCGGTAGGTATACCAAAAAAAAGGGTAAAATGTTAAATTTTAGGGGATATGTACGTAAATGTACCTTTAATATTTTTAAACTTCAGATAGGTTAGTGCTTGTTTATTTCTTCTGTTGCCCCAAATTTTGGCTATATTGGGAATAATTTTCGTTCATAAGACATACATTCTAATAATATTGTTACATTTATTCCACTCTAAAAAATAAATGATTGAATTTCTGGTATATTATGAGTTATATAATGTGAGCATTGATACGCCAAACTCTTCAATGATCAAATGATGATAGAAGAAGGAAAAACATCAAAATTTATATGAAAATCACAAGAACAGAAAATTACAGTTGGGATGGCTTTAAGATAATTACATGTGAAATCTATGTGATGCATTTAAGGCAGGTGCGACAATTACTAAAGTGGCATGCGGTGGAGCACCTGGTGGCTGCACTTTAATATGGCGCCTTTGAGGGAATTCTTTGCCACACGTATGATTTAGATTTATGATAAAGTTGCACCGTAATAGTGAGGTTAATTAAGTATCAATTAAAATTCAAATCTTATTATTTTTACAAATAGTTTTAAATTTTTTTTTATCTTAAATAAGATTTAAACTGATCTAAGATTAAGATTCAACCTTATTACTAAAGTTCCTACTCATGGATAAATTTCACATTCGTTCTCCAATGCATTAAAGATTTTAGAAAAATGATAAATAATTTTAAATACAATTAAAATTTTTATGTAACAACGTGCCACATAAAAAATTCAAATTGATTTTAATATTAAAAATTTTTCATGAGAAATGCATCGCATTACTCAAAATTATTTATTTATTTATTTATTTATTTATTTTGTGGAGTACCACTAGGTTCTAAAAATTAATCCCAACCTTCATGCAAATTTTTTTATTTTTACTAATTAATACTGTAATGATAATGCCTTAAATATTTAAAACCAAAAAACATACTATTTAGAAAAGAGTGAATTCCTGTTAATAGTTCCAGATTTTAAATAGAAGCAACACTAAAGTTTTGCGAAACAAAAATTTTTAGGTTCCCACAACATTGCACGTAGAATATTTAGACGAGGCATCGCATGATGCATGCAAATGCAGAATCCATCAATAGGTTGAACAAAAAATAATGCAAGAAATGAATAGAACTTGTTCTCCAGAATGCTAGTTATGTGGGCACTTTTTATTATGGGAGCGTTTGGTTCGTTGTTATCTTAGTGTTATATTATATATTCTAGATGTCATGACATTTAGATATCATCTTTTAATTAATAATTTTACAATCTAATAGAAGATTATTTATAAATATCATTAAACTAAACGATTGCTTTCTCTAGATAACATAATATTGAACCAAACGCCCCTTATGTAGAATCATTTTCTTTTTGTAAAAGGGCATTTTTGGTTGGGGCTTTGTTTTGTAATTTTGCCAATTTTCTTTACTCTATCAGACCACCAGGTGAGAGCCAGCAGCTTCCAAGTACGCAGCGAGTAAATATCTCACAGTATGAAGCAACACGAGAAAAGAAACTCTGAATTGGTCAAGCTTGTTGTCTAGGGCAAAGGCACAATGTTCGATCCACTCAACTACAGTGGCTTGCTATGGAGAAAGCAACGGACGCATAGCACCTGCGATGGGTCGTCGCCAAATTCTCAAGAGGATTTCGGCCTTTCTCTTCTTCTTCATCCAATTCTCCTTCATGGCTTCAAACTGTTAGGAATAAGTAAAGCAAAACGTAGGGTTAGGGCATTATAGTTGATTGCTCACCTTGCATTTGGTCAATGTAATGTTATTTTCATTGGTTTGTGATTGTCTTTCATGCCTTCTTGTTTTCTTGAGGTTTTCCTATAGCTACAAATAACTAGAACTATATAAGCTCATTTAGGTACTTCTTGTTTTGCCAAATGATTAAATTTTTTTCTTTTTGAGGACAGAAAATACTGGATAAAACCTCATTATCATTAGGCACCTAAACGTAATTAAGTCTAGGAGGCCAAATGATTAAAATTTTAAATCAATGTACACATTCATATGCCAACAAAATAAAGATTTTTTTTACAATATTTTAACTAAATAACTAGAATTGAAATATCACTCATATACTACAATCAACAACTGCTATTCAAAGCTCGAACCAATCGAGTCCTAAGAATATTTAAAATGTATTATATATTCTAAATAGTATATTTCAATTTTCACGTAATAAAATAATCTAGCTAAGAACTAAAATATAAACTATATATAGAGCTTGGTCATCTAAAATATTATAATACTACAAGTGTTGAAATATATTATAAACGTGATACGTAGCATCTTTATATAGCAGTTTTTTTAAGTAACATATTTTAATTTTTATATAGTGGTAAACAACAATAAAATATTATGCAAAGACCACACCTTCCAAAATACTACATAAAAATTTAAGTTTGTTACATTAAAAAGATTACATCTCTTCTATAGCAAAAAAAAAAAAATACTATAACTAAAGTATCATAAAATTATGTGATCTTATATAAGAATATTTTAATTATTATGTAGCAAAAATATATATTTAAGGAATACTTATCTATAGTATTATTAGTGGGTTGTTTTTTTTTTTTTTTGATGTTTCTCTTTCCATCTACAGTTGATCTCCTATCTGTACTTGCCTGCACCAAATAATTTCTGCTGATAAACAGAAGTGAGTGATACCAGTGAGAAGTGTAAAGCAGTGACCTCCTGGAGGACACTTGTCCCCAAAAGTCATAGTGCAGAGACCGTGGCAACTGGCTAGCGAAAATAAGATGCTCAAATATTTATAGTTTTTTTTTTCTGAACTAATCAAATATTTATAGTTATATGCCCATAAATGTGCAATATATGTCTTAGCCTAGAAGGTGAGGGGGGACCCTACAGTAAGATCATGAGGCATGCGTCCTAAAAAATAAGAATATCCTCCACCCTCACTAGTTACTACTCAATACTCACAAGCTAGCATGGGTGCATCGAATATTTCAGGAGGTGCGCACACCTGCAGATTCTGATCAGGCTGTACGCTTCTACCTTAATTGGATAAGGGTTAATTGCTCTAAAATTTTTATAATTAGTTTTTAATTATATTTTAGTTTATAGCATGTAAAAGTTTTTTTTTCTTTAAGGTTATTATATTTTATCTAATATTACAATTAAAATTTTTCTATATTCTTATATATTCACCCTCATATCTCTATTTTCACTTGCAGCTGCTACCTTAACAGTACTGTCACCTTACTCTTTAATCTCCTCCATCGTTGCCACCCTCCTCTACGGGGAGAGAGAGATGAAAGGGGGAGCGGCCCATTCCTCCTCTGCCTGCTTCAACTCGCAAGGGAGAAGGAGACAATTTTTGGGCTTATTTAGTTGGAGTATAAATTTAGATAAGAAAAGAAAAATATTTTATTTTATAAAATTGATAGGAAAGAAATTTATTTTAATATTAAGAGGTGTGTAGGATGTGAAATAAAGTTGATCAAAGGTTGAAATTTGTGTTAGATGTGAAATAAAATTGATTTGTAAGGTTAAAATTTGTGTTTGATGTGAAATAAAGTTATTAAAATTAATAATAATTTAAAATATTATTAAAAAATTATTTTAATCATTTTTGAGTAATTGCCGAATATGCCAAGAGAGAGAGAGAGAAGGGGGAAAGGAAAAGGAAAAGAGAGAGTTGGGCCAAAATTGAGATGTGAAAAATTTAAATACAAAATATTTCATAAAAGTTGATGAACACCATCAGTTTAGATCTATTATATAGTAATTATAATTTATAGTAATTTTTTATTATTCCAAAGTTTTTAAAATAGAAATAAATCAGAAAAAATTAAAAAATTATGAATCAAAATATAATAAAGTTTAACTATAAAGACCTTTCAGTAATAATCTCAATAAATAAATATAAATAAAATCATACATGTCAGCCTTAAATAATAACATTTTACTCATTTAATTCCTAAATTTTATATTTGCATATATCAACCCATACTTTAAATACCTAATTACAAATTACACCCTTACATGCTGATGAATGACTAGATTTTTTTCTTGAATAAAATAAATAGCTAGATTTACCTCAAAATAATAAAGGAAGAGCATTTTGTAATTACGCATTCGAAGGATGTTGTATGTTAGAAGTTATCATGACAGTGCCTAAGTTAATCCCAAAATATAATTTACTCGTTAGCTTAGACCAACGAGTAAGAGTTATCAATTGTATACTAATATCATAATTTATATTAAATATTTAATGTAGAAACTTTTTTGTCTGTATCCCAATAATGTGACATATATAAATATTTAATTTGAGAATTAAATTAGTAAAAAATTATTTTTTAGAAATAGAATATTCGTTAATCATACATATGCAATTCTTGAGAAGGTGTGGAGAAGCTTGTGGCCACCTTCCTCTCTCTTTCCCTCACCATTTTATGATGCTCTCAAGATGTCGAGACAATTCGTCACAGTGACTATATATAAAATTGAAAAGAAAACTTTAACAAAATATTAAAATTTAGATTTTAAATTTAAAGATAAGCCAAGTAGTAAATTTTAATCATAAAATTAAATTAATTTTACATTAAAAATTAATTTTAAAACTTTCATTTTAATTAGAAATTTTTAAAAGATGTAATTTTAAAAATTAGAAATCGTAAGAGAAGATTTTAAATTTCTAGTTTCTAAAATATTTTTATTTGTTTGAGAGTGGAGTTAGTTAGATTTGAACATTCATCAACTTTTGAGATTTTAAAGTTTTAAAATTTTAATTAGAATTTTGAAATTTCAAATTGTAAAATTATTTGTTTCTAGAATTTTTAGGAGAGCGAAATATTATAAATAAATATTTTTATTTTAAAAGTTTTAATCTCTCTATTTTGAAAGGTTGGGGAAATGGATGACGAGAGATTAAATTTTAGATTTTTGTTTAATATTTGTTTTAAATTTTTACAATATGTCCGACAAAAATTATAATTTACATTTATTCATTTGTGAAGTTTAATTTTAAATTTTAGAATTAAATTTTCAAAAGGTGAATTACATTTTACAAATTTAAAATTTAATTTTTAAAATTGTAAATTTTAGTGAAGAGAAGGAATAGAGAGAGGGAGGAGAGAGATTTTTTTTTTTACATTTTTTAAAAGTTTATTTTCTGTCTTTTAGGGTGTGTTTGTTTGTAAGGTTAAATTTAAGAAGGTTAAATTTAAAAAGATTAAAATTAAATTTGGATAGAGATATTTTTTTATTGAAAGTTGTGAATGATGTGAAATAAAGTTAGTTATTATATTGAGATATGTGAGGGATGTGATATAAAGTTAGTTATTATGTTGGAATATATGAGGGATGTGATATAAGTTTGTTATTATTTTAGTAATATGTGTAGGATGTGAAATAAATTTAATTTTTAATATTAAATTTTATGTGTGATGTGATATGCCTGATTAAAATTAAATCAGATTAATTTTAAACTTCTAGACAAACAAGGCAAGTTAAAAACTTAAAATTATAAATATAAGAATACAATGGAGAGAGAGTTTTCTATATGACTTTGCAAAACTGAAATGCTTAGCAGATTTATTGGTAGTGCCAAATGTTAACTCTCTGTTTGGCGCGAGGACCAAAATAATACTGATTTAAAATAATAATAATAATAATAATAAATAATTTTTTTAATCATTTTATATAAATTTTAATATAAAAAAATATTATTTTACTTCACATACTCAATAATTTTAAATAAAAAAATTTAATTTTATTTTATATCCTAGACCAAAATACTCAATTCGAATATTTTAATCTAGGATGTGAAATAAAGTAGATATTTTTATTAAAAATTATTGAGTATATGAAGTAAAATAATATTTTTTTTATATTAAAATTTGTGTAAATAATTAAAAAAATTATTTATGATTATTATTATTCTTTTTTAAACTAGTACTATTTATAATAATTTAAAAGTTGAGACTGTTTTACATTTTCTCATGATATTAGGATCCAAATGCAATTTTCCCAATATATTATATATTGGATAAGATATCAGCAGATAAGAATTTTGGTTGGCTTCTTAAAAAATTCATATAAATTCAAAAACTTTTGTTTTTATCTATTATAAAATACCTAACTCAATATTTATATGAATATTTTTCATTTGGACCTCTTGATAAATACAAAATTACATTCCTATGTCTATGTGGATGGTCTAAAAAAACGAACTAACATTTAAGTCGGTGAAAGTAAAAAATTTACGATCAGTTTAGAGTATTGAAGTGTAAAAAAAATTATAAATAATTTAATTTTAATTATAATGTATGTAATTATCTAAGAAAAGCAGTAGCAATTAAATATAAAATTTATTGCAAATAACTTAATATTAGTATACCAACGTCAAAAAAAAAAATGTTGTTAAAATAAGTTGATATAAGATGTTACATAATCTGAGGTTAATGGATGAAATCTGATCCCTGGGCTCCAAATACTGGTAATACTGCAAATATTATATATTATTTTAGTGTTTAAATACCATAATGGCTCCAATTAACCGTGAAATGCTTTGCCAAATCACGGGATGAAACCGCATATAATTTGATGCTGCTGCTGCTGTGTTTCATTAATCGAGGTGTTGGCTGACATGCGCATGCATCAGTTGGGCTGACTCGGGCAGTCGACTCGCCGAGTCGCCTCTCCGCTCGCCGAGTCGCGTCTCCGTGTCCGCTGACTCGGGTCTCGACTCGCTGAGTCGAGTCTCTGAGTCGCGGTGACTCGGGTACTAGAATCGCCGAGTCGCGTCTCCGAGTTGCGGTGACTCGGGTACTAGACTCGCCGAGTCGCGCTGACTCGGGCACTCGACTCGCCGAGTCACGTCCCGAGTAACACTGACTCGGATACGCGACTCGGAGAGTGGAGTGCCCGAGTCACCCGACTCGGAGACGCGACTCGGTGAGTCGAGTGCCGAGTCGGCGCAACTCGGTGACGCGACTCGGCGAGTCGAGTACCCGAGTCACCCGACTCGGAGACGCGACTCGGCGAGTCGAGTGCCCGATTCACCCGACTCGGCCGCTCGACTCGGTCTGACTGGGTACTCGACTCGCCGAGTGGCGTTGCCGAGTCGGCTGACTCGGGCACTCAACTCGGCCGAGTCACATAGACTTGGCGACTCTACTGAGTCGGGTAGCCAATGTTGATTTTTTAAATATAGAGACAAATTTGTAGTGCCCTCAAGATCCAGGACGTAATTTACCCTTTAATTTTTATTAATGATTTTGTGATCCTGTGGCTTCAAAAACGGAAATAAATATATTCCTCTTCCTCCTTCCTCTTCGCCTCTCACTTTCCCCTCAAATTACAATACTCATCGCTGTCTTTCTCATTTATAACGCAAAGCGATCCCATAAGTTTGAAAACCCATGGCCACCATGAGAGCAGCTTCGGCCATGGTAATACTGCAAATATTATATACCATTTGACAATGAAAATTTGCAAATGTAAACAAAAAAATTGAATTGCTAACTTGACGCTGAAAGCATGCTTAGAAAACTCGTTCATTCGCTGTGTTAAATGTCATCTTTTTATATGGGCTTGTAGAAAACATACATGTATTCTGTGTAATGCATAAATTTCATGTGTGAAATTCTAAACAGGGCTTTTCTCTCCTTTCTTTATTTTTTTCTTTTTTTCTATTTAAATTAATGAGGACGCTTTCAAGTTTGGATTTAAGGAATAAGTCATGTATTATGATAATGCCTATTTTAGGGAATAAGTCAAATGAGTAGCACAACATTTATAATTTAAAAGAAAATATTTAGGGCAAATTACACTAAGGTCTCTGAGTTTAACGCTTAATAATACACAGCTTCATGTTTTTGAAATTATAACATCAGGGTCATTGAGTTTTAACAAATTATCAAATGGGCTTTTTTTATTTTTTTATTATTTAAATTTTTTAAATTACAGTTTTACTCTTGCCCCTCTCTCTCTCTCCTCCCGATCCCGCGCACACGTGAGGCTGCACGGCGTGTGCAACCTGCCGCCTGTGGGTCGCACACGCCCCGCGGCCGCGACGGCGCGGCGCGTGCGCAGGATCGGGAGGGGAGAGAGAGAGAGGGCCAAGGGTAAAATAGTAATTTAAAAAAAATAATAAAAAAATTTAAAAAGACTTATTTGGTAATTTATTAAAACTCAAAAATACCAATATGAAATTTAAAAAATGTGAACCTATGTATTATTAAGAGTTAAACTTAAGGACCTGAATGTAATTTTTCGAAATCTTTAATATATAATGTAATAACAAGCATATGATAATCTGTGTGATCTTTTACATTAATATAAAAATCAAAAAAAAAATTCCTTCATCTTTTTCTCATGCAAAAGGAAATTATGTTTGGCCCTAACAAAAAAGAGTATAATCATAAGAACACAAAAAGGGATAATAAAAAAAAAGGAGAATTTAAAAAAAAAAGTTAAAGATAAGTGAAGGAAGAAGTAACTTTTTATGAAAAAATGTCTCCCCGTAAAGATTCTGCTAACTAATAAAATTGAGTGGAACAAAATTTCAATTTTATTAAAAAATATAAAAATATAGAATTTTATGAAATTATATTTAAATGTGGCACAGTCTACCTATAAAATATTGTTAGCATGCAGCATTCAGTTAATTAATGAAGCATGCAGTTAACAATCAGAACTCAGGTGGAGCCGAGTCAATTTTGATCGATTCAAAGAATAAACGAGAAGAGCTTGATCCAAGCTAGTTCAGTATCATTTGTTATCGATTCAAGCCAAAGTGAATTCGATTTTCAATTAATTTATAATCTTTCACCCAAATCTTATATATAAATATATTTATTCATTCAATAATTTTAAATTATAGAATAGAGTTGGGCTTGCTAGTTTATAAATTATATACGATCAAAAATTACTTATAAATAATTCTTAAGAGTTTTAAAAATAAATTATATGTTAAAGTAAATTGCATCTGGGCACCAAAGGTCAAGACTGCGTTGCGAATTGGTTTTTAAATTTTGAAAAATCTTAATTTTAGTTATTAAAATTATAAAAGTGCAATAGTTTTTATTCTTATTTTAAAATCTCACATTTTTTATTGGACTTTCTCAATAAAAAATATAAAATTTAAATATTTTTTTGTCACGTTTGAGCTATTAATGTATTTTAAAAGATCATTATACTTCTTCGATTCTAATTCTTCAAATATTTAATCAAACTTTAAATTTAAATTTCTAATATTTCTTATTTTCTCTAATCTAAAAATTTTAAAATAAAGTATTCAAAATTATTTTCTATAAATCTTAAAAGTTAATGATTGGAAATAATTTTGTTGTATAATAATAAAAAATTATTAATTACATCTTAAACAAAACTAAACGATAGTACTACTGCAATCTCAGACTAAAAGTTAAAGCTTTTAAAAAGTTGAGACGATTTACTATTGGGGACGTGAGATGTAGGGGATTACAATCTCAATGCTCGAGTACAGATTACATATGCATATTAGTCCGATTGCTCACGAACTTAATGAGAAATGTTCATCAACACTTGACTGGGGTCATTAACTTTGAACTATTTTAGTATATTTTATTTGAGTTGTTTACATATTTTGTTCGATTATATAATTGGAAAATAATCGAACAGACATTTGACAATTACTAGTTTGAAAGTGGATTACAGAGAGATTAAATACGATTAGCTTTTTAGGCGATTAAGAGGTGAAGAACCAGCATGATGGCGTCCACATCACTCCCCAACAACGACGCTTAAATTACCTACCGATTTAGTTACGCTTCACTGTCACCCATTCAAAAAAAAAAAAACACTTTTGCTCGAAGCTCAAATATTGCTCAATTTTTAACTCAAATGAAATCGATTCAAATAGCTCTAAATTGAGTGTCAAGTAATTTCAAATGATGTGGCGGTCCGCCTTGAATTCTATCACGATTTATTGTTCGCGATGAATATTGTGCAATTCTAATTTTTTTGAAAATTTTCGTCATTCTACGTAAATTTAATATAATTTTTTTTTATTTTGTATCACGTCCTATTCTCAATTTTTTATTAAATTTAATAAAAAATTTTAAACGATAGTCAAATCTATATTTATGATAAATTTCTTGTCAATACGATCGAGAATGCAATGATGAACCTCTTACAATCTCTGTTTACATCGATTTCCTTACATGAAGGAATAAAAAGAGACAGAATGAACTTAAAGTCGAACAACATTTAATGTCAAATGGAGCCTTTTCATTGTCAATTTGATCTCCAAATTTTTTTTTTTTAATGAAGATCTTCAAGAAATGTTGCTCCTAGTAGGGTATCAAATTGAAATTGCTTCATTAATAATTCATATGCCACTAGCAATCATATAATATTGTGCCCTATCCTCAGCTACCCAATTTAGTAAATCTTTACATTATCACTCAAAGGTGACTCAAAAAAGCATTTCCATCATGGAATATTTATTGAAAACTATGCGCGTTTGGTTCGGATCATTTTTTCAACCTAAGGCCGTGTTTGGTTGGAGGCCATCTTGGCCAGGTCATGGCCAAGATGGCCTCCAAAAATTTTATTAAAATTAATAATAATAAAAAATTAAGTATATTGTGTTAAAAATTGTATAGATATAATATAAAATAAATTTTTTTATATTAAAATTTATGTATTGAGAATGAAAAATGAAAAAATTATTTAATAAAATAGTTGGAGGTTATTTTGGCCATGGTCATGGCCAAGATGGCCTCCAACCAAATAGGGCCTAACACAAATTTCAACTATAAAAATTAAATTTATTTCACATCCAACACAAATATGAATATTAGAATTAATTTTATTTCACATTTTACATACTTCCGAATATTAAACTAATTTTTTTTTTCATTAAATTTATAAGATAATTTTTTTTTTATTCAAAATTTAACTTTCGAACCAAATGAGGCTGAGTCAATAAAATCACTAGCAAGTTTGCATTGGCCAAAGTTTCAATATTAAAAGAGATTGGGGTTTTGGAAGAATAGAGACTAACTAGGATCGAGATGTTAAACCTTTTATATTAGATTTAAGGGGTGATTTTGAGTCAGTTTCGAGTGAATCAAGCTAAATTGTAAACTGAAATTTTCAATTTTGAATCACATTTGATTCAAACCTGCTAAAATTTTATCGATTTTTCTATAAAAAAATCTTTTTTACATGTTAAATATGTTAGAATAAAATTTTATAAAGTCAACTCTAAAGTCCTGTTTGTTTGACAGTTAAAAAATAATTTGATATAATTTTAAACAGGTATATCACATCCCACATAAAATTTAATATTAAAAATTAACTTTATTTCACATCCTACACACATTACTAAAATAATAACTAACTTATATTATATCTCTCATGTATCCAAATATAATAATTAACTTTATATCACATTCCTCGTATATCCTAACATAATAATTAACTTTATTTCACATCATTCACAACTTTCAATAAAAAATATCTCTATTTAAATTTAATTTTATTCTTGTTAAATTAAACCTTACAAACAAATAAACCCTAAATCTTATATACATTTTTATAGCTCTTTTCTCTTTTATATAAATTATTATAACGTATTTATATACATAAATAATTACTCAATTATACTTCAAAAATTATAAATTTCTAAATTGGTTCGTGCTTGTTTCATGGCAAACGAGCTCTCTAATTTCTTTGCGAACGAGTTTATAGTTGAGTTTATGAACGCAAAAATTATAAACAATTTGTTATTATGTTTATTAATGAGTTTCTTGCTGAGTCGTGATTCATGAATGAGAATATTTATGAATTTTATATAAACATTTCACAAATATTTATGAATCAAATATTGGTATATTCAAGTTCATTTATTTATCACCTGAGTTTTTAAAATTATGTTTAAGTTTGCTAAAAAAGTTTGATGAATTGAATATGAAAGAGCTTTTATTGAACTGAATACGAAGACGTTCACAAATATGGCACAGAAAAAAATAAAAAATGTTCCTGCTTTTATTTATTTATTTATTTATTTATTTTTTGAGTAGATTTTATCAACTCTTTTTGAACACAATATATGAGACTTTTGAGGCCCATATAATGCAACTGCACCTTTGGGCCATTTTCTTACAGCCCACCCACAAAAATATGCACCTTGGCCTTGTATACTATTCCCTTTAGAAAAACACCTCTGTAATTTTTTTACTTATTTTATATTTAACACAAATTTTAATATAAAATTTTAATTTTATTTAAAATTATTCACAAATTTTAATATTGAAAATGAAATATGTCATGTTCATAAAAGAAAACTAGAGGGTTAGTATGTGATGACTCAGGATTGAAAAAGATTGCAAAGATAATGTTCATAAGATTGAATTAGAATCACCTAGATAAAGAGTTACTCCTGACGTGCTTTTAAGTAGAGGAGCATAAGGATGAATCATCAAATATCAGAAAAGAAAAGAGTTTCTGAATTGTATTAGTAAATAATATGATCCTAAATAGCAGAAACGTACTTGAGTTGGGTAGTACTTGGATAGGTGATTTTCTGAAAAATACTAAGGCACAAATTCTTTAAAATTAAAATAGATAATATTTTTATATTTAGATCACGAGATATTATACTATATAAGTATAAGAGCCAAGGGAAACTCGAATATTGTCTACCTTTTAAAATGGTAGCTCAAAAGAACCGAATTTGTTCTTCTATATATGTTGAAGCACTAGTTAATAAAATCCCAAATTGAATAATGCATTTGAGGCAGTAAATAATCTTATAATCAAACCAAAAAATCCTTTCTTAATAATTTATTCTCATGACTCAAAATTTTGCATGAATAAAGTTAATACCGAAAATAATTTTAATTTTTCTAAATTCCATTAAAGCCAAAGTTATAAAAAAGAAAAATTAAGTTTGAGAAAATTCAATTATAACAAAAACATGTTTACGAGGTCCAAGTATATCCGTGAATAAACCCTTAGGCAAATCTCTCATCGATGAAATGCATACGAAGGTGGGTATATGTTAACAAGCTCAAATTCCTATAATCACGTTTTTAAAATAGTTAAACTTATATAATATAATATAATATTAGATTTTTGTAGATGTGATAAAATTATAAGACTCACTTGGTGAGAGTGAAGAGAATCTATATTGGACCAGACTATTACAATATTTGTTACGGCCAATTTCACATATATTTTGACTTTGCTATTGTCAATTTATTATTATAGTGCACCTTTAAGGAGTACTTTAGCTAAAATTATAATGAACTGAGTTGAGCTGAGTAGCGGTCTGTTTAAGTTCATATTCATTTATTAAAATCGAGCTCGAGCTTATCGTGAGCTTGTTCAAGCTTAGTTTGTAAACATAAAGGCACGTTTGAGCTTGGTTTGTATGATTCGTGAATAAATCCATTAATGTGTTCAGAAATAAACTCATATATATTTAAGTTCTCAAACATAAAAACTATTAGCAAATTTTTATATATTAAAAATATTAGCATATTCGTGAACACATTCATCATCATAATTTATGAATTTTTTTTATTAATAAATAAGATATGCTGACATCTCTAAAAAAGCATGATTCCAAACTTTATAGTCAAGTATGTTCAAAAAACTAATTGAACGTTAATTTGTTCAAACTCGTTCATTTACTAATTGAACTTTTAAAATTATTTTTAAGTTTATTTATTAATATTGACAAATCGAACATATACGAGCTCTGATTGAACCAAACATCGAGTTATTTATCGAACGATCGGTTCATTCACATCCCTAATTTGGCAAACTACGGAAAATCGTCAATGCATTCACATTTCAATATTTTCTACGATGATAGGAAGGTAATATCAAATCCGTCTATTTTTTATATTTATTCAAAACTAGCATACACTAATCATAATTAGCAGTACCAAATTCAAGAGCCAAGAATCAACTAGAGATCATAGTATTACTCTCTTAAATTTCCCTTTTCATTCAAGCCAAAAGCCAGAAGTTCTTGTGCCACCTACTGCTCACTAAGTAGCCACCAACTCCCTTCCTTTGCTTCCTCACAGCCAAAGCCAGGCAGTCAGCTCTGTTTATGCAATTCTCTGCAAATTCCTCACCTCGGCTTCTGAACAAGCTGCAAAACAAACCAAAAATGCTAATTATGTAACATCCTGTGTCTCAAATGTAAAAACATCGTCCCTTTTATCTTTGAAAAACTGCATGACTTGAGTACTTCCAAGAAGGTCACTCATTTCAGTACCACTCGGACCCAAACACGCTTAACTACGGAATTTTCTATCATTAATTTTACGATTTTTCTTTAAAAGATGTTTCTACTATTTGGGATAATGTTATTAACTTATACATTTCAAGAACTTTCCATCTTTTTTCGATGTGATGCGATTCATTATTGTACCTCTGTTATGACTCATCACTTGGCTTTAAAGCCCACTAGGTGCAGTATTTTTGCTTCAGTAATTTGAAGCTTTTAGAGCATCATTCAATAATTATTCTCCGCTCTCTTTGGCTAATGGTCATCACAAATTAACAAGGGAAGACAAAAGATTTCATCTCATATTCTTAACTTGCATGCTGAATCATAATCCTTTTAGATCGACTCAATTACCTCTATTGAATAAATTTTGATCGATTCAAAACAAGAAATTTTAACTTTGGAGTTGAAACTGACTCATGCTCGACTCGATGCCAGCACAAGTGTGGATTGAAAGAGATCTTACCAACAAAATGGGGAGGGCTTCCCCTGACTCAGCACCAAGACAGATGCCTCAAGCTTCCTCACTTGACTAAGAACAGTAGGCAGCTTGGGCCCTTGGATCACCAGTGCTTCCACTTCCACCTTTGCCATTAGTAAATTCAACTATAAGATTAAGATAATAATGACAGCATGTAATTAAGTCGAGTAAGTTTTAGTTCGATCGAAGGCACCTTAGCTACTTACATTAAAAACTTAATAAAATTGGCGTTCACATACGTAATATTTATCGATATATATTCACTTTTTTTCTCAATGGTATCGATGGTTGTTTACTTCATTACATGCAAAAATAGAAAAATGTGGGTGAAAAAGAAAATATAAGAAAATTGAAAATATAATCTGAATCATTTTAGGCTTGTTTGATTCAAATCGAGTTCTACTAAACCTGAGAGCCTTTGTTTTCTTGAATTAATTTTTGTTTGAGTAAAAATAAACACAATGAATCACTTTATATATAAACTTCAACGTAAACAAAAAATATTATAATTTTTTTTATAAATTTTAATATTAAAATTAATTCAAATAATTACATACGGAATACTTCATATTATCATATTTAAATATTATAACGTGCACTTCTTAAATACTGTATTTTAGAAACTAAAAAAATGTAGAGTGCAATATTTTGTATTTATAGCGTAATATTTAAAAATAAATAGGTGTAACATGTAAATACAATAGTATAAACTATTATATTTGTAAATATCTCAAAATAATTTTAGTTTATATTCTAAAAAAAATAAAATAAAAAATAACTTTATTTGATAATAATACTGATTTTATTTAAATATTTTTATAAATTTCACGATAAAATATCTTATTAAAAATTAGTTTTGATTATTAATTTTACTCAAAATTATTCAGACGAAACAAGCTTAAAAAAATATATATGTAACTTTCGGATCTTATTCTTTTTGGCTGAGCGAACCCAATTTAGTTGATTGCGGGTTAACGAACTGGAACTGTTTGAGATCCGGTTAGATTGACCCGTTTCAGATTTACCTGATTCGGGTCTGACTCAAACCCGCATCAAATCGAATGAAATAAAATGCAGAGAACCGAACGGTCACAGATTTCGCCTCACCTCCGGCCTGCAGGCCCTGCAGAGTGCGCTCAGGGAGTTGGCCACTCCCAGCTCTCCGCCGGTGGCGGCGCCGCCGCCGCCTGAGGCGGAGGAGACGACGTAGAGAAGGGTGAGCACATCGCCCTTGTTGGCGACGTAGTTTAGGGCCCACATCATCGCGAACTTCGCCCTCGCGCTGTCGTCGATCACGGCCATCACCCTTTTCTTCGCTACCGTCGTCTCCCCTTCATCCGTCCTCCTCGACCCCTCGCCGACGGCCCTTCTCCTTCCCCACCTTCCCGACCCTCTCTCCGGCGCAGCCGCGCCGGCGTAGCTCAGCTGCCTCAAGAGAGCCAGAGCCTTCTCGCTCCCGTACCTCTCCATTTCCCTAGATCTGTATCGATCTTCTCGAAGGCAGGAGATGGAGAGGAGGGAGGCTGCTGCTATTAAATAGATGGAGTATGGATCAGCGAAGGCAAAGATGAAAGAGAAGAGAAGAGGGAAGCAATCAACGAGGAGGAAGAAGAGCACACTTTAGGCTTATATAAAGCTGCAATAGTTATTTCAGCTCAGAGAGCTCGCTCTGCTTCGCGCAGTGTGGGGATGGGGATGATGACGACTGAATAGAGAGAGACTACAGCTGATATCAACTCAAATTTAAAATTTTTAAATTTTACTTAATTTCAAATTAATTTTTAATCTTATTTTTTAGTATAATACTATTTGAGTAAACTTAAATATATTATATATGCACTTATATATTACATATTTTATTAAAATATATAAACTATTTTAATATATATAAAAAATGTAAATATGTGTTATTATATAAATAGTAAATCAATTATGATATAAATTGATTTTATTTTAAATAAATTGAATTTAAACCGAGTTAAGTGGGATTAAATTTTGAGTTTTGAATTTAATAATAAGTGCTATTATTAACTTAGTTGACATTCATGGTCGAAGTTTAACTATATTTTATAATTTAAAAAAAACTATATTTTATAATTAAAAAAACTATATTTTATAATAATAATTAGGATTTTGGATAACATTATATTATATTGTTAAAACTAGTGATAATACCTAATTGGTTTCGATTTGTTTGAATATGTTCTAGTAATATTTTAATTTTTTTAAGATAAAAAAGAAAAAATAATTTTTAATATAATAGTATGAAATAAAATTATTTTATTATTAAAATTTATATTAAATAAGAAATAATGTTATTTTTTTATTAAAATAATTGATAGATGTGAAATAAAATTAATTTTTAAGTTTAAGTCTTTGTTGCATCTGGATCCACGCCACACCATCCAGGCCGTCCACGTGGAAGCTTACGCGGCATCAAACGTCACAAGGCCTCCACGTCGAACAAGAGATGTATCATCCCGAACAGCAGACGCTGAACAACTCAGGCGAAAAGCAAAGACCTGATCTGACAGACGCCTGACTGTTGGGAACCGTACTGCTCTAGAAGAGGAAGCGGTTTTCCCGCTGACGGGTCGTACCCTCTGTACATCGTACAACAAAAGTCAGATAGTAGCTTTCTGCAGGCATTAAATGAGCCGCCAGTAGGATTGTAGATTATTCGGTTGAAGTGACTAGACAGAGCAGACCAGAGTATATATATCTCATATAAAAAGCCTTCAAAGGGGCTGAGATTCAAAAAATCCTTTGAGCATACTGTAACCAAAAAAAGAAAAGCAATTCTAGTGATCTTTTAAGCCTCCTCGAAAAGGAGCCGTGGTTTTTCCGCCAGCCGGTTTTCCACGTAAAAAATCTTGATTGTTTCCCGTCATAATAATTTGGTGCCCTCACGCAGGATCAAACCTGATCCCTTCACCCATGGAGAACATTTATGACGAAAACATTCCTCCACCACTTGGCAAACAACAGGCGACACGCCTGCCCCAGGACGATCCTACCAGGGACGACCGACAGCTTCAGATACTGACGAACACGGTCGCCACCCTCACCCAAACAATGAACACTTTCCTCGCTAACTTACCAGTCCTCCTTCAGCAGCAGAGACCGCTTCCTCTAGCTCTGCCTCTCGAAGGCCCGCTTCAGCAACCAGGCGCCGAGCGCGTCGAAATGCCCACAGAAGAGACCAGCGCCCAGGCTGCCGCCGAAAATCGGCTTGAAGTGTATCCACCGGCTCCGCCACTAGATACAATATTCTCACCCGCCATAATGGCGGCGCCAGCACCACGCGCCTACAAGGCCCCCTGAGTCGACGACTACAACGGCTTCACCGACCCGGCCCAGCATGTGAAGCGTTTCGAGAACGCCATGGCAACCAGCGACCCTGTCTCGGATGCCTACAAATGCCGTCTATTCAGGAACACTCTGACGGGCCTGGCTCTGGACTGGCTCGACGAAGTACCTCAAGGCTCCATCCAGAGCTTCCTGCAATTCTCCGAACAGTTCCGTACTAGGTTCGGAACGTCGAAGACTACATCCCGAACAATCCACGAGCTGTGGCAGATACGGCAGGCTCCAGACAAATCGCTCCGCAACTATGTGGACCGGTTCTCAAAGATGAACGCTGAGATGAAGGACACCACGAACGACAGATCGACCATGATCTTCGTCCATAGCATTCTGCCCGGGGAGTTGTACGACTCTTTCGTCGACAACATGCTGAAGGCTCTCATGGAGGCGAGGGCCCGCGCCGAAAAATGCATCCATCTGGAAGATGCGAAGGTCCTCACGACGAAAGCCAAGCAGGAGGTCGCGTCGCCCCAGGACAAGAAGGGCGAGGCCCCTAAGACGGACCCGAACACCCCCAGGAGGAGCTTTCGAGATCGGAATTTCTCACCCTCCTACGGGAAGCGCAAGTTCGAGGGTGAGTCCCCACGTCCCGCCATTCCAGTCTACATCATCGAAGAAATCTTTTTGATCCTCAGCGATAAAGGTTTCATCAAGAACCGTGGCGAACGCCAGCCACCGCAACCTGGTGAGGATCCCACAAAGTTTTGCAAGTTCCACCAACGTTACGGCCATCTTCTCTTCGAGTGCCGCTCTTTTCGGGCACTCGTCAACGAGTACATAGAGAATGGCTACCTCACCAGGTACAAGAGGATCGAGGGGCCCCTACCGAAAGCGGCACGACCGCTCTTTCCAAGCGACGATCCCCGGGGGGTCCCCTCTTCGAGTCCAGCCACATCGAAAGCCGACAGCAAGAAGGCCGTCCTTTCAATCTTCGGTTACCACAGCGGTCTCAGAACTCGAAGATATCGGGAGGTATGCACAGTCGAAGTCCCCCCTTTTTTGCCTGATATCATCTTCACCGCAGGAGACCTTCCCAGAGGTGGGATAAATCACGACGACCCCATCGTGGTCATCGCCGAAATCGGAGCTTGTGATGTCCACCGAACCTTGGTCAACACCGGCAGCTCGGTCGACATACTGTATCTTTGCGCCTTCAATGAGATGGGCGTCGGTCCATGCAAGCCTCTCCTCCCATCCATGACGATCTCCAGCTTCTCCGGCGACGTCTACCGACCAGCCGGATACGCCACCTTGCGTGTCGCTCTTGAAGAGGGTCCCAGAAGACTGGAGAGGGAGATCGATTTCATCATCATGGATGCTCCCTCCGGATACAACGCAATCCTAGGACGCCCCGCTATGGCGGCATTCCAAATGATCGCGTCTACCTACCACCTCTGTGTGAAATTCCCCACGTCGTTCGGCATCGCAACTATCAGGGGGGACAAAGCCGGCGCCAGCAAATGCTTTGAGATAAATGCGCGCCTCCACACAGACCACATGGACGAGATCACGCCTTACCACCAATCGAACTAAACGACCATGTAACCGTCGTCGACGGAAAAACTGTACTTATTTCTAAGGATTTTCCCGATAATGAAAAACCCGCTCTGGCGGCCCTGCTTTCTGAGTATTTCGATGTGTTTGCCTGGGAACCTAGCGACATTCCAGGGATATAGAGGGCCGTAGCCGAACATCGGCTAAGCCTCAAACCAGAAGCAACCTCAGTCAGGCAGAAGAAAAGGAGCTTCGGTGGCGAAAAACAACGAGCGATCCGAGAAGAAGTCGAAAAACTCCTGGCCGCTGGATTCATTAGAGAAATCATCTACCCATCATGGCTTGCAATTGTGGTGGTGGTAAAAAAGAATTTCGGAAAATGACGAATGTGCGTGGACTTTACAGATCTTAACATGGCTTGTCCGAAAGATTTTTACCCCTTACCGAAAATTGACAGGCTCATCGATTGTTCGGCAGGGTACTCAATGATGAGTTTCGTCGATGCTTTCTCAGGCTACCATTAGATTCAAATGGCCGAAAATGACGAAGAGCATACCTCATTCATCACCGACCAGGGAACCTTCTGTTACAAGGTGATGCCTTTCAGCCTGAAGAACGCAGGTGCGACCTATCATCACATGATCGACACCGTGTTCAAAAATCAGAGGGGACGGAACATAGAAGCATACGTCGACGATGTACTGATCAAAAGCAAGTGTGTGAAGCAGCACATCGAAGACCTCCGTGAAACGCTCGACACTTGCCGAACTTACAACATCAAGCTCAACCCCCTCAACAGCATCTTCGGTTCGTCATACGGCAAATTACTGGGGCATATAGTGTCGGCTAGAGGCATTGAGGTGAACCCTGAGAAAATTCAGGCCATACAAGAGATGAAGCCACCCCAAATGGTCCAGGACATACAGAAGTTAAACGGAAGGGTCACGGCACTCAGCAGATTCATTTCGAAATCCGGCGAACGTTGCCTTCCCTTCTTCAAAATTCTTCGAGGAGAAAACTAGGCATGGAATGAGGACTGTGCGAAAGCTTTCCAATCATTGAAAGAATACCTGCTGTCACCACCGCTGCTCTCCGCCCCGGTCCAAGACGAAGATCTCTTCCTCTACCTCAGCGCTACCGACAATTCAGTGTCGGCAGTACTTGTTCGAGAAGAGGCCGTCCGATAGCATCCGATCCACTACATCAGCCACATCCTCCACGGAGCCGAAGTGAGGTACCCTCCCCTCGAAAAACTCTTTTTTGCACTGATCTCTGCTGCCCGCAGGTTACGCCACTACTTCTAAGCTCACCCCATCAAGGTGATGACGGATCAGCCCCTCCGGAGAATACTCCACTCCTCCGAAATCTCCGGAAGGTTGCAAAAGTGTGCAGTAGAGCTCTCTGAGTTCGATATCGATTTCCTCCCACGAACAGCCATGAAGAGCCATGCGCTCACCGATTTCATTGCCAAACTCACGACAGCTGAACAACCCGAACTCCGAGAGAGGCCACAGCCTTGGACCCTCCATGTAGACGGGGCCTCCGGCGAACGCGTCCAAGGGGTCGGCATCATCCTCACCAGTCCTTGGGGAATTCGACTTCAAAGATCAGGAAAGATACACTTCCCCGTCACGAACAATTAAGCCGAATATGAGGCCCTCATCGCTGGACTCAAATTTGCCAAGGGACTCGGAGCACGACAACTCGATGTCTATAGTGACTCCAAATTAATGGTGAACCAGCTAACGGGATCCTACCAAACAAAGGACGAAGTGCTCAAGAGGTATTTCCAACTCGCCAAAACTCTCCTCCAGCATTTCGCCCAGGCTTCCCTATTTCACATCCCCCGCGAGAGGAATTCCCTGGCAGACGAGCTCGCCAAGGAAGAAAATGATAACGCACTAGACATCCTGTTCCCCGCCTTCGAAGACCCGCAAATCTTCAACGTCGACTCCAACCCTGGAAGTTGGATGGATGACATCCGGCATTACCTCCTGACGGGCGAGCTCCCAGACGACAGGAACAAGGCTCACAGGCTCCGGGTGAAAGCTGCCAGATATATCATCTCCCAGGGACAACTGTTTAGGAGATACTATTCTCTCCCCCTGGCCAAATGCATCCGTAAGGAGGACTCGAAAATCGTACTAGAATAGGTCCACTCCGGAGACTGCGGAACCCACGCCGCAGGACGGAACCTCGCCCTACAAGTCCTACGTCAAGGATATTACTGGCCAAACCTCCAGAAGGACGCCAAAGAATTTAGCCAGAAGTGCCCCTAATGTCAATTCTACTCAAACATCCCCAGACAACCAGCAGCTCAGCTACACTCCATAATCAGCTCTTGGCCCTTTTCGATGTGGGGGCTTGACTTTCTGGGGCCATTCCCGAAGTCCGGAAAAAACCTGCACCACGTCCTGCTAGCAACAGACTACTTTTCGAAATTGGTCGGGGCAAAGCCAATGGCACAACCAACGGGCACGGGCGTCAGAAATTTCATATGGACGCAGCTCGTGTGCAGGTTCGGCGTTCCCCTCTCCCTAATCTGTGACAACGGAACCGCCTTCACCAGCCAAGCCGTTCGAACTCTATGCTCCGAAAACGGCATCAACCTGAGCTTTGCATCAGTTAGACTCCCACAATCGAACGACCAAGCAGAGGCATCGAACAAAAACTTCCTCAACACCTTGAAAAGGCGACTTGACAAGATTGACTCATCATGGGCAGCCGAGCTCCCGGCGGCAATCTTCGGGGAAGAAGCTCTCATCCCAGTCGAATTGGACATATACTCCCCCCGGGTCGAAAATGCTAGCACCTTCGACTTACCTGCTCTTCTCGATTGGCAAAAACAAAACGAGAGTGCAAGGAGATTCGAACTCGACCTCCTCAAAGAGGACAGAGAACTGGCAGCTTTTCGACAAGCAGAACACAAGCGAAGAATCGAAAAATACTACAATAAGCACATCCATAGAAGACCATTTCGACAAGACGATCTGGTCTTGAAATTAAAAAACACCGCTGGCCATGATATGACATCAGGTAAGCTCAGCTCTAACTGGGAAGGCCCTTTCATCATCCGTAATGTGCTCGGCCCCAACACCTACATACTGTCAAGGCACGATGGGACTTTCCTGCCAAGGACTTGGAGCGGCAACGACATCAGAGGTTTTACTCATAAAATCCCTGTATCACATTGTTTTATGAAAAGTCACCACTCCCCTTCTCGAAGTTCCTGGCCTAAAGTCCTAACTTAGCGCCAAGGCGACTGGCAGTCAAGGGCACTCCCCTTCTCGAAGTTCCTGGCCCAAAGTCCCAACTTAGCGCTAAGGCGACTGGCAGTCAAGGGCACTCCCCTTCTCGAAGTCCCTAACCTAAAATCCTAACTTAGCACCAAGGCGATTGGCAGTCAAGGGCACTCCCCTTCTCGAAGTTCCTGGCCTAAAATCCCAACTTAGCGCCAAGGTGACTGGCAGTCAAGGGCACTCGCCTTCTCGAAGTCTCTGGCCTAAAGTCCTAGAACCAAGCATGTTCACCGAACTCTCCAATGCCCCCTTGATAAGCGCCTTGAACTCGAGAGACTGTCGGAATTCGACGAGCGTCTTCTCGCGGACCCTCTCGGACTGATCAAACGTCTCCTCCAAAAGCTTCTGAAGTTCGGCTTCCCGACGATTGGACTCCTCCAGACTTCGCATTGCCGAACGGAGATGCTTTTCGGCCAGGCAATGTTGACGCTCCGACTCCAAGTACCGAAGGCCATTTTCCTTCGCTTTCCTCTCCTGAGCCATGGCCTCCTTGGTGAGTTGCTCCACTTGACGCCTCACCACGTCCAAAGAATCAGCAGCTCGGGCTCCAAGTCTGGTCACTGAATTCAACCTCCCTTCAGGAACAACTCCTGGATGTTCACCCCGAACACCTCCCCCGGACTCAATACCCGGACCAGCAGAATCAGACGCTTTGGCGTCTGACCCAATCTCGCCTTCTCGCCTCCCCTGCATCTCTTCGGGATCATCACTGACCTGTATGTCGTCTATATAAGCCAGGTCATCAGTATCCTCCTCGAAAGCAAGAGGCACCGCCGAAGAAGTTCCTTCCGCTGACGCCCTAGGTACGGTGTGCCTCCTCTTCGCCGGAAGACGAGAAGGCCCCGGCCGATCATGGGGAACCCTTTTGTTCCCTATCTGGCGGTGTCGGAACCACCCCAGTTCGAGCTCTGGTTGGCCTATAACACAAACCGAAAAGCAAAGTTAGCATTCAAAAAGGAAGAAAATGCGTGAGCTGTCAAAACTCACCCGTGTGCTCCCGCACGTCAGCCTCGAGCTCACGCAAGTAGTCTTCTGCATCGTGTACACGTTTTCGGATCTCATCCACTTCCCGAAAACGAGGGTCTTCAAAACCGATCCCCTCTCCCAGAAATCTCGCCTCACCTACCCGTCGTGGTTCGGCAAAACGCACCCCGCAAGTCCCAACGAAAAAGAATCGTTTGTACCAATCCGCAAACCCGGTGTCCCTCACTTTGAACACTTGGCAGTACCTACCTTTCAAAACGAAACATCCGTGCAGACAGGGATTCGCTTCTCACCGAAAAACCGCCTTGAAGATCTCGATGTCCCAAGGGATCTGCCGACACCGTAACTCCTTGGCAAGGCAGTAGATCATGGTAACGGCGTTCGGCGGGAGCTGCATAGGGACGACGCCGAAGTGGTTGAAAACATTCACGAACTCCGATTGCAAGGGAAGAAACATCCCGCCACGCAGGTGGTGGAGGCATACTGCCATCTTCCCTTCTGGCGAAGTCCTGAAACTTGTTCCTTCCGGTGGGTACTCTAAACAAACATCTGGGTCCCTACCCCACACCTGCAACACCTTCGTCTCGAAAGTATGTGGAAGTAGGACACAGAGCTCACCTCGAAGAGCGTGGTAATCACTCCACATATCCTTCGCTCTGCTGCGTGACTTCTTAACCATCCTGAAAACACTAGGGCAACAAGAAGGAAGTGAGTGGAAGGGACCCACGATCGGGCCTTTCCCCACTTTTTATATAGTCCTTGGAACCGACGGTTCCGATCCCCGAGGACTAACACCTAAACCAGCCTGGCACGAACCCCACCTCATTTTTCCCAAACAAGTCACATCAAAAAATATGATACATGTATAAATGAACCGGATACACGTCACAAGCATTCCATTAAAATAATCCTTTTTACATAGTCAAAAAAAAAAAAAAAAGAAGAGAAAGATTATAAGGAAAGTCCCGGCTCTGATTCTGCGAGAAGACCCCGAACAGCCCGCGCAAATTCTCTTCGGCGGCGGTTCTCCTCCTCCAGCTCTTCGATGCGGGACATCAGCATGGCCCTCTCCCTTTTCAGCTCCTCAATTTCGGCGACCGCCATCTCCAAGTCACCCTCGAAGCGAGTGCACTTTGACTTCAGGTCCATAATCGTCTTCTCCGCCTCGGATGGTTCCAGTCTCTGAAGAAGAGAGAGAACTTCCTCCATCTTCTCCTCAAGAGCTGACGCCTGACCCCTGCTGGCCAGACGCTTCTCAATCTGGTCAAGATGCGAACAAACGTTGCGCGCAAAATATTGCGCGCTCGAACTGATGGAGCCAAGGCCCCTTTGGCCACCCCCTGGCGAAATCTCCGGACCAGCGGAAGGGACCGAAGAAGAAGAGACGGGGGTCACGTTACTCCGCTCCTGCAAGGGCATATCCTGGATCCCCAGAGCCGGCGCAGAAGGCCGATCCCCCGCGTCCTCCTTCCTTGGAAACACTTCGTCATCGGCCACCATAATCGCTTTCTCCGCCAGAGGGGCTGTTCGTGTGTCACCCTCAGAAGATCTAGGTGTCACACGTATGCCTTCCCCTACATTGGAAAGACGAATCCTCGGTTTCTTCGGCGCCTCCTCCCGAACAGGCAGTCGCCTTGCGCCTGTCTGATCCGGCCTGGCCGAGACGCCAGTCCCAGGATTTCCTTCCCGAAGACTCTCAGCTACGCCTAAGAACACGTCCATCGCACCGGGTCTCCTCGGATCAACAAGGGACCCGACCGACGCTTCACAAGTATATATAGACCCTGCAGATCCACGTGGCAACCGGGCATAAGCATCAATGCCCTTCACGACTATCGGGGGGACATGTTGCATCTGGATCCACGCCACACCATCCAGGCCGTCCACGTGGAAGCTTATGCCGCATCAAACGTCACAAGGCCTTCGCATCGAATAAGAGATGTATCATCCCGAACAGCAGACGCCGAATAGCTCAAGGTGAAAAGCAAAGACCTGATCTGACAGACGCCTGACTGTTGGGAACCGTACTGCTCTAAAAGAGGAAGTGATTTTCCTGCTGACGGGTCGTACCCTCTGTACATCGTACAACAGAAGTCAGATAGTAGCTCTCTGCAGGCATTAAATGAGCCGCCAGTAGGATTGTAGATTATTCGGTTGAAGTGACTAGACAGAGCAGACCAGAGTATATATATCTCATGTAAATAGCCTTCAAAGGGGCTGAAATTCAAAAAATCCTTTGAGCATACTGTAACCAAAAAAAGAAAAGCAATTCTAGTGATCTTTTAAGCCTCCTCGAAAAGGAGCCGTGGTTTTTCCGCCAGCCGGTTTTCCACGTAAAAAATCTTGATTGTTTCCCGTCATAATAGTCTTACATATAATGTAAACTAAAGTTAATTTTTAATATATAAATTTGCCTATAATATATAATAAATACAAAATATTAAAAACAGATAATTATGTGTTACCTCTTAATTCTTTTTTAATAATTTATTAAATTTTTATTTTTCAATTTTACAACCCAATCCTCAAATCTTCTAAAAATAATATATTTAGGCTTTTTACAATAGTAAAGTCACAATGATTTTCGTGCATAATTAAATAATTTTTTTATACGTGAACATTAGTTTGAATTATTTTTTATTTTAGTCCTGCAAGTTTAAATGATTAATTTTTCATTAATTTAAATTGAAATTTAGGCCTCATTTAGTTTGAGATAAGTTTTTACCTAATATTTTAATTATAAAAATTTTATTTCACATTCAACATAAATATGAATATTAGAATGCAAAGTATTTTATATTTTACATATTTTTAATATTAAAAAAATTATTAAATTTAAAATATAATTTTTTTCTTAACCAAAACAAGTTTGAACTAAATGAGGCCTTAGGGATGGTACTCACTTTAAACTCGTTTGGTTCGAATGTTAAATTTTGAAAAAAAAAATAAATATTTTATTGTATAAATTTAATGAAAAAAATTAATTTAATATTAAAAAATATGTAAAATATAAATAAAGTTAATTTTAATGTTCATATTTATATTGGATGTGAAATAAATTTAATTTTTATAGATAAAGTTTAAGTTGGACTGAAAAAAAAAATTGAACCAAATGAGCCCTAAGAATGCTGGCATTAATCTTAGAATGGCGATAGGAACCGTAAATGGCAACCCTCGAAAGGCATTGCTCTGTAATGTGAAGGATTGACGTAAATAAATTATTAAATGCATTTTGTTTTACATACTTAATATTAACTCTGATTCTGTACATGTTCCAAAATGTCACATTCGTAGTTAAATAGTGAAACCAATCAAATTTATTTTTTATTTTCAAATAATAGTTCATTGTCACAAAAATACTAGCAATTTAATTTAATTAACTCAAAAAATATATATATTTTTTTTCATATGATTTTAGTTAAATGCAAATGATTTCAACTAATTTGGTATAGGAGTTCTAACCAACAACTAGTAATTACCCCCCCCCCCCTAATTAAGCCACCACTTAGTTTCTTTCCACTTTTAGTAAACGTAATTGTTATCCATTTTTACTAAAAAATTTTTATTAAAAATTGTTTTAAGTTAAAAAATGACTAAAAAAATATACAGTAAATAATATATATTACAAAAGTAATATCTCAAGAAATTTAAGTTAGAATTCATTCACAAGTGTGTGCTCTTTTTAATCAAAAATTTTAGGTCAATAGGTGATACCAATACAATATATATTGATACATAATTTATTAGCCGCTATTTAATGTGAGGTAATTTTCATATATGTACTCCGAGTAATGCACGATGTTAACACTCCAATAGCTCTATTATTGATGCTATTGAAGCCTTCTGTCTAGTTATCATTTTCAATGAATTTAGTAAGCTTCAAGCTCATATATTATGTTATATTCTCGATTTTTTATTAGATATAAAATATGCAAAAATAGCTTATTAATAATTTTTTTCCCTTCATTTGCGTAAGAGAAATTTGCCCTTAATTTTTAATCTTATTTTATGTACAGTGTGAAATTAAATAAAATTTTATATTAAAATTTGATATGTAGTAAAATATTCAAAATGTTCTTGATCTTATTTTAAAGTTTAAACTACAATGAAATTAATTATAAAAAAAAAACAATAATGAAATTATATATGCCTAAGTAATAAAATAGTCATTGCTGTGGATTTAATGCTAATTTAATTCTCGTAAAAAAAGCTAATTTAATTGAAAGGAGCACGTTGGTCACAGATTCAGGAGGATGGAAATTAATTAATATTGAAAGACACAAGGATAAATTTTATTTAGGTCCTAAAAATTAGGGATAATATCATGTGAGTAATAATTTAAAAGCTTTTTCATTTGAATCTATTATTCTTTAAAATGTTTTCAATTTGATATAATTACTTCACTTAAATTCCTTTTAATAAAAAATATAATTTTTAACTAATAAAATAATATATATATCCATCAATTTATCTGCTTTTATTTAGTGGGTCAATGGGAAAGACAAATGAATAAAAATAAAAATAAAAATATCAAAATTACTCTATTATATATTTAACAATAAAAAATTATATTTTATAAATTTAAGAAATTAAATTAAATATTTTTTAAATTATAAATATAGTAAAATTTTAAAATGGGAAAAATTATATTTGAGTATTTGAATTTAGAGTATAATAATACTCACATTTATATTTTCAAAATTTATTCTCTTGCTTGTGATTTTTAAAATTTTAACATTCAGGTCTTTTTTTTTAATTTTTCATTATTAATTTCTTAAAAAAAGTCAAATTATACTCTCCTCTCTCTCTCTTTGCATCGAGAATGGAGAAAGGAGAAGGAATAATTGTAATTTTAAAAAATTAATAATAAAAATTTTAAAAAAAATGTTAAAATTTTAAAAATAAGAAACTTAGGTGTTCAAATTTAAAAATATAGATATAAGTGTATTATAATTTAAACTTAGATACCCGTGTGTAATTTACCCTTTTAAAATTGATTATTGAATAAAAATCGACTATTTATTTAATGATTAAACAAATTAGCGCTCAGGAAAAGACAAGGAACCCGGGCCCACCAACCAATGACTTTTCAATCAGCTCAGCTTTGGGGAAGTCCCCCCAATCATACGTCACTTGTCCATAGTCCCAGCGATGCAGAAGTAAAACAGACAATGATTAACGCTGCCACGTGGCCAGCGCACCGTACCGATCATCGTTCACCGTGAACAGATCCCGATCGTCCCTCGCATGATTTCTTCCTTGCATGATGCTTCAGGTCATGAATACCATAATTTCTTAGAAGGATAAAACGTATTTAATTATAAGAAAAAGCATTTTTAAAATATTTTTTAAAAAAATATAAATATAATTATCACAAGTTTATTTCAATTGCATAAATATAAATTATAGAATTTAAATATACACTTATTGCATTAAAGAATTTCTTCTGAACACTAAATGTATTGAGTATATTAAATTCTTTAGTCCAGGTTAACTTAAATTTGATTTAAACTTAAAATAATTTTGAGTCGTGTAATTCAATTCGAAATTATTGAGTTTGAGAAGGGCCCAAAAGGGGTTTTGAGCTAACCCATATTGACAATATTTTCATATTTTCTTTTAAAATTACATGCAATGAAATTTCTATATAAAAAATATAATAAATATTTATGTATTTATTTAATAATTTATTTCACGTTCAAATTCATATTGAGAGAGCCAACATTGACTCAAATTCAACCAGAAATGAAACTAGAGCTCGTGTATCGAAACTCGGCTCGAATTCATTAGTGAGTTTTGGTTTAGCCTAAATTTGAGATTTGAGTTATTTTTACAATCGCCCATGGAACTGCTTCTATTCAATTCTATTAAAAAGGTGTTTGGTTCAATATTATTTTGGTATTATATCATGTATAATTATTAATTAAAAAATAATATGTAAATGTTATATCATCTAAATTAAATGATATAATTCTAAGATAACAATAAATCGAATGCCCCCTGAATTATTTTCAAATATATTGATAGAATTTTTTTTTAATTTTATTGACGGAGAATTGCGCGTGGAGGAGATGGGCGAGGATCTTGAGACGATGAAGATTAGGTTCGTGATCCCGCAAAAGTGTTGAACAATGATCCAATGAAAAGTTTAATGGGCTTTTGCTTAAAGGCCATTTGTGAGAAGGCCCATTAATCATTATTCCAGAACATTAAGCTCATTGGAATGGCTCAACTTGAGGATAATGGATGTGCTATTTTAGTGAGATTAGTTCAACAGTTAAAGGATATGCATATTAATCTCCCAAGCTTCTTGAAGGATTTGAATCGAGGCCGTCGATCTAACGGCTCACCAAAAGGTGAGTTGGGTTTTCACGTGGGGATTTTAACAAATGTTTCTCTTGTTTCTTCTTCAACGAGTATAGAGGTGCTTTTGTAAGAATCTTGAAGAATTATGTATCTCTATGAGCAATTGAATTATTTAATGTAGAAGAAGAATAAAACCTTTTTTTTTGTATTCGTCTAAATTCAAGAATCAAGTTTCTCAAGTAAGATTCTCTTTTTATTTGTTTTTTAAATAATAAAATGTCTCTCTAATTATCCTCATGAACATAAGCAGTACTCTTTGTACGATCGTACTACATAAATATGGCATTATCATAATTGCATCTTTTTTTTACTATTTTTATTTCTTATATTTATCTAATACAATTTATTTAGCTAATTATGTATTCATGAACCAAAGTTTTCAGCTATGCACATAATTTTTCAACATTTTGAATCAAAACACATTTAATTAAAAAAAATAAAGTAGATAACTGGCTTATATGTAGAGCACAAGTACATAAAGAAAATCAAGTCGTATAGAAATGATTTAATAGCCGAAAATAGTCTTTGACTATAAAAATATTAAGATGAATACAAATAAGTCAAATGATATGCAATTAAGCTCAAGAAAATGGAAAAATAGAAAATAAATAATAAAGAAAAACCAAATGATAGCAAGGAACTCAAACCCTTGCACTCGATCTTATCGAATGCAATGTCAAACCTGTAGGCAATGCCACTCAAATCCCTTTCTGATTGTGTCTCTTGTAGCTTCTACTCCCTGCTTTAGTTAAGTCAATCGATGGTGATGAGGATCCCTTTCTTACTCATTGTTGATATAATTTTTCACCAAAATAATGAAAGAAATCTCCCAAGCTGTTCCATCTTCTTCTCAAATCAATCCTCTTTAATCTCCAATAAGAACTGCCAAATCTTCCCTAGCCTTAAATACTCGATAAATAGGCTAGGGGAAAATCTGTGCAATTTGGGCCGTTCGATCAAACACAAGATGAATCATGAGATGGAGGGCTTGGATGGGTTGGATGAAGCAGCTGATGAGCGAAGGCTATATCCACTAGTGGATTTGAGGGGTTTAGGATTTAGGGTTTAGGGTACCAGCGTATTGATCTTGAGCCGTTGGATTCAACGACCCAAATTAGGAGCGCCAAAGACTAGGAGAGAAACCGACTCCCGGGGCACCCAACTCGAAAGCAGAAAAAGACTAAACAGCCCCTTAAAATTCAAATAATTTACGTGCTGACTTTGACTGCCCTTTGACCAAGAAATTGTAGGAAAATCCCTAGAGTTTTGAAGGTTTGCTTTTCAATCCTTTTGCCTCTTTCTGGATCCAAATTTCTTCCAAATGACTCCAAATCAGCTCTAATTAACTCCAATTTGTGACCATAGAATCCCTGTCAAATGGAATCTCTCCAAAGCTATTTTGTGACCATAGAATATAAATAAATTTCATTACAAGTCACTCAAATGCTCAAAACACAACATATCCTCATCACAGATCTACTCGAAAATAAAAAAACATGCATAAATAATAAGTTAAGTAAACAGTCAAGCTCTTGGTCCTGCTGATCAAGCCAACTAAAATCATCTGAAATGACATTTCAAAATCAGAAGAACTCTTAAGTTCTAATTCAATCAGAATTCATTAAGAACTCCAAAAATGACATAAAAGTTTGAAAACATTGGTTTAGTTTACATGATCTGAGATTCAAATCAGGTAAACTTAAGTACGTATGTACTCATTAGGATGCTGGACGTCTAAACAATTTATCTAGTGAGCGTTTAATGTCAATACATGGACATGATTCTATGCATCAATCCATAGTGATTCAAAGATGAGCAGTATTACAATCTGCTGGCATTAAACCTGACCAAGTCTTCATGTTCAACCACGAACAGCCTATCATTATCTCTAATCACTTCAATGGAGTCAATCTCAGCCCCTTCTTTATTCATTATAATCACATTCTTTGCAGTGATTCCGAACTCATCACCTGCCGACATGCATCAAATAACATGAAATGAGAAATATCCTCGAGCTTTTGCTTCCTTGGATTGAATCATGGCAAGTTAAATAAATTTTTTGATTTTTGGCAAGGAGTAATTTTCAGAACTTAATGCTTGCTGATTTAAACAGTGACGAACTTATAGAGGGATGCCGTCGTGTGGGCCAAAAAAAGAACAATGATGAACTTACGTTCTGCTAAAACTTGGTGAAATATTTATGCTTTGGCCATATAAATATCTCCCTATCCTTTCACATCTGACTTATTAAAGAAGTCATAAGACCTGACAATAATTTCATCAAACAAACAATCATTCTATTTTGTTTAAGGGTAAGTCACTTTTCGCCATTGCAAATTATCCAATGAGTCGTGTAGTTCATCTATGTATAATTGTGGATGAGAGAGAGAGTAAATTTAATTACATCAAAAACATGAGAGCAAAATGCAGATTGCGTCCTAAAAAAATAATAATAATCTTGCACTTTCACTACAAAAATAAAAACAGACAATTTGCATTATCAGAAATCATAAATTTAGCATTTTGCATCTGTGAGAAGTTCCCAGGCGCAAATGCAAATTCATGGTCTTTGAGGATGCGGTGCTAAATATAAATTTTTTTTGGGGTGTAATGCACCAAAGAAGATGGTTTCCAAGGTGCAAATCACATTTTTCCTGAAACAACATGAGATTCTCCAATATTTCTATTTGCAAGCCAGAATGTTTTAAAAAATACCCTTTTTGTCAACAAATGAGCAGTACATACCAATGACATCTTTGAGCTCCTCGATCTTGTTAGGCAGTTTTATGAGCTTTCCAGCTTCTGAACATAGGTATCTAATCATTGGGTGGCCTCTATATACACTAACACGAGGAAAAGCTATGCCTTTTCCACCCCACTTCATCATATCACACTTAACTCCATTTTTCACTGATTTCCCAAACTCCTCTGAGGCTTCTAGTATCGTAATCGGATAATCTACCTCCCTCTTCTTTACCATTTCTTCAATCTCCTCCATAGGCACAGCCCCATTTCCATGAACATGTACTTCTTTGATCCTCGCTCCATTCATGATCAAGAACCTTGCGACTTCTCCATGATTCTCAGCCAAAGTAACTTCCAATGCTGTGAGTCCCTCGCAGTTCTCTGAATCTATGTTTAATCTGTGTTTCAGAAGCTTGATGATTGTCGAAAGATCATTTCTTTTAGCTGCCACACAAAGGAGTTGACCACCAGAATGGGGATTGGATGTGAGTGCAAAATGGTTCAAGAGATTGAAGATTCTCTCGTGCTTTGTGGTCATAGCAAGCCATAAGGGAGTATTCCCATCCATATCTGTAAAATGCTACAGAAAATCAGGTTTTATTCTGAGGTTACACTTCTTCGGGCGTGAACTCTATTTTTAATGAAGTTTCATCCTTATAATAAAAGTGAAAACTGTTTGATTCTGGGGAAAAAATGATTTGAGTTTAAAATAGTTTGACGTAAAACTATGTATGAAGCAGAGGTTAATGGGGTTAAGTGTCAGTACTTAACTGCTTAGTGCTTACCACGTATGTTTATGTTGCATCCATGCTTGAGTAGTACCAAAACAGTCTTCATACCCTTTCAGTGTTGCTATATGCTGAATCACACAATTGAGAGTGCCCAGTGTTGATGTTAGATAGGCATATAACCAAACAGTGAATCACAAAATGGGTAAATTACTTCCGGGACCTACAAGTTGGGGTTTCTACGCTGTCACACATTTTTTGAAGCGTTTCACTGAGGTCCTTTCCTTTGAATTTGATTTCACTGCGGACTTGTAAGCATTGTTATGTAAAATTTAAGGACCTTTTCATCCGTATAATATAAATGGCCAAAATACTCTCTCTCTCTCTCTCTCTCTCTCTAGCTCTCTCTCTTATACCCTCATATCTTCCCTCCCCACCCATCTGGCTAGAGGTTGGGGTAGAGGGAAGAAGGGCTTTTAACGGTATTATATGCATTTTCATATAAATTAAAAGAAAAAAAATGACAGTACTTGCAAAAAGAAGTCAAACTAGGGAATTACATCAGACAATTCAAAAAATATGGAACACCAGTGGTGTCCTTCCTCTCGAATCACCAATATCAGGATCCATCCCTGCTTTAAGTAGCTCTTCAAGGAAACAACTATTTCCAGCAGCAGTAACAGTCCGCAAATTGCAAGGTATTGCTGCTTCATCCCATTTCCCATTCTCACCCAACAATTCCTCAAAGCTAAGATTCTGATATTTAACCTGATGCTGCAAAATTTTATCATTCGTATTGATTTTCTACACACAGAATTTCCTAAGTGGTACTGCTACCAAATCTTTGTAAATTACATGAGGCTATAATCCTATATTTTCTAGTATTAGAGGTAGATCAACAAATTATGGGAGAACACCATACATACCCTATTATTCTTGTTGAATTATATGCTCTACACCCATTTTAAATATTACACATCTCCCATGTTAGAATAGAAAATTATTCCTGGGCCTAGATCTACAAACTTAAGCTTCTAGGTTAGTTCGCAACCAGAAATTTGACATGGTATCAAAGCTAGAACGTCTCAGATTCAAACCATGGTGACTACCATTTATCTCTAACATAAGGGTAAAAAAATGCCTATGCTAAACTCCATACCGCAAAGCAAATAAGCTAGCACGTGAAAGGGCATGTCAGAATATAAAATTATTCTTGAACTATGACTTACAAGTTTAAGCTTTTAGGTCAGTTAGTATTTGGTAACTAGAGATTTAACATCCTACATCCACATAAACACACTAAGTCAATCCCTAAAATGAGAGTTTGTTTGTTGTGATTGTATGTATTAAGAACTGGAGGTCTCCAGTCATTGAATAATAGGGCAAGGAAATTGTTCCTATCCTACCTAAACATTTGCTGAAACTAATATTAATTTTTCTTTCAAGGAAACTAATATTAATTTTGATAAGTAAACTCTTCTTTACCTTCAAAAAATTCTCAACTATAACCATGCTATCTTCCGGTTTGGCCTGCATAGCTTCTCTGAGAGTGGTTTGCGTCAGTCTCAGTGGCTGACATAATGTTCTGGTTTGAAAAGTAAAGCTTTGAGGCCTATTACAGAGAGCATTAGCTTCTCCAAAAATGTCTCCTGTGCTCAATGTTCCCATAACTTCTTCTCTATCTTCTTCTAAGTATAGGATCTCAATTTCACTTGAAACTACGATATACACATCATCCGGAGCTTCATTTTGTATTATTACATCTTCTTTGGGAGGGATGTACTCAGCTTTCATCTGTGTGACCTGCTTAAAACAATTTTAAACAAATTATTTTTTTTATTTCAAATAGGGAAAATTACTAGCAATCTTTCAAAATTTTAGCAGATTATACTTCCTAACTTTTTCATATCACATATGAGGCCATCACGTATTTAACTTTCAAATCTTTGATATTGTATGCAATCCCCAAAATGGAAAAAATTGAATTTCATACAATACAACTAAACAAATGCTATATCGAATGACCAAAGAATGCAAAAGAATAGGATCTAAAACAGGACGGGACATCCTTGGTCTTCTTGTTTTCTGTACCCTGTATATATATTTGTTGTCTAGCGTGCTCATGGATATTCACAAAGGAAAATATGGATGTGAGTGGATCAAGCTCAGTACACTTTATATAACCAAATGATTTAGGAAGATAATATTACCATTTAAGCACATACTATTTGACCCTAAAAATAGGATAAAAATAAAATAAGACCGAATATATGACACATGTAGACACACAGACATATGCATGAACCCGTTGCATGCACTCACACATGCATGTGCACGTGCCCAAAGCATATATATGTTTATATATATATATATGTATATATATATCATAACACAATTTTCTTGGGCTCATACACATGTCAAAAGACCTAGATGAAACCAATGAAAGGCCCAGGCTTGTAGTTTGTAACAAATTCTCTAATAGCCTCTAACTTGCCCCTCTTCGCTTGTCACATGGCATCCATCTAGCCCGTTTGTTTACCAATAAAACGAGTCAATTCTCCCATGTAAGAGCCTCTTCTTCCCTTTCATCCTGCCTCACTCATTATAACCCAAGAGAACCCCAGCTTTCTCTATCTTTCACTCTCTAAAGTAGACTTCTCCCTGAGAGCTCTAACGGGCATTCTTCTCCTTTTGATGCACCCACCAATTGAGCGTGGTCGGCATGACCGCAGCCCCCTTGTCGTTCGAATGATAAGGAGACTACCTTTCGGCCAAACCAAAGTCGTTGACCTCCACAAAGGTCACATTTACACTTGTTGGGCCTCCACAATGATAGCCAAACAAGTTCTCAAAGTTTCCATGTCGCCATTTATTTTGTTTTCTCTCTTCTCGATGTCTTACATTGAAGTCAACTTACTAAATACTTCTAATATTTCTGGAGGCCTTTATCTTGCTCCCTCATGTCCAAGGAGGCTCCCCTGATGTTTCCCGAGGTTTCTCACTACTAGAATGACACCGACAATATCTTCATCTAAATTTTTCTCTACACATCAAGATTTGATAAAATGGTCATCGTCTACCTACTTTCCTGTTGGCGAACACTCCGACAGCCTTCTCTGGACTAGTCAACGCCAACCTCACCGCCGGTGTCAAGTCTTGGCCACTGCCGTACTCCTGATGTAGCAATTTATGTGCAAGGAAGAATAGATGATGGAGGGAAAATTGCTCCCACGAGGTTTCATATTTCAATATCATTATGTTTAAGTTCTCTTATTCTTTTAGTCAAATTTTGATCTAATTTAATGTAATTTTATCATGTAACCCTGTCTGAGAGACTTATATTAATAGTTCATCCTTTTGCGAGTGGCTAGGCCTGTGGACAAAGGAGAATACTTCCGAACCACATAAGTTTGGCATCTCACTTTTTACATCATTATAGTTTATTTTATTTTCTATCATTTTTGAAGCTTCCTCGCTTAATCTATATCACGCCATTTGGTCCAAATTTCTAATCAGTAATGCAAGTGTGTATATCTAATTTTCACAAATTTGCTGTATTCACATATCACATGTAAGAGTTATTCTCCTTAACCACTACTAATTCAAGGTAACACAACATACCATTATATTAGTTAAGCAACAACCAAAAACTGATGGGGGTACCATTAAAAGACTATAATAAGATTACCAAATTACACATCAAGATTTCAATTGTTTGAATTACATACAAGCCCCCTCCAATTTCTTTGTTGAGTTTAAAAAAAAATGTAAGGACTTGTGTGCTATTAGGCAAGATTTCAAAGGTGCATATATACCTTTCCCACATCAAAATATAAGGGATAAATTCAGCTATTAGTTTAAGAATGCTAATTGAACAATGGCTATTTGGTTTCTAGAGGATATGGGGGTTGTGTGTGCAATATAGAAGACTTGCAAATTAAATATGTAATTCAAGAAGATTACATATAAAATGCCAAAACATCACATACATTAGTCCATGAAAATGAGTTGGGAGAGTAAACTTAACCAGAAGAAGGAGCATTTCCCTTGTGACTCCTTTAAACAGATAGATCTCCTTAACATTTGGTAGGAAGAGCTGCTCGCATATACTTTTGCATATAGACTTAGGCAATTGATCCATTAGATGCTGTTGGTTTAAGCTCTCAGCTCTGAATCTGAGGCACATATAGGCCAAAATTTACTCCTTCAACCTTGGTGGTAAATGGTTCCGGCATCAAAAATTAGAAGCAGCTTCGATGCTGTTCCTCTGCAATAATCAGTAAGTTATCGATTAAGAACCTATCGTTCATTGGCTACATAATCAAATGGATAAATTTCAACTGGGTTTTTGAGGTTGGAGGCCCATTGCATGCGGAACTGAGAGTTTGAAATTAGTTGAATTGGTCCCAAGCATATTTTCTCGACTTAGTCTAGGCCCCAAGAGACAAATCACGAGGTCTCATTTATCTTCCTTATATAACATGAAAATTTGAGAAGAAACAAAAAACCATCACTTCCTTCTCCTTCAATTATTTCGAATAGAAGGGTAGCAAGCAGGGAGAAAGAAATGTAATCACATAGAAGGAAATTGGCCTATCTTGCATACCTTAATGCGATTCCGAAATAATGAAAGACAATGCAGTTGTTGTTCAAAAGAAAACACCTCATCAGATCAGAATCAAGCTGGCTCACTCTTCTAAACCTGCACATCTTCCAATTCTGTCTCCGAACAAGTTTCTCACCGACCTTTCTTAAAAGGGAACAAAAGAAAAACCCTAGTGCACTCAGATGGCCTACAAAAGTTCTAGCAATTCTCAGAGATCTACTGAAAAATGCAACTGGGACCTGATTGAAACTTCAAAGAGACGCATGCAATGGATCTCGGACCTCGATGCATTCTATTCTAATCAAAACATCGGTAAAGAAATCGGAAGAAAACCCTTACAAATTCCATGGTTCTTCGGGTCCCTTCAACGACCAAATTGGTCATGTTTCCGATCAGATACGCAGTGAGACCAAGATTGAAGAGCATGTAGAAGATGTTGAAGATCATCTCCGATGTGTTGACGGCATGAAGATCGCCATAGCCAACAGTAGTCATGGTGGTAATAGACCAGTATATGGAGGAGATGTAGCGGATCCTCATACTTGCTTCTCGGAAGTTGGGAATGGCGGCGCGGGATATCGCTCCGCCAACAAATAGTAGAGGCAGCCAGCGCAGTGCACTAGGAAGAGGGTAACCTGAAGCAGGAAACATATGGCGCACGCTCAACCTGGTGAAAAATTTTGACCGCAGCCCTTTAGCGGCCATTGAGAGCGCGCCACATTAAACTCATTGCACGCACGTCGGATGTTTATTGGATTTCAAATAATGCAAACTCAATGAGTTTTTTATTTTAAAAAGTTATATAAATGCCATTAAAATATAATTATTTTATATATTTCACATAAATTTTTTTAATATTATATATATTTAAAAATATATATAAAAATTACAACTCATATATAATTTATATTACAAAATTACAGCATATATATATATAATAAGTATTATAATTTTTATATATTTTTTATAATTAATATGTAATATTAAATATTTGAGTGTTAAATATATAAAATAATTAAAATTTAATAGCATATATGTAATTACTTTTTTTTTTAAATTAAATACACTATTTCTAAAGAAATTTTTTACTCATTTAATTTCAAAATTAAATATATATATATATTATCGTATATTTTAAATACATAATTATGATCTTCATCTCTAATATTGATAAATAATCATATTTTTTTATTCTTAAATAAGATAAATATTTTGATCTTGCCTAGGTTAATGGAGAGTGTATTGTTTATAATAAGACATTTAAAATACAAAATGATATGTAAATATTTAATTTTAAAATTAAATAAGTAAAAAAGTCATTTTTATGAGTAAAACATGTAATTCCCATTTTTTTCTCTCACAAGCGAGTTAGTTAAAATTGAATTTTTTGATTTCACTAGCCAAATTGATTAATTTTTATTTTTAATTTTAAATCAATTTTGGAGCCAAGTTAAATTATGTTTCATTATCAATCATATTCTTTAATATTCTATTTATATTTTAATCTTTTTGTACACATTATCTTAGTATAATCATATAATTATATGCATAAAATATATTGAATGTATTTGATTTGATAAAATGCTACGTTCGTTTACTTTAACTGATATAAAAATAATTGTCGGATATACTTAAAAAAAATCACAAAATTAAAAATAAATTATTCACAAAAAAAATTATCTAAAATAAATAAATGTATGTATGACTTTGAATTGATCTATTAAACACGCAATTTATTTACACGTAAGACTACTGGCATTATAGTTTTTTTGTGATTGTAGGCAATGCTATAAACTTTCAACATGCGTAAATATCACAACGTAATTTTTTTCTTACGTACAAGGAGGAGCCTGGCGCACCGAATCAAGAAGTAGCTGAATCTAATATCTTTTTCAAGCCTGCACCAAATAACTATCATACTTCACATATCTGTAATTAAATAGTAATTTTTTTAAGAGTCCTACCCCGTTTGTCTGCGAGTTAAAAATTAACCTGTTTTAATTTTAACCTAATATATCACATCACACATAAAATTTAATATTAAAAATTAACTTTATTTCACATCTTACACACATTATTAAAATAATAACTAACTTATATCACATTCCTCACATATCTCAACATAATAACTAACTTTATTTCACATCATTTACAACTTTCAATAAAAAAATATCTCTATTCAAGTTTAATTTTAACCTTACAAACAAACAGACCCTTCGAAGATATAACTTTTGCACTATTTTTTTTCAAAAATTAGATTGCATATATGGCATTTTTTTTAAGAAAAATAATATATATAGCATCTTACCTTGTGAAGAATTGCTTTATTTTTCTAAGTCTCCATAATCTTAACATGCTCAGCAGACTGTATGAGAGCCCTGACTAAACTTCCCCAGTTGTCAAAGTAACAAATACCTTCAAAAGGGATAGTTGATGCCACATCCATCACAAACCATGTTGACAAATACCTACATGTCATTTTTCATTGATAACATTAGTAATTTAATTAATGAGTTTGTCTATATATATATATATATATATATATATATATATATGCGTGTGTGTATCGCAAAAGAAATCATTTACTGAGTGATATTCCAAATATTCTGCTAAATCGATGCCATATGGACTTCCTCTTTTAAACTTGCAAAATAAATGAGTATACAAAAGAGTGTTGACATGTCTAGAATTTTCAATTAGCTATTTGATTTGAATGATAGATTAGTGTTTGATTGTTATAGCATAAATGTATAATCAATTTAGTAGGGGAGATCAAAGTCGAGATGTCAATTCACACAGGTCTAGATTGAGAGAGAAATGATATATTAAGAATAATCACAAAAAAAATTTTACTAATTGCGATTGAAAGTAAAAGATCCAAAGCTTTTATGTAGGTTACTCCACTTTCACATGAAATAAGATAAAGTCAAAGAAAATATGAAATCGATGAATCAACATTTAGAAGATATGTAAATGAAATAAAAGATATTAGTAGAAATTTTAAAATTATTTTACTTTGTTTAAAAATGCCCCAAATCATCTTTTCTACTTTTTTTTGTCGAGTTTTTTCAAATAGATTTTAGTACTGTGTTCTACATCAACGTTACATAGATTTATGTAATTTAGACCATGACTTTTGGAGAGCCAAATCCTAGGAAAAGAAACAGAGTGAATCAGCTCGAATGCTATCCCACTTAGAATTCGGTCCAATCTATTAAAATTAAATATGGATCAAACTATTTTTTGGTAAACAAGCCAAAAAATTGCAAGCCAAAATACAATTTAACCGATTCATCACTAGGTAGATCTGATCCAAATCTTCGACGTAGGTCACGGAGACTGAATTACTCGAAAGAAGGCGAAATTTTCTGAAATTTATAGGTCATGATCAGTGCAAGAGCCTTGGGTTGATGGAGAAGCTTCATTGGAAGCACAAAGTAATCTTACATTCATGTTTGTAATTTATAATTACTCAATGATGAGCCAGAAAGCTAAATAATTGCAACAAACTCAAATCTTTCTTTCAGTGAGCTTGAGGGAGCTAGTAATTGAATCCCATCATGGCTTTCAGCATCAATGGTGGGACTACAAAGCATCATTCAACTTCATTTGTGGGTTGAATAATTAGTCTTGATCAACTTTTGGAAAAAAAGATTCCTAAGATGCATATTGGAGGCTGAGTCACCAGCAAATACGCACCGTATTTTTAGGATCGAATAGTCATATCTCGAAAGAATTCTGATAATCTATTGAGTCGGAGACAGCGAGAGGAAGAGTAAGAAAAACAAACAAAATTTATGTAGTTTGAAGAATATTGCTTACCTCCACAAACGCTCTAAATGACTTCATATTTATAGAAATAAGAATTAGTGAAAGTAAGTTCTATGTTTATAATGGAGTGCGTAACAAATTTACAAAATTTGGTTATTAAATAATATTTAGTCCCTTGCCCCGTTTGTCTAAGAGTTTAAAATTAACCTGATTTAATTTTAACCAGGCATATCACATCACACATAAAATTTAATATTAAAAATTAAATTTATTTCACATCGTACACATATTACTAAAATAATAACTAACTTATATCACATCCCTCACATTTTCCAACATAATAACTAACTTTATATCACATCCCTCACATATTCCAACATAATAACTAATTTTATATTACATTATTCACAACTTTCAATAAAAATATCTCTATCCAAATTTAACTTTAACCTTCTTAAATTTAACCTTATAAACAAACAGACCTAAATTTTAAAAATTCAAAATGGAGTTATTGTTGACCAGGAGATCAAGCTGAGCTATATATTAAACAAAAATTTCAAGGCTCAACACACTAACTTCAAGCCTCACAAATGAATTTCAGGGAGGCTTCATTGAAAAGGTGCTCGAGCAGCCCTTGGACGGAAAGTTGTTTATTCATAAACATGTTGAGGAATTGACTCTTGGTCCTGTTTGGCGCGAGGACCAAATCAGGACCAAAGTGATACTAATTTAAAAAACAATAATAATAATAATAAATAATTTTTTTTAATCATTCTAAATAAATTTT